>OX328124.1:100949677-101119677 GCA_946811695.1 Gonocerus acuteangulatus | reverse complement strand
ATGGCCCGGTCACATAATACCGAAACCAGTCTTGTTGTTTTATCGAATATGAAAAATCTAGTTTTTAGATTCGGGACTTTTCCCTTAGATTGTGGGTGATACGGCTTGTCGCAAATCTAACCCTTTTATAGAATAGCCTTTAATGCCTTAAATAAAGTATCGAATAAGACCGTTTTTCAATATATTACTTCGTCAATGGATAGAATATGTTCGTTCTCTGGTTTCCTATTTTAGTTTGGATAGATGTCAAACGTTTGCAACAATTTTTAACTAAATAAATATTATAACAAATATAATCTGAAACAATCGAAAATAACTTCTCAACCCTAAAGAATTACTAATTTGCAATAATTACTAATCTTGATTTAAAAAAAAACAAAAAAAAAAAAAAAAAACTAAATAATGGCTGCTCCTGGGCTGGTGGCAGGCCAAAATTCAATTTAGTAGCAGTGTTCAAAAGGTTAACGGCAAAACATATATGCCTTTATATATACAAATTTGAACAGGGTTTTGAAACGTGAAATTCAGGGAAGGGAGGAAACACGCTGAAATATGAAAACTTTAATAAAGATTGGAATTATTACAACAGCTCGGAGTTTCGTACCGTAGTAATGAGCGTGGAAACTTTTTATTTAACGGATAAAGTAAAATGTAATTCGGACTACCTTAGGGTTTATTACTAGTCTTCCTTCTTTAAGCCGGTGCCTGGAGTAATATTAAACTTTATGGTGGGGAAGTGATAAGGCGGATATCGTAAATTCTGGAATAATTTACTGTTTGAGCTAAAGCAATAAACTTAGTAGTTGCTGAGGGTTATATATCTTATTCCTCTTGAAAAGGCGCCATTTTGAGGACTTAAAGGGACTTAGCAGTCCCTGCAAAGGATTTTCATAGAATCTCTAGGTTTCTAGAGGCGGTCTTACTTTTACTATCTATAATCACAAATAAAAACGGTTTTCGTAAATAAAATGACAATAGTATATATATAAAGTTCCCTCACTCTACGAGTATTTACGTATATTATATACGCATATAATCATTCAAGAATTGGATCCTACAAGTAGTAATAATAGGCGTTTCTTTTTTATTGTAATAACTTCGTAATTTAATTATTCGTGGTATTTTTTTATTTCTTATGATATTCAAAAATGGAAAGTAATAGGACTTCTGTTTGGAGTTCGAGGAACCATAACGCAATACATCCGGGAGTTTGCGAAGAGATTCAAACTCAAAGAAGAGGTCCTATTTCGGATCAGCAAAACTATGCTGAAATACACCATTAGCATAATGAATTACCACCTTTATGACTGAAACATAAGAAAGTGGAACTACATAAGAATTAGTGGGAATAACATATGTTAATTAAATAAAATATAAAGACCACTGAGGCGGTAAGCAAGCATTCTCCTAAGCCCACCAATAATTCTCTAAAAAAATAAAAAATATCTTCTTTTTTTTTTTTTTTTTTTTTTTTTTTTCAGAAATAGCCTATTATTGGTTTTATAAGAATGCTGTTACCCAATGTGGTCAGCTACCACTCAGATTGGTCTACTACTTTTAATATTTTTATAATTGTTTAATGTATAAATAAAATAGAATAGAATAATAAAATCTAGTTATAATTTATCTGAAGAAGTTGTTTATGAACATTAGCATAGGTTAAACGCCCAGGTAAATCTTCGCAATAATAATAAAAACAAACTTATTAAGATTACATATGTAAAACGGGGTTTTCCAGTTTAGTCACTGCTAAAGCATATTTAATATACTATAAGCATATTAAATATACATAGGTTTTATTTAATTTTGTTTTCCTATATTGTAAAATGTGTGCTAAAATTTAAGTTACAACATAGAATAACGATTGAAAAAAAAGTGTATCTGGTATCAGGAACAGATTGTTATATTTTTTTTTAATAAATAACTAATTTTTTTTTAAAGAAGCATATTTATGCTAAAAAACTATGTAATAATAAACCTAGGAGTGTGGTCAGCTCAGTGGTAGAGCACTCGACTAATTAAAACATTAGTTTCAGAGGAACTGAGTTTAAACTGGGCAGCGCACTAAAGATTTTATCTTCAAGTGTCGTTGTCATTGAAGGGTCGGAAACGGAATCCTAGAATGTCAGTAGGCCGACCTACCCTTATATTAATTTATTAATAGGTACCTGCAAAGGGAAAATCAGGCGGCCGGAGTATATTACCGACTATAATATCTCCCTAATATGACGAATGGTCTCGACTTTGATATTTCTAAAGTATCTACCTTTTTGGACCCTCGTGTGCTGTTATCTGTGTAATGTGATCAAGTCTCATACCCATTATCGGAGATTTTAAAAACAAAATTGAACTTTGCAAAAAAATAAAATTTAAAAAATAAAAATACAAAGAATGTTTTTTTTTTTTTTTTTTAAATTATTTCGCAATATTCAGGTTTACGATAAAAGTTATTTATTCAATTTTTTGTTATTTTTTTTTTTCAACAATAGAACTAATTTTTTCTCTTATGTTTGATTATCCGTTTTTTCTTTTTTTAGTTTTATTACATATTTTAACAGATAACGTTGCATACAATGTTATTGTGCAAAAACAAAATAAATATTGCTATTATTATTTATTCCATGATCATTTTACTTTAATCTTCCTTCATTATTATTTAATTATCAACTATTTCTTATTTTACCTTTAATTGACAACTGCCAATGATCCTAAATGATAAGAGGCAAAATGAAATAAATAAATAAACAAAATAAATAAACTAATGATTTTTTTTATATTATTTTTGTTTTAATTGTAGTCAGTGACTCTTATATATTTAGTAAGCCTTAATTTTTCTTGAATGTGTCATGAATTTTAACATTATTCTTCATTGTGAGGCTCTCCCTATGGAAACAAATATAAGACATGAAACACATTCTTTTGCAACTCTTTGAGGATTCTGCATTCCTTCGTTATTTCTAAGGATTGCATTCATGTTCTAATAAACGTACCTAGGAACGTGGCCATTTACCCCCCACTTAAGGGAATTGCTGCTAGAGATGTTAACCTGAGTCTATTACACGCTGATTACCTCTGCTCATCAACCCCAGCAAGATTAATCAACTGGTTTAATGATATTTCTTATAGACCATTTGTTCAATATTGGAAAGCCGGACTATCTCTGATAATATGTTTTTTGACAGTGGTTAAGTAGAGTATATCTTTGTGTTAGAATTTTAAGTAGGTACCTTATGATGTATTGAATCATAAAGAAACATTCTTTATCCCTTACAACAGGGAAATTTGCTTCACCATAATATTCTTTCTTCATTTCGAACAGTTTTAAAAAGGTATTTAGACATTTGGTGGTGTTCTTTGCTTCAGTGGCGATTACACAAAGAACAGTTTCTTCTGAAACTTGCCATTCTAAAAAATCAGCATGTTTAGAGGAATTATACATAGAAGTTTAAGATTTTAGGTGGAGAGTATATTGATAAATTGTAATTACTATACATGGAAGTAAATACTTTTTTAAGTCAACACAAACACATAAGGTCATACATGGCTTTGAGGTAGATCAGTACACTGACTATGTTCTGTTAATCATTACCCGTAAGTCCCTGCATATTTTTCACAATGTTAGAATTGCATCGCGGACAGTCTGTTAGCAGACAGTTGACGGTAGGTTCTACGCTAAATATATTTATGTGCGTTGTCTTGTCATTAGGAATTATTTTGAAAGAAGATCAATCCGTAGTCCAGGAAGTACTAAATACTCACGATTAGACATTTGGAGAGGTCTCCATTTTGACCATACAAAGCCTTTACCGGCTTCATAGTCCACGATATTATTTATATATATATATATATATATATATATATATATATATATATATATATATATATATATATATACAGTAGAACATGGATAATTCGAACCTCTAGGGACCGATAAAAAAGTTCGAATTATCCAAAATTCGAATTACAAAAGTTTTTGAAAATAAAGGGGTAAAAAATCGAATTTCATATTTTCTCCCATTTTATTTAAACAATAACAAATCTATATATATAAAAATCACGTGTCTGTTTGTTTGTTCCTTATACAAATCCACACCGTT
Organism: Gonocerus acuteangulatus; assembly: GCA_946811695.1. Classification (NCBI taxonomy): domain Eukaryota; kingdom Metazoa; phylum Arthropoda; class Insecta; order Hemiptera; family Coreidae; genus Gonocerus; species Gonocerus acuteangulatus. The sequence goes on along the minus strand of OX328124.1, from coordinate 101,115,580 downwards.
TGACCGTTTTTGACCAAACTTGGAATAATGGTAGGTCTTGATACGAGAAATCTCCTAGGCTAGGTCAAAAAAATCTACCAGCTGTCTGTCTGTATGTTTGTCCCTTATACAAATCCATACCGTTCATCCGATTTTGACTAAACTCGGTACACATGTAGATCTTAATCTGGGGAGAGTCGTAGGCTAAGTCAAAAACGTCTACCAGCTGTCTGTCTGTATGTTTGTTCTTTATACAGACCCACACCGTTTGACGGATTTTGATCAAACTGGGCACACAGGTTGGTCTTGATCAGGGGATTGTCATAGGCCAGGTCAAAAACGTCTACCAGCTGCTGTCTGTATGTTGTTGTTTCTTTTTATAAACAAGACCTGATCCCCCAAGCCGTCTAGGACTTACAGTTGAGAGGTCACGGGTTCGAAACAGTTACAGATTCGTGTTATTAGATTTTAATAATACTTATTTGGTTTCTAATTTATTTAGGCTTTTCTATATGCAGAAAGTAGGTGTAGCATGGCACGCCGGGTAACAGCTAGTATTTCATAAATTGATGATTACGTACATATGTAATAAATAATTTATAAAAAAAGTAAAAATATAAGTCTATTGTTTTGAAAATGGGGCAAGAATTTTTTCATTATTTTTTAGGTATGCTGATAAAGTGTTAGGAGGAATTCTAAAGTCCTTGGCAATTTCAGATTTTTTCTTTATTCCATTTTCAACTTCTTTAATTGCAGCTATTTTCTCTGGCAACGTTAAAGTTTTATAGCTGGTAGGCTTCGACATCTTAAATCAACAACTCACTGAACTGCACTGTACACCGGAAATTCAAGGCACAAACAATACAACAGCGCTAGAAGCTGACTCACTTATAACTGAATAAGAAATGAAGAAAGGAGGAATGGTGGGAGGGAATTCTAGGATAAAACGACAGGATGGTGTATGTAACTACAACCCCTGGAATGGAAGAAGCGCGACCCACCACTTTGCAGAACTCCTAGACTCCAAGAACTAGACTATGGGTCATTCCATGTCAAATCAATACACTTTTTTTACCTCTCATAGATGGAACCGCCGCGCTTCTTGTTCCGGAACCCCTACATCCGTATCTTATTATCCTTCTTACCCGAGGGGACAATATTTAAAAAAAAATTAAGATCGAACATCTCCCATTGGAGGTATAGACTCGTAAAAAATTCGAATTATCCAAAATTTTATTGGAATTAACCACGATTTTTTTACATTGTTTATGCCCTAAATTATAGGGACCGAGAGAAATATTCGAATTAACCACGATTTCGAATTATCGAAGTTCGAACTATCCATGTTCCACTGTATATATATATATATTAGTTACCAACCGCTGGTTTCTGTTTTTGTTTCAGACTTAAGGCGTTCTAAATTTTATTAAGAAATAATCGTGTTTTTTTGAAGGAAAAAAAAATTGTCTCAGCTTCTACGCATTATGTTTTAACGTCATAATACGTTTTTGATATCACCATTAAATTAACTTCAAGGCTAAAGCAGAAGTGTCATTTTCAAACCAAAATAACTATTAAAAAATTTGATATTAATTTAAAAAAATCGACACATTTTTGAGAATCACTAACTTCTCTTCCAAAAAAAAAAAATCTGCATGCTGCCGAATCTCAGGAAAAAGTTGTAAAATTCAGCCGCCGGTAAAAAGCAGACAACACCTATTCCGTTGATCAGATTGCACACATATTTTGGGACATATTATGGTCAGTATCAACCTCTGGCTACCTGTTTTGCCCTTTCGTTGGTGCCCATTTAAGTCCAAATTTTACAACTGCTAAAATCTTCATATTTATTTAATCGGTTATTTTAAGTATATTTCTCTCATTTACTCATTTAGAGTGATTTGTGGATTTATCATTTTCATTATTTGTGTTGTGTTCATTCGGTTATTTTAAGTATATTTCTCAAGATTTAGCGTAAACTAACCACCTTCCGAAGGAATGAACATATTTTTTAATTCTGTTACGTTCTGCTAGTTTATGAAACTAAAAGAACGTAATTTGCGACAGATTGTTATCTCATGTTGTGGTATTATGAGTAGGAGGTATGAGGTTGAGATAATTTTCCTTGGTTCGTCGCCATTCACGTAGATCGATGACATTAGCTCAAGGTCAGTACATTATACATGAGTCAGTAGCTTCTCTTGTCTCAACCGTGAACCATCGGTTCCTTCTTATGGATGCCAAAGGTGCGTGGAACATTATTATATCTATTTGGTGACAGAATTAAAAATTATCTATAATACTTTGTTATTTCTCCTTAAAATAATTTCATTAGTTGAAGTTTATTCATTCAGAAGTACAGTCCTAGTTTTATTCCTCCCCCCACTCCCGCAAACGTCTTCGAAAAGTGGGGGCACAAAGGATAATTGGTCAGGGGCCCGTGGTGTGAGAATGGCTCAGCGTCATTTTTTACTCGCATTATAATTTGAAATAACAAACCTATTTACGGACTATTATTATTAATGTATTAAGTTTTATTTTCAGAGAAACGTCAGTTTTGGATAGTTCCATTTATAGTTTTTGGTAATGAGGGGGGAGGTTAAGGGGCCCGTGAGGTTATTTGGAGAAGAGCCCGTAATTCCTCTCGGGAGGCCTTGTATACAGACAATTCTGTTCATAACGATGCCGGTTTTTGATGTTTTAGAATCACTTTTTAATTACACAGCCACACACAAAAAACAAAATTCGGGCGCAGAGAGCAGACCATGTTTACTATATGTTTTTGGGTCGCTGAATCCGCATCGGGTGTCAGACAAACCCCTGCACGTAGGGCTGTAACTTCGCTCGAGATGAACCAATCAGGTTCATTGAAGTCTCAAAAAATTTGTTTTTTTAAGCACTAAAAGGCAGTACTCAGGAAATAGTCGTTTATTTTGTTTTACGACTTGAATAAAAATATTATAGTGTAAATTATGAGTTTTGGGGGGTGGGGCTTAAACATATAGTGTAGGGGATTTTCTGATCCCAGATACGGATTCAGCGACCCCAAAACATTTAGTAAACATGGTCTGCTCTCTGGGTCCGAACTTTTTTTTAGTTGTTGTGGGGCTGTGGTATTGTTATAAAAGTTTTTACTGTTGAGGTTGAAAATTATTGTTTTAATTATTACCTCTTTACTAGATTCACTGAAACGAGTTAAAATACAAATAAAATTCGCATGAATTTACGTTTATTTTTGGGTGTTTATCATAAAATACGAACAATATACTTTCACAAACACTAAGGGAAAAATTGGTAACAGAAAAAATAAACAGGGAACAACCTGAGGATGAACGTTTTATCTGTTATCAGTGTAGTGATGTCCACTTTTTACGACAAAAATGAGCAAGGCCCCTGAATATCGTTATAAAAGGGGTCCACTCAATATAAATACACAAAAATTATAATCACTGATTAGTAATCGTTATAATCACTGATATTTTCGTGATAAATGAGTTTCGAAAAGTACTATTTTTTTGTCAATACTCGCTTCACTTCATCTGGCCGAAGTAGGTTTGCTTCCAATGAAGTTCGGGAGGAAACGCAACAAAATGGATCTAACAAGAAGTAGGGTCGTTCAGATTTTTTAAACCTTTAAAGCCCTCTTGAGCGTTCTTAATATATTATTTCTGGGAATGTATTTTTACTCACTTTATACTTCTGAAGTGACTAGTCTCATTTTTTTTTTTTTTTTTTTTTTTTTTTTTTTTTTTTTTTTTTTACAATTATATAGTTCTGCTCGCCTTACTGGCTATAATCCCAATCCTGGCCTGCATTTACGTCAAGTATTGGGAGAAAGTATTCAGTTTATGGAAAGTGAGGGGAATCAAGGAACTTCCTGGAACATTTCCTTATGGATCGAGTGAAAGTTTTACACTCCAAACTGAATTTCAAGGAGATATCATAAAGAATGTTAGTATATGACTTGGTACTTCACAATACACTTTAATATGTTTAATATATCGTAATATAATATCTATAAATTCTTTTTCAGATGTGTGATCAGTTCCCAAATGACACGTACTTCGGATTTTATCAAGGTTCAATTCCTTTTCTAGTTATCAGGGATCCAGAGATGATTCGCCTCGTTCTTGCGAAGGAATTCTCCCACTTCAGAGACAGAAGTGGACACAAAATGTACTGTACATGATGGCACACGTTAATTTAAACTTTAAGCAATATTATTTAAAAAATGGCTAATAGCTTGCAAAATATACTAAGCAATAGTAAAAATATTCTTTATTTTCAAAACAGCAATAGAATCTTTAAATTGGAAGTGCTGAAGAAGAAGAAAAAGAAAAGTTCCTTAATTAAGCGCATCTGATTAATTAGAAATTACAAGTTTTAAATATCAATAACCATTGTTGCAATTACATGGCACTAACTATGTCTCGATGGAATTAAGTTCATTTCCTATCTTTGGAAAACGTATCTATTTTGGGAACTTAAAACGTATTGAAAATGTTTCCTCATATTCCACATTTATGTATTTCTAATCGAACCCTATGAATCCGGAGATCCTTCTAATCAGATCAGGACTAATAGGAAAAAATAATTTTTATAACATTTCTGATTTCGCAAAATTAAAGAAACTTGTAATTTTTGAATTTTGCTACAACTACAAATCCTGAATACAGACTTACTTAAATTTAAACAGGAGGCCCGGTGGCCGTGAGCGTTAAGGCGTAAGCACTTAAAACTCTGTGCCAAAGGGTCGTGGGTTCGATTCCCACTAGGGGTGGTGGCTTTTCTTTAGAAAAAAGTCCGACTCGCAGGAACTGCATCATCTTAGTGCGGTTCCGTTCATATCCCTAGTGTCATTTGAAAATCTTAGAAAAAAATAAACTTATATATATCTCGTGAAAATTGTCATCATAAATCAGCCCTATCCTGGCTAGAAAAGGGTGGTAACCAATAGATAACCCGCCCTAAAATTTGTAGTTAATAATAAATGGGCGTTAAAATTTAATCAAATAAAATTTAAACACATTCTAATTTACTCACATATGTAAAATCCATGTACAGTTCAGAATTTACGTAAAACGTAAAAAGCAAGTGGTAGACTCGGTGGCCATGAGTGTTAAGGTGTGAGCAATTAACACCCCTTGCTAAAAGGTTGTGGGTTCGATTCCCACTATGGGGTGGTGGCTTTTCTTTAGAAAAAAAAAAAGACATTAGCCCTACTCTGGCTAGAAAAGGGTAGTAATCTGTAGATAACCCGTCCCAAAATTCTGAGTTAATAATAATGAACGTTAAAATTTAAATAAAATAAAAATATCAAACTTATAAGCATCCAAGAGATAAAGACATTCATCTTCTGACGGAACGTAATAAAAGTCCTACACGCAGGAACTGCGTCATCTTAGCGCGGTTCCGGATGCCATTAGTTATTGGTAGGGTTTGATCATTCGCTAAAAATATAAAATAAAATCTCAAAGAACAGGAAGATTAAGGTGCCACAACAGGAAACTGACAGTATCCTAAGCGAAAATGAGCGAACTTTCTTTTCATTTTCTTGCCTTCTTTTAGTAACATAATACTCCTGCGAGTGGGATTTGGTTCATTGCTGGTGAATCCAATTGCATATTAAATAATTAGGTGTAATGTATGTATTTTGTAATTAGCACATTGACGTTTTTTCCTTTCTTTTTAGAATATACCTATTCATATTACTACATCTTGTTTCAGAAAGACTACGGATCACCTAGCTCAACATTTGTTCCACCTTGAAGGTGACAAATGGAGAGGTCTAAGATTAAAAATGAGCCCTGTCTTCACGAGTGGAAAACTCAAAGATATGTTCCCTCTGTTCACCAAGTGTGCCGAGGTAAAACATCTAGAGCAAACCTATATTTCACACTTGGGTAATTTATTTATTTTGTTATATTTCTATGAAGGCTGTATCCTCGATCATTCGCGTAACAAACTACAACACAAACAGCCGCATGGGAACACGTGTCACCAAATTTATTTCAGGTTATTTCCATATGTATAAAATTTTTCTGATTCAAAATGGAAATCTGGGTTTTAACGCTTTGTGATATTTATCCCATTAAACTTGATGTTATGATAAATTAAAGAGGAACTCAAATAGGTTTGTCTGTTGCCATCTTTGCTACTGGCACTTTCTAATTGATAACGGAAGAAAGATTGCGTTTACATTTCTTTTTTACAAGAAATAAAACTATATGAGTAGCTCTTTAATTTGACATATAACTTCTAACTTTTAGTTTAATGCAATATATTTTTAAAGATAATCAACTGCTCAATAACTCATTTTTATTTATTTACACCAGTGCACATGAGCACGCAAGCTTTCCGCCGATATGCGTAAGAAAAGGCTAGTAGAAAAAAATGGCGACTGGCGAGCAGTTCCCCGATTTTGATCATGTTGGCGACAATAAAAAAAACTGTTTCTGTGTGCCTTTCATATTCATATGACGCATAATTTTTAACCCTTTAATTTAATATAATCTGATAAATAATATTAAACGTTAATACTCATGTATTATTTATTTTTAAACCAAGTATTACAAATAATAAACAATTAGATTTTTATTACTATTTAATAAAAGCACAATACTATAACCGAAATAAAACAAATTAAAGATATTCTCCTCATATATTTTTTTAAGTGCACGCATTTCTAGCTCATCGTTCGCGCTGTTGTGTCTCTGAGTCGAGCACTAGGTTTTCAACTTCTCATCGATGTACGCAGCGATTCCTCAAGTAGAAATCATGCTCGACGTCTAAGCTCATTAGGATGGAGTATTTTATCCTTATTGTATCTGCGATATTATTAGGGTGAAATAACCAAAGAATTGTTGTCTTGCAGCGATTACTCAAGTAGAAATCATGCTCGACGTCTAAGCTCATTAGGATGGAGTATTTTATCCTTATTGTATCTGCGATATTGTTAGGGTGAAATAACCAAAGAATTGTTGTCTTGCAGCGATTCCTCAAGTAGAAATCATGCTCGACGTCTAAGCTCATTAGGATGGAGTATTTTATCCTTATTGTATCTGCGATATTATTAGGGTGAAATAACCAAAGAATTGTTGTCTTGCAGCGATTACTCAAGTAGAAAACATGCTCGACGTCTAAGCTCATTAGGATGGAGTATTTTATCCTTATTGTATCTGCGATATTATTAGGGTGAAATAACCAAAGTATTGTTGTCTTGCAGCGATTCCTCAAGTAGAAATCATGCTCGACGTCTAAGCTCATTAGGATGGAGTATATTATCCTTATTGGGGTCTCCCGTGGTCTAATGGCTAGCGCCTTGGATTCATAAGCGGGAGATGGTGGGTTCGATTCCCAACCTCCGGCAGGAATTTTATCATCCCATGGCTCGCTGGTAAAATTCCTCGCTACACCCTGGATGTCGGCGCTAATGACCTAGATGTAGATGCGCCGTAAAAAAAAAAAAAAAAAAAAAAAAAAAAAAAAATATATTATCCTTATTGTATCTGCGATATTATTAGGGTGAAATAACCAAAGAATTGTTGTCTTGCAGCGATTCCTCAAGTAGAAATCATGCTCGACGTCTAAGCTCATTAGGATGGAGTATTTTATCCTTATTGTATCTGCGATATTATTAGGGTGAAATAACCAAAGAATTGTTGTCTTGCAGCGATTCCTCAAATAGAAATCATGCTCGACGTCTAAGCTCATTAGGATGGAGTATATTATCCTTATTGGGGTCTCCCGTGGTCTAATGGCTAGCGCCTTGGATTCATAAGCGGGAGATGGTGGGTTCGATTCCCAACCTCCGGCAGGAATTTTATCATCCCATGGCTCGCTGGTAAAATTCCTCGCTACACCCTGGATGTCGGCGCTAATGACCTAGATGTAGATGCGCCGTAAAAAAAAAAAAAAAAAAAAAAAAAAAAAAATATATTATCCTTATTGTATCTGCGATATTATTAGGGTGAAATAACCAAAGAATTGTTGTCTTGCAGCAATTCCTCAAGTAGAAATCATGCTCGACGTCTAAGCTCATTAGGATGGAGCATATTATCCTTATTGTATCTGCGATATTATTAGGGTGAAATAACCAAAGAATTGTTGTGTTGCAGCGATTCCTCAAGTAGAAATCATGCTCGACGTCTAAGCTCATTAGGATGGAGTATATTATCCTTATTGTATCTGCGATATTATCGGGTGAAATAACCAAAGTATTGTTGTCTTGCAGCGATTCCTCAAGTAGAAATCATGCTCGACGTCTAAGCTCATTAGGATGGAGTATATTATCCTTATTGTATCTGCGATATTATTAGGGTGAAATAACCAAAGAATTGTTGTCTTGCAGCGATTCCTCAAGTAGAAATCATGCTCGACGTCTAAGCTCATTAGGATGGAGTATTTTATCCTTATTGTATCTGCGATATTATTAGGGTGAAATAACCAAAGTATTGTTGTCTTGCAGCGATTCCTCAAGTAGAAATCATGCTCCACGTCTAAGCTCATTAGGATGGAGTATATTATCCTTATTGTATCTGCGATATTATAGGGTGAAATAACCAAAGAATTGTTGTCTTGCGGCAATTTGATTTTGACTTACTATTTATTTTATACACGATCCTCATGAGGAAAGGTCTCTACGGTTAAGGCTATAATTTGTATTTTAAAAGCTTCAGGAGAGGCGTCAAGAATATGTGAAACACATAAAGCAGAATAAAAAAAATATTGAAAAATGGTGTCTCCAAAAAAAAAAAAAAAAAAAAAAAAAAAAACGAAAAATGGAATTTGATCTCTTTCCACTTAATATATAGTCGAAAAATAGGGTCACCGTCTTACACTCTTCTTCGACGATTTAGCTTATATACCTATTATTAATTTTCTAATAAAAAAAAATTAATAAATTATGTATTAATTAATCTAATAAATAAATTCAAATTTGGATTTTATAACAAAACATTATTATTTAGGTTTTCATACAAAAACGTGCCTAGAGACGAAAGCCTTAACAGTAAAAAAAATAATTATTGTACAATATCCTGTATTAATTTTAAATAGACATTAATTATCTTTTTCGTTTCTTTTAGTACGATAAAGGGAGATTAAAAAAAATTAATGAAAATGGAAAAGGCTTAAAAACGGCCTGAAGACTTATATATGATGATATGATATCCTCGATGGTGTGTATGGTAATTACGTTGATTTTGTTATTTCAGATCCTTGACAATCTACTAATGTCACAGGTAGATTCTACGATAGATGTAAAATCTATTGCAGAGGGATTTATTGCTGATGTTATTTGTACTTGTGTCTTTGGATTAGACGTAGCTAGAATAGAAAAGGGCGAAAATCCTTTCATAGCGATGGGGAAAATGTTTAATAAACCGCAGTTTGGATTCGTCAGAAGATTCAGGCTTTTCATGAAAAGATATTTTCCGTTCATCTCGGCACTGTCAACACCTAGGTGAGAGTTGAAATGTATGTTCTGCATGATAAGATTTGATGAATGAATGTTTCTTTTTTGTTATATTTTTAAAACATTCATCTTCTGTGATTTTAGAATAACTCCGAAAGAAGTAGAGAATTTTATGTTGGAATTTGTTAAATGTACAATAGAACAGCGGGAGAAAACAGAAAAAGCGGGAAATGACTTCATAGACTTGTTAATGCAAATAAAAAATAAAGGAATACTTAATGAAGAAGTATCATGGGAGGACACACATGAAAAGAACGTTGAACCTATAGGTTTGTAAAATATTTTATGTAAATAGAATTTGGATTATTTATGATTTATTTATTCTATGCCTGGAAGTATATTATTATTTTTTTTTTTATTATTATTTTTTTTTTACGGCGCATCGACAAGTCTTGGCCATTAGCGCCGGCCTCCAGGGTGCAGCCAGGAATTTTCTCAGCGAGCCCTCAGATGAGAAAATTCCTGTCGCCGGTGGGGATCGAACCCACCATCTCCCGCCTATGAATCCAGCGCGCTAGCTAATAGACCACGGGATTAGTATATTATTATTTTACTTCTACCACTTTTTTTTTTCATTTTGGCAAAACATAGTCTTTAGCACCTGATTGGCTGCCTTTAGGTGGACTTACAGCCTTGCACTTAAAAGTGTACGTAGGTTTAGCTGTCTTAGCGTGCTTATAGAGTGGAGCGTAGAGAGGGCAATGAGGATGAGCAAAGAGCGTAGAGAAGATATCAAACACGTGAGGTTGGAAGAAAGTACACAGAGTGGACCAGCTGAGAAAACAGAGAGCATAGCAACGAGCTTCGCTATGCACTATGCTCTTCCTCTTGCTCTTTGCTACGCTTCTGGTAGCTGGTAACGCACTTTTCACGAAGTGTTTTATGCACCTTGAAATTTTGTACCTTTTGGGTAGATAAGAAGGTAAGTATGTGTTTCCTGGATATACCTTGGAACACCAGGTACTGCGCCTAGGGGAAAGGTGCAAAACAATATTGCCCAAAAGTAGTGTTTTATTTAGAAGCCAACTGCCATTAATGAGAAAAAGTTGCAAATTAAGGAAATTTTACAATGAATAATAAATAAGGCAAACACTTTTAAGGGGGTTAAAATGTATATAAAATAAAAAAAAAACAAAGTACCTAGTTTTTATTTTTTATATTAAATGAAGTGCTTTATTCACGCTGAGATTTAAACAGCGTCTTAATAAACATATTTGAAAGTAATTACAAAAGGGTAGTCACATTTTTGGGGTTTAATTATCAGGAAACATAAAAATAAAGGTTGCTATGGTTGATTGCAATACACTGCGTGTAACCGTAAGAGAATATGAGAGCACCGCGCAGTTGTGATTGATCCCTGCGCTCTCATTGGTTCTTGTTCACACGTTCTTGTACAGTTGTTCCGGTTTAAATGGCAGCGTGAATAAAACTCTCATTTAATATTAGAATAAAAACAATTCAGTTTTCTTTTTTTCTACATGTTATACCCCTTAAAAGTGTCTGCCTTATTTATTATTCAGATTTCTGAATAAAACTATATTTTTGGGAAATATTTTTTAGTACCTTTTCCCTATGCGCAGTAGCTGGTGTTCCACGGTAAGTCTAGCCAACACTTATATACCTTCTTGTCTACCCAAGAGGTACGTTATAGCAAAATTTCAAGGTGCAGAAAACACTTCATGAAACGTGCGGGTACTGGCTCTTGGACTATAAATGGCAGAAGTTCAAAAATTTGCTACAGATTATTGTTCAATATTCAGGACCCCTGCCTGCAGACGGTTTTCAAATGAGAGGCCTATAATTTAATTGCTTCTAAAAAGGCGTCAAAATGACATGAAGAACGCGTAGTACATAAAATTATTTATGGGTTTTGAAGTTCTGACACATGAAAATGCGTAGTGATATAATCAGTCAACATCTTATAATATTGGTTTATTTTTTATTCATATGTTTTAAATTATTAATGGCCCCTTTTTATCTTATAGCACCCTTAATATTGTGAATATCTATAAAAAAGGCGAGGGGTTTGCGCTGTATGGGTAATAAAGGGGCTTTTTTTGAGTTATAAAAGTTAAGTTATTTCAGAATCGTCTGGAACCAATAACTCCGTTCTGGTGGTAATTTTGTTTTGATCATCCAGGTATTTATTTATTTTGTGCATGTCTTTACAGGTGATTTCCCCTTTTATATGGGAATATTTTAAAGTAATGTCATTGAATCATTAATTGTTTTAAAAAACCGAAATAGTTACTACTGTAAATAATAATAAAAAGTAGGGAACTCTTTGCAAAATATAAATTTCTTATAAATTTATTTATTTGAATATATACAAATAATTATAAAAGTAATGAATAGAATGGACAACATTTTTGTTTTCTTCATTTAAATGTTAAACATATTTTAATTTGTTTGAAATATTGAAATATAAAGTAAGAATATTAAATACTTTGAGTGAATACATTTTTTAACTAATCTACTATGACTTTTGGATTAGGAATACAGGCAAAATTAATTATAAAATATAGGTTTTAACGCTAAAATTATACTTCTGATATTATAATGTACTCTTCTGAAAAGTCCTATTGTAAAATATAGTAAATTTTTATACATAATAAACAAACATTATTATTGTAAAAAAAAAATAAATATTTTTAGAGATGACTATTGAACTGATGGCTGCTCAATGTTACATATTTTTTATCGCCGGTTTTGAAACATCCAGCTCGGTAAAAAGTTTCTGTTTGTACCAATTGGCCTTTCATCCCGAAATACAAGAACGATTGCACAGGGAAATAGAAATGGTCATTAAGAAGCATGGCGATTTGACGTATCAAGCTGTTCATGAAATGTCCTATCTAGATATGGTTATAAATGGTAAGTATTTGAGTAATACGTTGTTATTTATTTTTTGTTACATATAAGGAAGGCATTAGTAATCAATTTTATTATTATTATTATTAAATAAGTTTATTGCTTCTTTGGTGATTTGACTCCATCGCGTAGTCATGTACCTCTACGGTTGCTTTAATTGTCGGTAGCAGATTTCCAGAGGATATCGCTTTTTCAAACATTCCTTCAACACCGAGCAACCAATAATATCGTAATTTGCATGGCATGTGAGTGAAAAGACTTAAAAATGATATTTATTATAGTATGTGACTTGCATCTATTCTATAGTAGTGCGCTCATTGTGTGCACAGAATCACACCTTGCATGTCAGACTTAAGAATATTATTCAGACCAATAAGACTGCCATAAAGATCCCTGCATTAGGTTACCACAAATCAAAATTAATGATATTCTTATAATAAAACTTCTAAAATAGGCTTAACTAATAAAATGGTGCTTGATTTTGTAGAGACAATGCGTAAGCATCCCACCGTGGCAATGCTGAATAGGAGATGCACAATCACATTCACTACACCATATGGTCATACTATAGAGAAAGGAGACAGGATAATCATACCAATATGGGCTTTGCATCATGATCCAGAAATATTTCCAGAACCAGACAAATTTGATCCGGAAAGATTTTCTGAAAAGAATAAACCATTCATTCATCAGTTCGCCTTTTTGCCATTTGGTGAAGGACCCAGAATGTGTATAGGTAAGAATACGTTTTATACTGACAAGTAACGAAGCGGGATGAACCGAAAATGGGTAAGAACCGTACCTTCAACGTTTACATTGTATCTTCAACGTTTACAAACTAAATACAATTTGAAGTGACTCGAGTTGCAAGGTTGGATGTTATGGATTGAAGATAGATCTTTCTGTCACTTCTTTGTGGCCTCTTTTCTTAATGATTCCTAGTTTATAGTAGACGGAAATGATACTGTTAACAAATGATAAAATAAGACGAATCAGGTTCTTTTCTGGAAGAAAAGCACATTGACTCTCGAAAACGAACCCCAAATGTTTCCTATGATTTTTATAAAATATAGCTGTTACCCAGTGTGCCATGCTACACCTACTTTCTGTGTATGACTCTCCCCGTATCAAGATCTACTTGACACCCAATTGTCTATACCTAGTTGCGAAAATCGGTCAAACGGTGCGAATTTGTTTATATCTGTCAAGTAGTTCATAATGCAACCGACAGAGGCCAGCACCACAGCACTTCATCTAACAGCCGACAGTAGCAGAGCCTGCGAGTAGATAGCTCTTATCAAAGAATGACCAGCGCTCCTTAGTTAGACAATGACTGTTGATATAAAATTGAAAGAAACTGCTTTACATGATTATATAATGATGTAAAGTCACCAATGAGTTCGAGTTATTCTAATTATCAAGAACATCAACAAATAAATTTGAGACATTATTCAAAATGGATGTCGATTCAAAATGGCCGTCAGAATCTGAATGGTTCTGTGTAGCCAATTTTTCTTGAACAAAACTTTTGACCTTTTAACCAAATTTTGGAATTTGACTATTTCAACCTAGCCTAGGAGATTTTCCATATCGAGACCTACCTGTGTGCCAAGCTTGGTCAAAATTTGTCAAACTGTGTAGATTTGTATAAGGAACAAACAGAAAAACATACAAACATACATACAGACAAACAGAAAGACACGTGATTTTTATATAGATATAGATTCAGAAGGTGTAGACACTTAACAGCTGATGCTCCCCGTGTAGATGACCTCAGTTTAAACAAGACAATTGTAAGCAAAATTTTCACCTTCCATTATTGAGCTGTATACACAGTTAACTAGTCTCAGTGTCTCTGAAGAGACATAAAATGGATATTAAACAAGTAAGGGAATGTTAGTAAAATGCTTAGAATGTAAAATTAATTTTATTAATTGACCTTTAGCCTATTTTATAATAATCATTAAAAAGAATATTGTTCTGTTTTTTAGTTGTTTTTTTTCATGTTAAAGTTGTGGTCATATTATTGACTGTTCCTCTAGAAGCCAACATACAATCCTATCTCCTGGAAGAGAATATGTACAATCAAACACATCTGTATGTTTATATATTTTTGAATAGTGTTTGAGGCTCGTAGGTCATAAAACCCTTATCCCAACGATATTTTAAAACTTCAGTTCAGTATATAAATATTACGTGTCATCAAGGGGACGCCTCATGCAAACTTCTATATGAATAATAATGTAACAATTTAAGGAAAACAGTCATAAGTTCATAAAAATTTAAATCAAATACTTGTATTTTTTTACAGATCGTGGCCACTTTTTAAAACATATAAAACAGTTCTGGGAAACTGTGCTTATCTAATGTTACTATATCGTCTCCAAAGAAATTCTCATTATTATTTGTTTTTTTTTTTGTTTTTTTTTACGGCGCATCAACAAATCGTGGCTATTAGCGCCGAATTCTCATTATTATAGGAGGAATTCTTTATGATTATAATAAGTATGATTTTGACGAGGGAACGAAATGTGTATTGATTAATCAATGCGTTGGAAAATGATTACCTATTTAATATCATATGTGGCATAATGTACTTTCTATATATCGTTTATGTGAGTTCTTATTAATAAATAATATAGTATATTGTATGGATTTTTTCAGGAGAAAGGTTTGGAAGGCTGCAAACTAAAATGGGAATAATCACAGTATTAAGAAGATATGTTGTTTCTCCATGCGCAGAGACGATTAAAAAACTTGATTACAACCCTAAAATGCCTATCTTAAGAACAAAATTTCCTATTATTTTGAAATTGTCTAAACGAGATCTAGTTTTGTAGAACTCTGCTACCGCTTGAAAAAAAAACAAAAAAAAAAAAACGCAAAACAATTCATGCAGCGACGGGTAAAGTGATCAATAGAAAATTAAAAAAACCTTAGTGGCAGTCCTGTTTTTTATTCACTTTTTCAAAATCCCTGAATCCGAAAATCCGATCCGTTTGTTTCGCGATCTGCCATATTGGGGCATCATTCAAGCTTTACATAAATTTAAAAAGTCGTAGTCTTTTCATCATTTGCCTTCTATAAAGAAGTTTTGTGAAGAGGAATGTCGCTTTATTAGACAGAAAGTTTTCTGCGTTAGAATACGAAAAGTTTATTTCTTTCGGCAGCAATAAAAATATAGGAATGCATTTAATAAATTATTCAGCAGAAGACATTATTCTATAAATAGGGAAGCAAACTACTTTTCATATGGTCCCCTAGTCATGGAGGAATAAGGGGTAATGGAATAGTTGACAGGGTAGCAAATGAAACACATCAGCTGAACGATACTACGCCAACTCCATTGTCAGCAACGAATTCTTCAAACTGAAAAAAAAACGTATTAAGAGAAAATTGTTCAAAAATGTGGCAAGAAATAGTGTACAACAAATAAGGAAGATAAAAACATGAATAGAATGATGGCTAGGGAGTTAGACATTGCCCAAATGAGAATCGAACACACAAAACTTTCTCATGGATTCCTAATGTCGAAAGAAGAGCGAAAAAATGTCCAAGATGTGATGTCTCTTTGTCTACAACACAAATTTTAGTTCAATGCCACCACTACTGGAAGGAATTAGACGAATTGAAAATCCCTGCAAATACCAGCATTGGGTTGGGTAACGACACCAAAATAATAGTATTTCTTAAAAAATTTCGATTTATATAAAAAGATAGCGTGGATAACACATAGGTATATAACGAAAAAATAAAAAAATATGTAAAATTTGAAAAAAAACTAAAAGCCAAAACAAATATATATAAATAAAAGTCCGTCACGCAGGAGCAGCATAACTAAACACTTTCCTCAGAATTTGGGTAGTGTAAACTGCTTTCCAGAACAATTTGCAATTGCTTCAGTCCCTCTAGTGGTAGAAAGCGCTCCTTGCGGCGGCCTTGCGAACCTACGTCTGGCAAGCTAGTTCTATTGAAATATATTACACAGTAAACCCCCCTTTCCGATTGACCGATTCAGCTTATTCTTACAACACTTCTTTCTCATGAGTTACCCACAACGTATACCGCGTTTCGTTACAATACAGCAGAACGACCGGTATGAGTATATTAGTAATTTAGGTTCAAAGTAAACCCCCCCTCCTAATGAACCGATTTAGTTTATTTTTACAACACATTTTTACCTGTAGATTACCACTACGAATACCGAGTTTCGTCGAAATATAACAAAAATCACGGCTGGTAGTGGCGAATTGGTATTGTGGGTCCGAAGTAAACCCCCCCCCTTCTAATGAACCGATTTAGTTTATTTTTCCATCTCACTTTTCTCTCTATATTTCCACTAAGAATACCAAGTTTCGTTGAAATATAACAAATATTACGGCTGACATGGTCAAACTAGTGTTTTGGATTCGGGGTAAGCCCCCCCTTCCGGTGGGCCGATTTTGGTGGTTAACGAACTCGTTCAATCGTTTGCTAATTGAATGCTATATACGAAATTTCGTGACGAAAAAAAAACTCTGGGCGCTATCGTGTTAACAGACATATATATATATATATATATATATATATATATATATATATATATATATATATAAATTTTAACGGGGGTATTTACAAGCATATATATAAATATATACATATATATATATATATATATATATATATATATATATATATATATATTTATACAAATTTTAGCCACCTATATTTTCGTGATCTATAGGGTCTGAAACGTGAAAGTTTCTAGTCGGGACCTCCGGATTGCGTCATGAGGTCAACCTCATAAGCGGGTTCTAACCCGGGTTACCGGGAGTAACCGCGCTAAAATCAGAAGACAACGGTATTGATTAAAAATGGAGAAGTTATGATATATATCGTCGATACAAATGCAAAATATCGAATGTGAAAATCACCACTTTCTAGAGTGAAAAAAACTTTAATTCATTACTTTGCTTTCGGAAAGTCAAATAGTTGGCTCGTTCATTGAGTGTACTTAGATTCAAGAATTTGCCGTACATCAGTCCAACAGCAATCAGTAAAGATTGAAAATTAAAAATGCGTTTTTTTACGTATTTGTATCGACGATATGATGAGAATTATTCAGAAAATAACATCATTATATAATTACTTTTAGTTATACTGCCTGGCAATAATAAAATAGCACAAGAAAAGGATTTAAACTAAATATGAGTTTTACATCGGATTTTAAAATTAATCATTTTAAACAGAACGGTTAACCTTACTGTTTAGCAATGTAAATTTCAATAAATTATTGATAAGATACTTGTGTTATGAATGTTTCAATAAAGCTTATTGTTCTTATTAATTTTTGTACATCCCCTCCCCCAAAATGATTTCAGGAAAATAAGGTATATAAAGAAGCTTAATATAATCATTATTGAAAGATAATGAGGTTGATTATAAATAACTAAATTGATTTACATCCTCATCATCCTAATGATTTTAATATTTAAAAAATCTCTGTTTTGCAGGAGCTGCTACAGTACTCAGCATTCCTGAATGATTAACAAATCTATACACCAGTTATTTTTACACTAACAAATATTAATTTTTGAATTTACATTCTTCCTGAGGGTTTTCTATTTGAGGTTCTACATTCCTTCATAAAGTCACAAAAACTTCATATTTTTATTTCATCTTGATGAATATTAATAACTTCAACGTGTAAAAAGAGAGAAATCCACAACATTCCAACGCAGAAACTAGATACTGCTGTTCATCGCTTCTGTAATTTGTAAAGGATACAAAGTAGCCTCGAACTTCTAATAAAACGATTTTACACAGATATTCCTCATTGGTTTGGGATTATCTCTGCACGGTCTGGAGTAATCCCACGCCTTCAACTTAACCGATCTAGTGTCTCTTCCTACAACAAATCTTTATATTCAGATACCTACGACGTAAACCGAATGTCGTAGCTATATAACAAAAATTTTGTTCTGTATCGAAAAATTAGTAATTAGCGTTCAGAGTAACTCCTTCTTCAGATAAAATTATCTGAAAGTCGTTTCTCGATTTTATTTTCCATATCTAATAGGTAGGATTGATAAAAATTCGACGAAAAATTCTTTCATTAGCGCAACCTCAATAGCTACATAACTTTGGCAAGTTCTATTAATGTACAACAAATGAAATAGCTCTATAATGAAAACAAAATAAAACAGGTTCATAATGAGGGTTAAGGAAAGGGTGAAGGGATGTTAACGCCAGTCCAAGATTTTTATTTTCCTCTACCAACCATAAGTATTGTTATCTTGCCTATGAAACTGTGTATCTGCACCTAATGAGGAATGTACATGTTAAAAATCAGTGAACTCGTCCCATTTGAATTACAAAACTAAAATATAATTGTCTACTTAAGGGTAGTATTATTTACCAAAATTAGCTATTTACCATTCCAAAATAAAAGAGTAGCCTGTATGGTCAATAACAGCAAAGAACAGAAAATGTGCAGGAAAGATTTTTATATTTTATGTATTTATTTTTAAATAATCGAATCATCGTCAATAGGTTTCCAGCCATCCTAAACATAGAATGGGTGGAGCAGAGAATTTGGCTTCATCTCCTACATTAGCCATTGAACCACTTGGAGATTCATAAGGTTGTTCTAACAAAATTACCTAAAAGTCCAATATCATTATTTTCATTGCAAATGCTGCCATACTGAGGAATGGGCTAAATTGACGACTTAACTGTTTGGGGGACCTTTCTCTCAAACTAGCCAGAAATATCGTTGAATTAAAAAAATCTTCTTTTTCGTTCTTATCAAAGAAAAAATGCAGTCGGCATTTAGAAATTCCTTTAATTTAATGCTTTCCTAATTTTACTAATCTTTGTCTGTAATGAATGAGCAAACTTTAAAGCGAAGTTGTCCTAGCTGATAGTCCCTAATGGAATAAGATCTGTGCTAGATATGAAGTAAATGTGCTCAGGTCCGTTGCGTGATTGGCCTGATTACGGTCTTCAGTAGCTGGACAGTTAATTAGAGCAGAGCTTAGAGTAATCCTCGTCGGCTTTAATAGCATTCGTTTAACGAAATCGGCAAACTAACTAGATGGTCTTCCTGTGGCAGAGTGGCTAGCATGCTGTAAGCACATGTGGTAGAGGGGGTTTCGAGTCCTCCTCGTGGCAGGTTGACAGTATTCAGCGATAGGTCCTCTGAATAAATAACCTGATCCATAAATGCACAGTTTTTATCCAGCGTCCCCTTTTAGCACTTCCCTCCGAAGGAAAGTAGCTATTGAGGTTGGACTCATGACGGAATTTTTGAAAAATTTCTTCAAATCTTTATCGATCCTACCTAGTAGACACCGAAAATGACCCCCTTTAAAATTTATATATATATGTATATATATATATATATATATATATATATATATATATATATGTGTGTGTGTGTGTGTGTGTGTGTGTCTGTTAACACGATAGCGGCCAGAGTTTTTGTTTTTGCGTCACGAAACTTGGTATATAGCATTCAATTAGCAAACGATTGAACGAGTTCGTTAACCGCCAAAGTCGGTCCACCGGAAGGGGGGGGGGGTTTACCCTGAACCCAAAGCACTAATTTGACTATGTCAGCCGTAATATTTGTTATATTTCAACGAAACATGGTATTCGTAGTGGTAATATAGAGAGAAAAGTGAGACCCCCAAAAACATAAATGTGAAATAGAGGCCAAGTTCCTGCCCCCACAAAGAAACAATCCCTTCCTCAAAAATATCCCCTCTTAAAACCCCCCAAAAACGCCTTACCATTCTACACTCCAAAAAAGTAGTATGAGTTGGTGTATTAATTCAACCAAAAATATTTGCCAATACAAGAGATGATACAAGAAAGAAATGTCCAAGTTCATTACCTTGGACAGGTTGGAAGACCTCATAGTTACTTACTAAGAACAGTAAAGACACTTCAACTGACCTTTAAAAACAACAATAAAAATTCTTATATCCAGTTACTAAAATATCACTTTCCTCAACCAGGTATATTCTTAAACTTGGCAACGTTTAGTTTTTCTCTAAAGATAATTTCGGCACAAAAAAAAACATTGCCAAGTTTAAGAATATACCTGGTTGAGGAAAGTGATATTTTAGTAACTGGATATAAGAATTTTTTTCTCATTACTTTTTTCTAAGAATTAAATAGAATTTAGTTGCCGCATACCTACTGGCTTTTATACTTCATATAAAACAAGGGTCTTTGGATTCTGCATAAGTTTCTCCTTACTGCTTGATATTTGATACCAATAATCAACCTACATACATATAATCACTAGACTAGAAAAGTTAGAAGCTCTTCCAGATGACATTACTCTAGAGGACAAATTGATTGCTCTCTTAACTACACTATTACACTGTAAAACACAGGAACCTTATCCCGAGGAAAAAAATCACAATAGGGAAAGTGCAGAAGGCCTTCCAGAAAAATATAAGAACAAAGACGATACATTTTGGGTTTGTGATCCTAAACTTTGTAATTTAGATGGCTCGACTTTGAAAAACTTAGTATCTGCTTTGAAGTATATTATGCAGTGAACCCCTACGACTTTATTTACTACATTTAAGAAAGAAGTCACAACTTTTTTTGTTAAGATGCGTCGAAATGTTTTTTCAAACATCAAATATAGGTTCTCCTTACCAAGACGATTCATTTGATACCCCAAATGATGGGGTTTTCAGACGAAATGATGGCATTTCGATGGAACAAAAAGTACAAAACGTCATAGGTAATATGACACTCCCGTATCAAGACCTACCTGCGTGCCAAGTTTGGTCAAAATAGCTCAAACGGTGTGAATTTGTATAAGGAACAAACATACAGACAGACAGCTGAAAGACCTTTTTTACCTAGCCTAGTGTATTCCCCGGACCAAGGCCTACCTGTGTGCCAAGTTTGGTCAAAATCGGTCAAATGGTGTGAATTTGTGTAAGGAACAAACATGCAGACAGACAGCTGATAGACGATTTTGACTAGCCTATGACACTACCCGGATAAAGACCGACATGTGTGTCAAATTTTTGTCAAAATCCGTCAAACGGTGTGTATTTGTATAAGGAACAAACAGACAGACAGACAGCTGATAGACAATTTAACCTAGCCTATGATTCTCCCCGTATCAAGACCCATCTGTGTCCCAAGTTTGGTCAAAATCGGTCAAACGGTACGGATTTGTAAGAGGAACAAACATACAGACAGACAGACAGCTGGTATAAGATTTTTACCGAGCCTATATGCGCCTAATTGTTTCTTAAAACATCAAATATAGGTTCTTCATACCGAGACAATTCATTTGATACCCCACATCATGGGTTTCGGCCGGAATGATGGGTTTCCGAAGGAAGTACAAAACTGGAACGCCCCCGCCCCGGAAGCGTAGTAAAACACAACTTTTCGCGATTTTTCGATTTTTTCCTTTAATAAAGTGTTCATATCTATCTTCATGCAAAATTTCAAGTCTCTAGCATCATGGGAAGTGCCTAATAATTTTGATGAGTCAGTGAGTGAGTGAGTGAGTGAGTCCTATAAATCCCGATTTTCGATCGCTTATATCTCAGAAACTATTCGATGTAGAATTATGAAAATTTCCAGTTTTACTCACATCTAGTAGTATAATACCTGTGTAAAATTTCATAACTTTATCTTTACCTGGTTGAAAGTTATGAGAGGGTAAAAATCGGCTCTATGACCGCCTGTAATATACACACAGTATGCTTAGGCCGGAACTTGGCCTGGCGCACTATCGTGCGCCTAGATATAAAAATGAACTAAATCGGTTCATTAGAAGGGGGGGTTTACTCCGGACCCACAATACCAATTCGCCACTACCAGCCGTGATTTTTGGTATATTTCGACGAAACTCGGTATTCGTAGTGGTAATCCACAGGTAAATATGTGTTGTAAAAATAAACTAAATCGGTTCATTAGGAGGTGGGGTTTACTCCCGACCCACAATACCAATTCGCCACTACCAGCCGTGATTTTTGGTATATTTCGACGAAACTCGGTATTCGTAGTGGTAATCTACAGGTAAATATGTGTTGTAAAAATAAACTAAATCGGTTCATTAGAAGGGGGGGTTTACTCCGGACCCAAATTCCTAATATACTCATACCGGTCGTAATTTCTGCTGTATTGTAACGAAACGCGGTATACGTCGTGGGTAATTCATGAGAAAAAAGTGTTGTAAAAATGAGCTGAATCGGTCAATCGGAAAGCGGGGGTTTAATTTGTAATATATTTCAATAGAAAAGCCCGCCAGATTTAGGTTCACAAAGCCGCCGGAAGGAGCGCTTTCTACCATTAGAGTGACTGTATCCTGTTCGTGCGTTAGATCAAAATACGATAATATGAGGTTTTTAGTATTTATTACGTAGTGTAATAGGTACCATGTGTAAAAATAACTCTGGAAGCAAATTAATAATTGATCAGTTACTCATTACAAATTTAAAAGAGAACTATTCATGTTTTTATTTTATTTATGAAGGATATTTTAAGCAAATTGTTCTGGAAAGCAGTCTACACTACCCAAATTCTGAGGAAAGTGCTTAGTTATGCAGCTCCTGCGTGACGGACTTTTTTAGATTTTAAGACGCCATCATTGCATTCTTTAATCTATGGTGGAAGGAAAATTTGTTAAAAATAAGTTTTATTCGATATGCAAGTTAAATATTTTTTTTTCTCCAGTTCTTTTATTTAGCCAATTCCGGACTTTACCTATTATAATCTATGAGGGAAATAACATCTCTCTATTATACTTAACGCATTTTTTCTTACGCTTTTTTCGGAATACCTTTTGTTAAAAATAGGAATTACCTTAAGAAGTTAAGGAATGAAAAAAAAAAAAAAAAAAATCTATATTTTGAAGGTTTCGGTATTTTCTTCGACAGTCTTCTTAAGCAATTAATGCCTAGGTAATGGCGGAAGAAAATGAAAACCTTGGATAAATGTTAGACTGTAATCTATCCGATTTAGATTTTTCAGAATATCTAACATTTTCTCTTTGCCGAATCCCATCAATTCCTTGACTTTGTATATTTAGCAAGCAAAGGTAGGAATTATCTAAAAGCCATTATAATAAAATTTAAAATTATGAAATAATATATCTGCTACTTTCCTCGTGAATTCATTAGTGTAATAAATAGCAAGAAGAGGATGTGAATTTATCTTAAGACTTCATGGAATGAATTTATAGGCTTATTGAAAATTAGTTATGGGTTTTAATAAAACTAACTCACCATAAATCCAGTACTTCGAACAAAGAAGTGATTGGTTAATGGCGGCCGATAGTCTGCCAGTAAACGGAATTACAGTTTATAAATGATGAAAATTGTGGATACATCCATCTAAATGTTGGGTTTAAAACTAAGTTGGACGTTGTCCATTTGTAGGAAAACTCATTTATCTGCTTGGACGAATGCAAATTCATGTCGTTATACTGCGTGAAAATAAATTTTCTCCTTTAGGAAAACAAGTTTTTTTTATTTTTTAATGTAATAGTTTTTGCAATTAAAAAAATATAGTAATAATATGTTAATTGTTGTATCGTAAATCTTGATATATTATTTATTTATTAAATTTTAACGTCCATTTATTATTAACTACGAATTTTAGGACGGGTTATCTATAGGTTACCACCCTTTTCTAGCCAGGATAGGGCTGATGACTTTTCTTTTTTCTAAAGAAAAGCCACCACACCTAGTGGGAATCGAACCCACGACCCTTTTATCACGGAGTGTTAAGTGCTCACGCCTTAACGCTCACGGCCACCGGGCCTCCTCTTGATATATTATAATATAGAAATTCACATGTATAATTTTTACAGAGAAATATTGTCAGAAAAATCTTTCTTCTTGTCTCTTATGGATTATAAGGACTTATGGTGAATATCTATATTTGAGGTCAACACGAAGACACGATGGGAAATTGCTGATATGAGTTTTATCGTTTTATAGCCCATGTATAAAGAAAACAATGGGTTATTTTTTAGATTTATAATAAATTGAAATCTTGAAAAGCGAGAACTTAGTGCTAAGAGTTTCCTCAAATCATTTCTTTAAGAGTTTCAGATTTTCGCAAACTACGAAGGTTTTTTAGGGTTCGATTGGAATGTGATAAGTGCTTTTCCAACAGATAGGATAGAGAAGTCCATGTGATTTTAGGCTTTGCTTGCAAATGGGAAACAGCTGTCTAGTGGTTAATGTGACATTAGCGCACAAGGGAATTAGTTTGCAAATTGAGGAAGGACGCAAGAGAGAAGGATGCTAATTTTCTGCAGGGATTAAACTAACTCTCTCTCAGGGATCGTTTAACGCTAAATAAAAACATAGCATGAATACATCTTGTCCGTATTCCTATTAATGATTGGTTTAATAACACAGTAATGAAACAAAACATGTAACATTAATACAAATCTTGTCTATTTGCCATTAATATGAATGTGAGAATGTTCATGTCCCAAAACGTTCCTGCATATTTTGCAGTAGTAGGTACAGAATTGCATCGTACCTGGCAGTCTGTCTGTAAATGTCCCTTACAGTCGGACGTTTACAGACAGACTGCCAGGTACCACGCAATTCTATACTACTGAAAAATATGCAGGAACGTTTTGACACATGAACATTATACGGACATAAGTGAAAAGCACAGGAATAAGGTAAGGCCCTGTAAGAATTCAAGCAATACGTCACGGTATTAGCACTTTCCTCCGAAGGAAAGTAGCTATTGAGGTTGGACTCATGACGGAATTTTTGAAAAATTTCTTCAAATCTTTATCGATCCTACCTAGTAGACACCGAAAATGACCCCCGTTAAAATTTATATATATCTATATATATATATATATATATATATATATATATATATGCATATATATATATATGTGTCTGTTAACACGATAGCGGCCAGAGTTTTTGTTTTTTCGTCACGAAACTTGGTATATAGCATTCAATTAGCAAACGATTGAACGAGTTCGGTAACCACCAAAGTCGGTCCACCGGAAGGGGGGGTTTACCCCGAACCCAAAACACTTATTTGACTATGTCAGCCGTAATATTTGTTATATTTCAACGAAACTTGGTATTCGTAGTGTTAATATAGAGAGGAAAGTGAGATATAAAAATGAACTAAATCGGTTCATTAGAAGGGGGGGTTTACTCCGGACCCACAATACCAATTCGCCACTACCAGCCGTGATTTTTGGTATATTTCGACGAAACTCGGTATTCGTAGTGCTAATCCACAGGTAAATATGTGTTGTAAAAATAAACGAAATCGGTTCATTAGGAGGGGGGGGTTTACTCCGGACCCACAATACCAATTCGCCACTACCAGCCGTGATTTTTGGTATATTTCGACGAAACTCGGTATTCGTAGTGGTAATCTACAGGTAAATATGTGTTGTAAAAAGAAACTAAATCGGTTCATTAGAAGGGGGGGGGGTTTACTCCGGACCCAAATTCCTAATATACTCATACCGGTCGTAATTTCTGCTGTATTGTAACGAAACGCTGTATACGTCGTGAGTAACTCATGAGAAAGAAGTGTTGTAAAAATGAGCTGAATCGGTCAATCGGAAAGCGGGGGTTTAATTTGTAATATATTTGAATAGAAAAGCCGGCAGACGTAGGTTCACAAAGCCGCCGCAAGGAGCGCTTTCTACCACTATAGGGACTGTATCCTGTTCCTGCGTTAGATCAAAATACGATAATATGAGGATTTTTGTATTTATTACGTAGTGTAGTAGGTACCATGTGTAAACATAACTCTGGATGCAAATTAATAATTGATCAGTTACTCATTACAAAATGAGAACTATTCACGTTTTTATTTTATTTATGTAGGATATTTTAAGCAAATTGTTCTGGAAAGCTGTCTACACTACCCAAATTCTGAGGAAAGTGCTTAGTTATGCAGCTCCTGCGTGACGGACTTTTTTTAGATAACTGCTGTGACAAGTTATGAATTTATGTATTTAAGAATCTCTTATGAATCGGTTCCTTTTCTACAATCAACATTTTTTGATTTTCACCACCGCGGGTAGTGACCAGTAAGTAAGAAGTATTCTAAATGTAGTCTGTCCGCAAACGCTGGAAGTACTTGCACAATGCTGCCAGTGGTCAGCCCCACTAATAATTGGCTAGGCGCATTTTTAAGTAAATTAAGTAGCAAAAATTAATTTTCTATTTTTGAAAGGTGGGAAGGACTTGCGAGGCTTAAAACTAACCATTTTGCTTCCAATTTTTTAAAATTTTTTCAGGGGTGGACGCTCTACTGGGGGGTATTCCAGACCCCCCTGTATGCCCATCCCATATTAATGTACCCCCGCTTCACACACCAAAAATATGACAAAACACTTAGAAGTATATTTTATTTGATGGTTTTAACCAATGTATGATTTGGGGGGTTACAAATGATAAACAGAGTACAAATAATGACGTGTTTCCCTAAGTTGCGAAATTGATAATGGAGCCCCCCAAAAAAATAAAAAAAGATAAAAGGAACCTTAATTGCCAATAGTGCTCAATAACGGCCACGTTAAAATTTAATTTAAATACTCTGCAGCGAAATAACAATTTTGAGACGTAATCTATTTCACAGATTATAAGAAAACCACAAGTATGGAAATTGTGTAAAAGTAGAAGGAAAATCATTTTTCGTCAGAAACGTAACTGTTATATCGAGGCACTCCTTTACATCGAGCGCTGGGTCGCACCATCTAGCGGCGTCCAGGCTACCCCTCTTTCCCGCGAAACCTCAAATTAGCCGTCATGTTTGATATTTCCGGAAGATCTACTTGCCAATCTCAAGACTGACTGGGAAAAGATATGTACGGCACAAGGCGGGTCACTAAGGAGCCTGGACATGCTCATCATTTTTATTTTTCGGTCATTATCTAAAATCGAACAGAAATGGAAAGCTATATATATATATATATATATATATATATATATATATATATATATATATATATATATATATATATATGTATGTATATATACATATAATCTTTAATGATTAATCATCAGCTAGAGTAAATATAAATATTAACTAGTTATACTAAAAATTATACATTTAGGAAATTATACTCTTTAAAATACCAAGAAGTTGGCAAAAGAAAGGGACAAATATATAGTTTATTTAAATAGAAAAAAAACAACATGAATACTAAACCATGCTAACTAATGTTAATTCCATACTTAAGCCGCCTTAGATTCTCAAGCGGAAGATGGTGGCTTCGATTCCAATCTGCGGCGGGAATTTTCTCATCTCAAGGCTCGTGGGATTTCGGCGCTAATGACCTAGAAGTCAATGCGGCGTAAAATAAAAAAATTCATTCACGTCATGTCTCATTCCTAAACTTTATTCTACTGGCCTTAAATATTTAATCTACCTAGTCAGGTAGCAGAAGTGGTAAAGGGATGAGCATATTTTAAGAACAACAGATAAAATATTATTGTTGTACTACTATGATGGAGTTTGGCAAATAACCGAGAAACTTGAAGCTCAAAGAAATCTGAAAAACTTGGAAAATTATAAAAAAGCATTTTATTCCTTTTTAAGGCAAAATAACAACACCCATTACATATTTTCGGACGTATCGAAAATGAAATACGAGACAGGAGGAGCCGTCATTACTAGAAGCGACGATTATCACATATAATTATCGACTTCACAGCAGTATACAAAGCAGAACTTCATGAAATTCTATAAGCATTAAAAACATTGAAGCCACAGACTCGGACAACAACGTTGACCATTTTGTTTAGACAATAGAACGTTATTTTCGAGAATGATTTTATGAAACTTCGCAAGTTCTTGTTAGCACAACCGGATCGCCAACACTAAAACGGAGGTTGGACCACCTCATACTTGTGTAATTTAGAAAGAGCGACGAAAAGATAAAGTACAAGAAAAAAAAAAAAAAAAAAAAAAAGAGACCTTTGAAAAGTCGAAGTGCTTTGGGAATTGTGCAAAGGAGCTGTCCCCGAAGTGGCGCACTACGGAACTCAATCCTTCCACATTCTACCTCCTAGCATCTTCAACATTTCCCCCACAAGAGATTTATTTCATTTCCTACTAGTGGCTTACTCAGGATCCACACACATTCTAAAGTACTCATAACTCATGAGTATTACTCAGTGGCAGCGTTATTGCTTTTAGCGCGGTTCCTCCCTCCCCCATAGGGAGGAACCCCGCTTATAAGGTTGATACAATGAAACAATCCGGAAGTGCCGACTAGAAAATTTCGCGTTTCAGAACCCCTAGAGACCGAAAATAACGGTGGTTCAAATGTGTGTGTATATATATATATATATATATATATATATATTATATATATATATATATATATATATATATATATATATATATATATATATATATATATATATTTGTCTGTTCGCTCATTTCTGGCTTCCCTAATGGTCCGATTGTGATGAAATTTGGTACAAAAATCCGTCGTCCAATTTAAAAGGTCAAGTTCGTTAACCAGCAGAATCCGCCCACTGGAAGATGGCGTTTGGGGCGAAATTCGCGCAAAAAAAATCGTAACGATTACATTTTTGAGTTCATAAGCTTGTAAGTACTCGTTTTATAGGCTTCTTGGGCTAGGAAAACGAATGAAACCATTTTCAAGGCGATAGCTTTAACCGTTTTTGAGAAAATTGGAAAATTAGTTTTTGAATACCGTTTTTGGTTTGGGTACTTAGAATCATGGGATTCAGTTGAAACATTTTCTGCATGTTCTACTTTCATTAAAACGAATATGTTGAAATTTTTGTTACGTTTGGAGTTTAGGAAGGGTTAGAATAAAATATTTTATTAACAGACATAAAAAGTTTTGGTAACTATGTATACATTCCTTAATATCTCGAAAAAGGTTGAGAATCTTGGGAAACGGAAGATGACCATTAGAAAGCTCACTAAATGCTCTACAAAAATGGTTCTGACGAAAGTTTTGATTAGGCGATGTCAATCGGAGAAATAAGTGCTTAAAACTTTAAAGTAATTGATTTCGCTTATTCGAACTGTTCTTTTTTTCTTTGATTTTGGTACTTAGAATTATGGGATTCAGTTGAAACATTTTCTGCATGTTCGAATTTTATCAACACTAATATGTTGAAATTTTGGTTACGTTTGGAGTAAAGGAAGGGTTAGAATAAAATATTTTATTAACAGACAAGAAAAGTTTTGGTAACCTTTTATACTTTCGTTAGTATCTCGAAAACCGTTGACAATCTAGGGAAGCGAAAGGTTACCATTCGAAAGCTTACTAAATGGTCTACAAAAAAGGTTCTAAAGAAAGTTTTGAATAAGCGATGTCAATCGGATAAATAAGTGCTTAAACTCTGAAGTAATTGATTTCGTTTATTCGAACGGTTATTTTTGCCTGTTTTTATTCCTTGTTTTTTTTTTTTTTTAATTGCTTATAGTTGGATAATGTATTTGACAATAAAACAGATTAAGTAAAATAAGAAAAACAATTCATTGTTAGAAATATAGCTTGCCAAGAGAAAGAGATTTTTTTATCTCTGTTTACCTTTGTTCTTGATTGTTTTTTTTTTTCTCGGTTTGCTTTAGTTATTGCTGTTTTTTTAATTGCATTTTCTTTTCAATAAAACATGACAAGTAATTGAGAAGCTAGTTTGTATTTTGAATTGACTTTGAGAGTCTTGCTTTAGATTGAGGAATTTCCGCTTCTAACCCGTGGGTGTTAACAGTTTTCAGGAAATAAAAAAAAAAAAAAAAAAAAAAAAAAAAAAAAAAAAAAAAAAAAAAAAAAAAAAAAGATTAGTTCTATTTTAAACATTCGAAAAGACAATATGGATGAGAATGGATACGTCTTAAAATGACGCAGTTCCTGCAGAAAGAGAATGTTTAGACTCTGTGTAGGGTCAGACATTTGCCCGGGTCGAGCTACTAGGCAGGCTTCAGGTAGGTTTTATTGCACTTCATAAATCAAGATGCATCCTAGGAGAGATGACAGATATTTTACCTGTAGGAAGTCATACAGCCAAATGCTATAGTAGAAATATAATTATATTTTGTGGCTGTATGTGGCGTAATACATTAAAAAATAACATAATAATACTTTCCCATTTTCTTGTACAATTTTATTTTGTTTAATTGCATTTAACAGTAAAATGAGTAGTTTAGTGTTTTTAATTGCATTTAACACTAAAATGGATATGTTAGTAAAGCAAGTTAAGTCAATTAGAAACAAATTCGTAGTAGAGTCTTCGTAGAGAGAAACTTGGAACGGCGGAAAGAGTAATTTTCGCTTAGAATAGTTTCTTGTGCCTTGCCGACAATCTTGCTTTTCTTTGGAATATGTGTTTACATTAAGAATGATCTAAACAAAGTAATAACTGTTTCTATTCTAAGTATACAAAATGACACTAGGGATATGAATGGAACCGCGCTAAGATGATGGAGTTCCTGCGAGTCGGACTTTTTATAGATGAAGTTAGTATATCCTTTTAACAGAATTTAGTTTTTTGGATTAATATGGCGCAGGTAAAATATAGTACTCCTTTTTCCTTTGCATTACTTTATTCTTGGCTTGCCCTACATGTTTCGTGGCCTTCATGGCACTTCCTCAGGGGCCATTAAATCCCCATGTGTGGTCCGCTCGCCACCCATTAAGACTGAAGACCACACACGGAATGAAGGCCACGAAACATGTAGGGCAAGCCAAGAATAATACATAAGAAAAAGGAGTACTATTTTTTGACCTGCGCCATATATATCCAATAAAATAAATATACTTAATTAATGGTCAGAAATATGGAATAGAATTTTAACAGAATTTTTATTATTATTTTTTTTTTTTTTTTTTTTTTTTTTTATGGCGTCTCAACCGGGTCATTAGTTCCATCGAATGAAATTTTCAATATATTTTGTGGTGGATAGTTTTTGTATTTTGTTTGCATTTATTAACTCACATCCCTTTAACTTTATACGTTAATTCGCCTACATATCGTCGATACAAATGCAAACTAACAAATATGAAAAATGCATCTTTCATTGTCCATCTTTCATAATTTCTGCTGGACTTATTTACGGCAAATTCTTCAATCTGACTTCACTCTATTAAAGGGAAAGTATTACACTATCAAAAGGTCAAATCTGCCGAATATTTGACTGTCCAAAAAAAAGTTATGAATAAATACTTTTCCACTCTGAAAAGTGGTGATTTTCATATTCGTTAGTTTGCTTTTGTATCGACGATATGCTCAAACCTAAACATAAAAAAGTCCGACTCGCAGGAACTGCCTCATATTAGCGCGGTTCCGTTCTTATCCCTAGTCTAATTTCGAAAGATTAAAATAGAAGCAGTTATTATTTTGTTGAGAGGAGATCGTTGACCGTTGATGATGCGAGGTAGGGATTGTCCGGGTTCGGTCACTGCTACTTAATAATACATACCCCATATGTGTATGTATGTGGGCATATATATGTACATATGTGTGCGTGTATATGTGTATGTATATATGCATATATATAAATATATATATATATATATATATATATATATATATGTTAGGTATATTTACATAGATATGTGCATATATTAGTGTTAAATATGTCCTACTTGTATTTACAGCCCTGATGAAGGCTTGAAGTTCAAGCCGAAACGTCGGCACAATAAAACCATTTTTACGATAAAAGTAGCAGTGACCGAACCCCGACAGTTATTGTTTTGGTTCCAACAGTCTTGAAAGGTAGGATTTAAAATCTTACCTGGAAGGGTCGGCATCACTAGAAACTTTCCCGCTAGTTACAAGGTCTTGGAATCTTGGAACTCTATATTTCTAACATAATATTCTAATAATTGTTTTTGTTATTTTACTAAACCTGTTTTATTTTCGAATACATTATCCAACTATAAGCAATTAAAAAATAACAAGGAATAAAAAACAGACAAAAAGAACAGTTCGACTAAGCGAAATCAATTACTTTAAAGCTTTAAGCTCTTATTTCTCCGATTGTCATCGCCTAATCAAAACTTTCATCAGAACCTTTTATGTAGAGCATTTAATAAGCTTTCTAATGGTATTCTTCCGTTTACCAAGATTTTCAACCGTTTTCGAGATATTAATGAAAGTTCCCAAAATTTACATTATTTCTAGCAACAGAAAATTGGTCTCATTTTTTGTATCCTGTTTTACACACAAAATTTTCCCAACATAAGAAATTACAAAAATAAAAAGCAATAAAAAACAAAGGGAAAGAGACAAAAATTACAAAAAGTACGACAAAAACCCGTTCATAAGAACAAAACAGACGTATTTGAAGTTTTAAGCACTTATTTCTCCGATTGACATAACCTAATCAAAAATAGTTTTAGAATATTTTTTGTAGAGAATTTAGAAAGCTTTCAAATAGTTTCTATCCACTTACCACGATTTCCCAACCGAGTTCGAGATATTAATGAAAGTATACGAAGTTCCCAAAACTTTTCATGTCTGTTCATAAAATATTTTATTCTAACCCTTCCTTAACTCCAAACGTAACAAAACTTTCAACATATTAGTAGAACATGCAGATAATGTTTCAACTGAATCCCGTAATTCTAAGTACCCAAACCAAAAACGGTATTCAAAAATTATTTTTCCAATTTTCTCGAAAACGGTTAAAGCTATCGCCTTGAAAATAGTTCCATTCGTTTTCCTAGCGCAAGAAGCCTATGGAAAGAGTACTTACAAGCTTATGAACTCAAAAACGTAAGCGTTACGATTTTTTCTGCGCGAATTTCGCCCCAAACGCCATCTTCCAGTGGGCGGATTTTGCTGGTTAACGAACTTGACCTTTCAAATTGTACGACGGATTTTTGTACCAAATTTCATCAAAATCGGACCATCAGGGAAGCCAGAAATGAGCGAACAGACAAATATAAATATATATATATATATATATACACATTTGAACCACCGTTATTTTCGGTCTCTAGGGGTTCTGAAACGCGAAATTTTCTAGTCGGCACTTCCGGATTGTTTCATTGTATCAACCTTATAAGCGGGGTTCGTCCCTATGAGGGAGGGAGAAACCGCGCTAAAATACTGTGCGTAATCATAATTGATACATTTAATATTATGAAAAAAATGTCATAATTATGCTAGCGCATAGTGTGTTTGAGCATAAATAGGCGAATTAATGTATAAGGTTAAAGGAATGTTCTTATATCATATGAATAATTATAATTTTTCATTCGTTATGATATTTTATTTTTAACTTCAATGAACTTTACTAAGTTTCCGGCGATATCATCTTCATCTCCGAGTATCTGATTAATTTTGTACTGTTATTTGTACATGTCAGGACTCACAGATTAGGGTTGGTTCTTTGGGAAAAATAATTGAATATATTTTTCTTTTGTGGCAGAAGCGCAATTGTGTGAAGGCAAGTTTACGTTTGTTGATGTTGGGTGGTCTCTTTCAAGCTTTAAATCTCGATTTTATTAATTTTATGTTATTTTCTTTTATTTTCCCTTCTACGTCTAAATACCAATATCAAAATGTCTGTAAAAAGTATTTTGTATATATATATATATATATATATATATATATATATATATATATATATATATATATAGTTTTAACTTTTTTCCAACTCCACGATCAATCTCATATCAGATCAACGCTATATCAGATATATCAATCGTTTCACTATAGAGAGACATCGTTAATGAGGGGATAATATTTTTAAAATTGTATCTTGAGAGCACAGTATGATATCTGCATTTCTTCTGGGTTTGCAGAAAACTATGTGTAATATTTATATTAGAAAGTCAATTAATGTTATTACCTCTTCAAGCAACTGTTTGGATGCTTTTTGTCATTCTTTTTGAGCTTTGAAATCAAAACAAAGAAGAGGCGTAATATTATGATCCTTTAACTCTTTTTGCATAGATTCAAACAGCAATACTAATTTACAAAGAGGATAGAAGTGATGTATTTTTCTGGAAGGAATACCTCAATTTCCAATTAGAATTGAAACCATTCCCCTAACTGGTTAAATAAGATACTCAAGATTTTTCTACAATTTACTTGAAAGCCTTTGCGCGTACAATTCAATATAAATATTAGGACGATGAAAAACAAAACCACCAGATTAATAAAACGAGAAAAATGAATAAGCATTTACCTGAATAAGCGAAAACTTGAGGGGAACTAAGAGAATGGTTCTTAAAAGTTTTAGCCCAAAAGGCAAACTTTACCCTTTTAATATGGCGGGCACATTCATTTATCAATGCTGCCGGATATAGCGAGGCCGTCAAGAGGATCCTTTCAACCGGTGGCTTAGAACATTCATTTTGAATTATCATGTAAGGACAGGATCGTTCTAAGTCAACTTTCACATGATGAATGTCATCCCTTATGGCGATGAATAGGGCAAACTGTTCGTTCATTCATCAGTCCCTACAGGTCATACATCTTACAGATGTTGGGGCCATTTCGAAAGGGCTGCTCCTGTTTACAGTGTGGTGAATTAACTCCGGCTCAAGGTGTTACCTATATACTTCTAATGCTGATAGACCGCAGCAAGGTTAGGCATTTAGCGCGTTTCCTCGCTCCCTCCTTAAAGAGGAAACCCGCTTATAAGGTTGACGCAATCCAAAATTACCGACAAGAAAATTTCATGTTTTAGAACCCAAATATAACATAATAGTTAAAAATTATATCCCTTATCCGTCGCTTCTCTAATCCGACGGTCTCCGACAGGAATGAGTGCCTAGAAAATCTTCCCTACCTAGATAGCTAATCATTGTTTTTCAAAGTATTTCATTAAATGGAAGTCCAAGAAGGCATATATGTTTCGTTTTAGAGGCAGAAAATTGCGTTTCTACTGAGAAAATAAATGTTTCCACTCAGGCACCAGCGGCTGGAACGCCTGTGATATACACCAGTAAGGATTTACATACTTTGAATTTACTTTATAATTCAGTACCTACATTTTACTTAAATATGCCTATAAATAAATATATTAAAAATGGTATACATTAGTATATCCTCAAAAAATAAGGTTTTTAAAATACATTAGTGAAAGTTTCCAACTGAATTCTCTAATCTGACTTTACCCCGGTCCCGACGACGCCGGATTACGGAGAGTATACTGTATGTACATTTATATACATATGTATGTGAGTCTCTGTTAACGCTCCAGCAGCCTTAAAACTGGAGTGATTTTAATGAAAATGGTGCAAGAATACTTTGCCTTAAACGAAAAGTCGAGGTCGTAAGCCTACAGAACCACTTCTCTTAGCAAAAAAAAAAAAAAAAAAAATCTTGGTGGTTTCCATCTACACTTTTCAATGAGAATTTGACATTGAATTGAATGAAACCATTTTCAACGTCATTTCTACAACATTCATTGAAGTGATTTTAATTGCATGTTTGAAAAATAGTTTTATTTATTAATGGGCGAGGAATTTGGTACTGGATGTATTTTTTGCTTTGTGGCCCCTAAAATTTTGCTTTTCTTTGAAAAGTCATAGGAGTGGGTGTTAACATTTTTCACGAAGTATCAAAACAAAAAAAAACTTTTTATTTGCATGAATGGGTGACCGTCCACGTGCTGCTGGCATTATAAACGGGTGGCAATCTGTAGATAATATCCCAGTTCTTGAAACGCCATAAAATAAAATAAAAAAATAGTAAACTTTTAAAGTGGCGGAATATGAACAAGCAGCACACTAAAAAAGGCAGCGAGAAAAACATTCATTTACAAGGAAAGAAATATAAATCTTAGCTTTTATACAATTTATCTTCGGAACAAATAAAGCTCTGATTAAAACGTCCAGGAAATATAACCCCGTCCCCCACCCTAACAAAAGAAAGGGTGTAAATGGTTATACTTGGCCGAATCCTATTTAAATTAGGGGATTGGTACGCCTGGTTGTTGCTATATATGAGGCCGTGGATGGCCTGGATCTCTCTCCTTATTCAGCCGATATATAGCCAGCATCTGTTACTAGAATTGCTCTCGCCCTTCTACAGCTTGTTGGAAGAAAGTGTCGGATTTCTAATCCAGATAGGACCTTAGCAATTCCTCCAACTAATAGCTTTGGATGGAACGAATTTATAGCGGGAGAAGACCGTGTTTGATCGACATTATTAGCAACAACAACTCTAGACGTTAAAAGGTATATTTATTTTCCAATAGCCCCTTTGAAGTGATTTACTCACTTCTATTTCAAGCAATTTATTCGTTTTTTGTAAAAGAATAAACAGCTAGTTATTTGGTTTAAGGCTAATGAAACAGCTTTAATCGGTTTTTTGGAATTTGAAAAAAAATGTCCCTTCTAAGAAATCCTCATAAAATAATTATAGAAATAAGTTTTGCTTTATAAAGGAAAATGAGCTCGCCAGGCCATGATTGAAATCCAGAATCTCCCGTTTTAAGCTTGTAGATAAATATGCTTTCGGGCTTCATGTCGTCGGTAAAAATGCAAAGTATCGAATTTGAAAACCACCACTTTCTAGAGTGAAAATACTTTTATTCATTACTTTGTTTTTGGACTAATTTTTGGCAAATTCGATCTTATGACAGTTTCCCGTTCACAGAGTGAACTTAGATTCGAGAATTTGCCGTGCAGCAGTGCAACAGCAATAAGTATTGATTTTTTGAAAAATGCAATTTTTCACATTAGGTACTGTGCATTTGTATCGACGATATCACAGAATAGCAAATTCATTCTTCTGATGGACTCAATATCACAGTCAGCCGGCCCATTCGACCAGAGAGCATTTATCAGAATTATCCTTTGAGATGATTAACGCTTCAGATTATAGAGTTTTAGAATTTCAATTTATAAGTGTACTATTGTAAATAAGAGTTATTAAACTCTAATCAGATATTTTATTTTATTTATTTTTAATTTTTCAAACCGATATAGTATTTAATGATGAAGATTTTAGACTTATGTATTATAGTTTATTTAGGAGCTCTGTGAATTTACAAAAAATCAAATACATTTTTACTCATTGTGGGGTTGTAAACCATATCTTCTCTTAAATTACCTGTGATGCTGTATAGAGACCTTTCATTCTCGTAGACACGGCAATCAGAGAAGATATGGTTGATTGACACCACAAACTGGACACTCTTGCGCTTCATTCCCCGACATCAGATAAGAATGTGTCAATCTTGTGTGGCGTATCCTGAGCCGAGCAAGGTTCACGTCTGCTCTCCTATTTTCTATTGTGTACTAAGATCGTCCATGGCTGTTTATAATATTCTGTTACTTATTGGTATCAACAACAAAATGTTCTTATAAACGATTGGTATTTGTAGATTACCATATTTCTTTATTGGTTAAACAGGTCTGTGTATTAATTTTGCATTTGTGTTTTGTCTTTTAGCTGGCGAAGGCTACCAAAGAGTAGCCGAAACGTCCTAAAAACAGGGTGTTACTATAATCGTATTGATGTTTTCCTAGCCGAATCCCAAATATTCCTTGACTGCTTATCACCTCGACGGGCTAACTATGAACACCTCATTGTAATTGTTTTTACGTTATTTTATTTACCTTTATAATCATAAAGCCTTTATCTTGAGATCCTTTGTCTAGAATGCCTTTATCTGAAAAGTTCTAGAAGAAACACTTAATATTTCGCTTTCAATTAACTGAATTGGTCCTATGGGAATTTATGCTCGAACTTAATAGCTAGGGAATTAATGAGACTTTCGAATGATCACCTTCCAATTACCCCGATTTCACTACAGTTTTCTTGGTATTCAGCATTTACTACCTTTAAGGAGAGGCACTCTTAAAGGGCGAATACAAAAAGCTTCTTAGCCGTTCAAGTATTTTAGAATGGAAGCCCATTTGTATCCTGAGTGACTGATGGTTCCCTGTGGGACAGCGATCAACAAGCAGGCATTTTTTATCATTGACGTCTCAGTTTTGTCATTTGTATTTCTTTGTTGCTCCTTTGACAGTTAAGTTGGAACATTTTGCCAATTGCTATGTTTATATTTACCTTTGTATGTACAAATTATTACATTGAAAAATATTTTAGTTATTGCATTAAGGAGTTGTCACAAGGCTGATGTACTCAATTTTTTTTATTCCAATTTTTCTGTCGTGGTTTCTATATTACTCGAGGATCAAGCTGATAGTAGCTTAGGTAGTCTATTATTTTATTTTTAAGACACTGTGTATGTGTACTGTTTAATACTGTAAAAATTAAAGAAAAATAGCAAGAAATATATTATTCTCAGAAATTGAATAATCATCAGATAAAAATAGAATAACTAGTAATTAAAATAAGATTATTGTGATACAATTTAAAACGATATTGACAAAAGATTATAAAAATACATAACCGTTACTCGAATTCGAAGGATGTGTGCTGTCTAATGTGTTTTAAACCTTTTAAATGAGTGAAAATGAGAGGATTACTCTCCATCAGTAGTATTTAGGTCAGAAAGTATTTGTAGATTTTCTAGGCTCCAAATAATATAACGCCAAGGAAGAAGCGATTTAATGACGGATAATATCCATATCTAATGCGCATAGCAGATTCACACTACGAATTATGACATTTTTAACGATACACAAAAGAAATCATTATGAATTATGCGATCTGAGAATTGTTTAACTAGTTATTGTTACTACTGTATAAAATAATGCAATAACATTACCTTACTTTCGAGATTAGTAAGCTTACCTGAAAAAACAGAGAAAAGTTTATTAGTTTTATTATAATTATAGATAAAATATTTACGAAATATTTGTAGTTAATAATACACGAAGAGATGCTTAATTCTTCAAAATATAATATTTCTCGCGATTTCATATAGGTACCTAGTCCTTTAACAAAACTGTTTTTACTGCTATCTACGGTAATTAATTAGCATATATTTGTAGTTTGCTAAAGGTTTCAAGAAATCTTATACCAAGTTTAATAAACTCTTCCATGAACTGATGCTCTGTAATGAAGTAAATTTTTATAATTACTTCGTATCTCTTCATCCCAACTTCCAGCCAACTATTGTATTCTCCCATTTACCGTGTTTCCTTAAGTTTACCTATATTGGGGTTTGGGAAGTTTTGCAGAAATCCTGCATATCCAGCTATGAAAGGTTTTTAAGGTTTTGTTCAATTTTTTTTTTTTTTTTTTACGGAGTATAATAACTTTGCTACCTAAATGTTGTCACTCTATTATAATCCAAAGAGCACCTAGACGGTCCCCCATTCAGGTATTGTCTACGCCAGGCGTTGCATAACTTTTGTAATCAACGGGAACAGGTATCGTTTTACTGTTAAAAAAAAATTAATTTCGTGCTACATATAAATCGTTCGGAAAGAAAAATGGCTTTAATGCACAGCAATTTTCATTGAACCACTAGCTCTGGTTAACGATCCCAATAGTTATAATTAGGGAACGGATGTTCATGTATTTACATATTTTTTTCTTATTCTTAAATCGTAATTCTTGATGAAATTCTGCATGTTTAAAGTGATTTTAAAGCATTTAAACGGGTGTTTATTTTACATATTTTGTCGAAAATCCATATTTTTTACATATTCTGCCATAAATACATATTTTTGCTACATATTTTGATATTCTTTTCATTTTGTAATTGCAAAAATAAAGGGGAATCCGAGAAAGAAAATAATACTTTACCTATTGAGCCTAGAACACTGAGGTGTTGTTATTAGCGCGGTTCCTCCCTCCCCCATAGGGAGGAACCCCGCTTATAGGGTTGATACAATGAAACAATCCGGAAGTGCCGACTAGAAAATTTCGCGTTTCAGAACCCCTAGAGACCGAAAATAACGGTGGTTCGAATTTGTATATATATATATATATATATATATATATATATATATATATATATGTATATATTTATATATATATATATATATATATATATATATTTGTCTGTTCGCTCTCTAGATAGAAGACGAAAGGTCCGATTTTGATGAAATTTGGTACAAAAATCCTTCGTCCAATTTGAAAGGTCAAGTTCGTTAACCAGCAAAATCCGCCTACTGGAAGATGGCGTTTGGGGCGAAATTCGCGCAAAAAAATTGTAACGCTTACGTTTTTGAGTTCATAAGCTTCTAAGTGCTCGTTTTATATGATTCCTGGGCTAGGAAAACGAATGAAACCATTTTCAAGGCGATAGCTTTAACCGTTTTCGAGAAAATTGGAAAAATATTTTTTGAATACCGTTTTTGGTTTGGGTACTTAGAATCATGGGATTCAGTTGAAACATTTTCTGCTTGTTCTACTTTCATCAAAACTAATATGTTGAAATTTTGGTTACGTTTGGAGTTAAGGAAGGGTTAGAATAAAATATTTTATTAACAGGCATAAAACGTTTTAGTAACTTTGTTTACTTTCATTAATATCTCGAAAAAGGTTGAGAATCTTGGTAAACGGAAGAATACCATTAGAAAGCTTATTAAATGCTCTAAAAAAAATGTTCTAATGAAAGTTTTGATTAGGCGATGTCAATCGGAGAAATAAGAGCATAAAACTTTAAAGTAATTGATTTCGCTTATTCGAACTGTTCTTTTTGTCTGTTTTTTATTCCTTGTTATTTTTTAATTGCTTATTGTTGGATAATGTATTTGAAAATAAAACAGGTTACGAAAAATAAGAAAAACAATTTAATGTTAGAGATATGGATTTCCAAGATATATAGCTTTTCAACTGCCTAGCGTCCTTCCTAGGGAGGGTTCTTTGTCTTTGATTTTGGTACTTAGAATTATGGGATACAGTTGAAACATTTTCTGCATGTTGGAGTTTCATCAACACTAATATGTTGAAATTTTTGTTATGTTTAGAGTAAAGGAAGGGTTAGAATAAAATATTTTATTAACAGACAAAAAAAGTTTTGGTAACTTTGTATAATTTCGTTAGTATCTCGAAAACAGTTGACAATCTTGTGAAGCGGAAGATTACCATTCGGAAGCTTACTAAATGCTCTACAAAAAAGGTTCTGAAGAAAGTTTTAATTAGGCGATGTTAATCGGAGAAAAAAGTGCTTAAAGCTTTAAATTAATTGATTTCGTTTATTCCAATGGTTCTTTTTGTCTGTTTTATTTCTTGTTATTTTTTAATTGCTTATAGTTGGATAATGTATTTGACAATAAAACTGGTTAAGTAAAATAACAAAAACAATTTATTGTTAGAAATATAGATTTCCAAGATTCCAAGACCTTGTCACTAGCGGGTCTGTTTCTAGTGTAGCGGACCCTTCCAGGTAAGATTGTAAATCATGACCTTTCAAGACATTACTACTCACAGGAATGGCGTTAGTGACCTTAAGGGTTGACACGCCATCATAATAATTAATTTTAAAAAAAAAGACTGGTGGAACCAAAATAATAACTGCTTCTATTTTAATCTTTCCAAATTAGACTAGGGATATGAACGGAACCGCGCTAAGATGATGCAGTTCCTGCGAGACGGACTTTTTTTTGACTGATGCGGCTCTATACAAGAGCAAAGCAGGTAATGTCTTGAAAGTTTTTACCCGAAAATGATTCATCTAACCTGTTTGGCCCATGGAATGCACCGTAGTTCTGAAACCGCAAGGGCACAGTTTTCTGATGTAGATGAATTGATATCGACAGTTAAAAAATTATTTCTTAAATCTCCTAGCCGGGTAAGAATTTTAAAGAAAAACTATCCCGAAATGCCTTTACCTCCCCAACCAAAAACTACTTGTCGAAACTACTTTTTAAAATTGCTGTACAAGATATTTCAAGACGTACACAACTTATTTCTTTATATTCTTTTTTTTTACCTGCACAACCACTCGTTGGGGCACTTGGCTGGACGCAGCACTTCGATAAAATGAAAAATGTTGTTTCATAGTTTGTTCCAGAGTCAGCCGTAGCAGAGGATAAAGCTAAGTTACATCTCTTCAAATGTGTATTTTATATCTCCTACTATATCAAGACTAGAGACAAGAAGCATGTTATTTACGGATAGCATTGCAATCATACAGGGATTAATAGAGCAAATCCAGCTTTTGGAAGGAGATACTGGGAATAAATTAAAAAAAAAATGTTAAAAGACTGTGTTGAAAAAAATAAACCCTTGATGGAAAGATATCCAGATTGGGGGCATTCACAGTGGGAATAGAGTAAGTTCATGTTTAACAGTTGAGTTGACTCCCATGAAGATTGCAGCCTTCAAATACACACTTCAGTAGATGTTGAAAGATCATTCAGTCGCTCAAAAATATTCTCAAATCTCACCGGCACCATTTCACGTTTGACAATTTAAAAATGCATGTTGTTGCAAACAACTTTACAAAATAATGCACATCTGTTAAAATGTTCAACTTCCTTTTTCCCTTTTTATAAGTTCCAAATTTTAATTTGTACTTTATTTTTCTATATGTTATAGAGTTTAAGTCATTTTGTTCTATCCTTTTATAATAACAGAG
This sequence comes from Gonocerus acuteangulatus, assembly GCA_946811695.1. Lineage (NCBI taxonomy): Eukaryota > Metazoa > Arthropoda > Insecta > Hemiptera > Coreidae > Gonocerus > Gonocerus acuteangulatus. The sequence goes on along the minus strand of OX328124.1, from coordinate 101,072,823 downwards.
TTCCTAGTTATTATTTATGCTTTTCTTTTTAATATTTTATAGTGTTTTAGGTATTTTTTACTACATATTTTCAATTTGTTATTACATATTTCATTCTAAATAGTTACATATATGTGTACATATTTTGAATTTTATTTTACATGAACATCCGTTCCCTAGTTATAATATATTGAAGTTTTATGAACACCAATTAAAAAATGAACCCCCCAAAAGAGTTCGACTCGTGGTCAACTTTGCGGATTCACATATAAGGCTTATTCCGAATGAAATTTGGATTTGTTAATCTTTTCTTTTTTCGAAATCTTTTGCTTCTTTTTTGCGTGAATAAATCAAAACCACGACAGGGAATAGGCCCTTAAAGTTACTACAAAATTATTCAATTTCCCATTCTAAAGACTTTAAACGTATGGCATGGCAAACTGTATGGCAATGAGTAAGAGTTAACAAACATCCAAAGATAAAAGGAAGAGTTAAGCCATAAAAGAACAACAAACGAGATAATAAAAAGAAAATTGGTGCGAACTCGATTGAGAATTACCCATAAAAACCACACCAATTCTTCATGTCTAAGGACCCTCCTCTAATTTGTAGCTAGCGCAATGTACAACACAACAAATTGCAGAGCTTATGTGCAGCTAGAAAAACAGCACCATTTCTTAGGCTCCTTATACGGACTTCTTGGCTAAGACACTGACACATCTAAGCGGCTTTCTGTCCTTTTAAAAGTCCCCAAGTTGAATCAAACAAAATCTAATAAAACCTACTCATTTGTTTGTAATTTTTGAACAAATGAGAATTTTTCTTTTGTCAATTTAATACGTTGTGCCCAAATAAAACAATTAAAATCATCAATCAAATACTAGCTATGTACATGTTAACAATAATTAATGAATAATCACTACACTAAAGAATGGCGTTAATGAAATTAAAATTACAATAAAAAAAGACAAACTAAACTGTATTTTCATACGTTGAAAAGTATGAAGAAAACATAATTTTCTCCAACCAAGATCGCCGTTTCGAAAATTGCAAAAGAATATTTTTGTACATAAATTATTGAGCTTTTGAATGACAACAACCACATAACACAATTACGCAACCGTTTTGAGATATTTAAGAAAATATACTAACTTTTTCTCCAGGGTACAGATATATATATATATATATATATATATATATATATATATATATATATATATACACACATATATATATATATATATATATATATATATATATACATACATATATATACATACACACACACACACACACACACACACACACACACACACACACACACACACACACACGTCTTTTACCAAAATAGTGACCAAAAAGAAAATATTTTCACTAAGAAAGTTCGTATATAGGCTTTCTATAGGAATATTTAATCAGCAAAACGGCGAGTTACCCAACAAGTGAGGGGTGGGGGGAGTACGGACCAAATTACGAATTTGCAATTTTTATAATGTAAAGAAATTCGGTGGACGTGGAGGGTATCTACAGAGCATTAAGTGTTGTAAAAATAAACTAAATCGGCCAGTTATATGCCAGTGTTGGGAGTAGTATTCAGCCTAAAACCTAATTATTAATTTCTCCGTACCGGCAGTTATTTTTAGTTCCTCCTAACAAAAAACTATGATTTAATGATATTCTCATTGCTGTGATACTTATTAGAGTCTGTACTCTAGGGGAAATAGAGGTTAACATAGGATCCAAAGGGATTCCAGTGACAAAGTGATCTCAAGAGGACCGAGTCCTGGCTGCTTTCCAGGACCACTTAAGCAGGCCGTGTCCTGAACCTAGATTCACAGATCTACATCAAGATCCCGACACACAATACAATCTTGTCAGCTAGATATATGAATATGTATTGTTTATCCCTTCTATAAAACAGTATTCCCAGTCATATAATATTATGATAGTGTCTTGCATTGACAATGTGTCAACGAGTCATATAATGCCGCTTATTAGGCTTTCTCTCTATAGGCATAGCCCAACAAGAAGTCCGCACGCAAAAGCTGTATAATCAAGTGAATTAATGAGAAAGGTAGGTAGGGGTCCCATTGCAATTAAAGAATAATCATAATAGATTTACTATTTTATATTTGTAATGATCAGCTAAGTCTAACAGAAAGATATTTTATTTTGATCTGAAGTAAACTCCAATTTCCGATGTATTCTTGGGTCATTTTGCGAAGACCACATCCAGTTACTTTTGAAGTAGCAGTAGTGATTTATAACAGTTACTCGTACTCGCTGATAAGCTTACTGATTAGCTTACAGGTTCTTTGATGGTTATCCATTACTACTTGACTCGTTATCTACGGTTATAATTCATATTAGATAATGGCAAGCAATATTTATTTATAAAAAAGTTAATATGATCAAAATCAATTCACTCAACTACGAAAAAAGTTATTAAGCATTAGAGTTAACTGTTTTGCAGGTTATGGAGATAACATGAACAAAGGTATTTGTAAACACACATATTTCTATTCCTTTTCTTTCTCTCTTTTTTTTTTTTTTTTTTTTTTTTTTTTTTTTTTTTTTTTTTTTTGATATTTTACATTATGGGCACAAGTGCGATGCGTTTCCACTCACTACGCTCGCTCAAGAAGATATCATATTTATTTATTTATTCATTGTATTTACGAGCCCGCAAAGAAGCGACTTGCTCGTTATATTGTTACATTTTATTATAGGCACATTGACCTATACTAAATTCTAATATCTAATGATAATATTCTTAAGAATACTATAATATTTTGATGATAATATTCTTAAGAATACCATAATATTAACTTACAATACAATGATATTATTTACAATTTGGATCTATATTACATAATATGCTACTAATACTATTAACTTATAATATTAATAATTATAATATTAATAATTAAAATATTACCACTAAAATATTAATAACCAATAATACTAATACTAATACTAATAATACTACTACAATTATTTTAGCTTAAACATACTTATATTTCACATTGAGGTTTAATATATGTTCTTTACGTGAGCACTTTTAGTTCATCTGGCTGATAGTGGTTCATGATACCTTGCAATGATAATGAATAAATGTATTCAATAATACTTCATCTTTATATTTTATTATAAATGTTTTTGGTTTTTAAATGCTGAATAATGGTGTCTATATGTGGGCTACCTTCAGTTAATATCTCTCGCATGTCGTGTGGTAAGTCTAAGTAGTCCCGTTCTCTGCAGTCTGTCAGTATGTGTTTTACTGTCAGTCTCACATTACAGATTCTGCAGAGTGGTTCGTCTTGTCGAGTCATTAGATGAGAATGAGTCAAGTGTGAATGGCCTATTCTGAGCCTGGTAACTACAACTTCTTCTCTTTTTGTGTATCGATTTCTTGGCGGCCAGGCACCTACGCACTCTTTTATCTCACGTAATTTATTGTCTGTAGTGTACGTCCATGTATTTTGCCATTTGTTTATAATATGTGTTGTAATCTGCAGGTAAGTGTCTTGTAACGTCATTCGGTCTTCGTCAGTTCCTAACCTTTTTGCTTTCATTTTTGCTTCTTTGTCGGCGTCAGTGTTTCCTGGGAAGTTTGTGTGTCCAGGTAGCCACACCATTTCAATGTGTACATTATGACTTTGTAGTCGGTGTACTTGTTCAAAAATTTGTGTGATTATTGGATGTGTTTCATACATGTTACTTAGGGAGAGCAAAAAACTTAGTGAATCCGAAAAAATTAGGATCTTTTGGTTTGGAAGGATGATTACATTTTGAAGAGCTAGTAAAATGGCATGTAATTCGGCAGTGAAAATGCTAGAGCTATCAGCAATTCTTAATTGAAAAGAGTTTGAGTGAATGACTGCTGCTGATCCATTGTAAAAGACACATTTTATCTCACTAACATAAACAGAGCTTTTTCATAAACAAATGCTAAATCACTGTTTAAGGTTACTTTACTCCCAGCAAGAACCAATACAATTCCTCATCGGAATCCTCCAATAGGAAGGCAAAGGAGTTATGCGCATGCGCTGAATCACTGATACAATCACTACTGCTACTTCAAAAGTAACTGGATGTGGTATTCGCAAAAAGACCCGTATTCGGGGGTTTACAACACATGTTCCGCATTAATCTCCATGATAATATCATACTCTATGATAATATTTAAACATATTAATTTATTTAAATTTGAACGTCCATTATTTAACAAATGACCAAACCCCGATCATCTACACCTTCTAATATTTTATAATATACTAGCCGTTACCCGGCGTGCCATGCCACCTACTTTCTGCATATAGAAAAGCCTAAATAAATTAGAAACAAAATAAGTATTATTAAAATCTAATAACACGAATCTGTAACTGTTATGAACCCGTGGCCTCCCAACTGTGAGTCCTAGACGACTTCGACCTAACCTATAACACCCCCCGTATCAAGACATACATGTATACCAAGTTTCGTAAAAATTGGGCTAACTGTGTGGACTTGTATAAGGGACAAACATACAGACAGGCAGCTGGTAGATTCTTTTGACCTAGCCTACGGCACTCCCTAGATTAAGATCTACCTGTGTACCGAGTTTAGTCAAAATCGGACGAACGGTGTGGATTTGTATAAGGGACAAACATACAGACAGACAGTTGGTAGATTTTTTTGACCTAGCCTACGGCACTCCCCAGATTAAGATCTACATGTGTACCGAGTTTAGTCGAAATCGGAAGAACGGTGTGGATTTGTATAAGGGACAAACATACAGACAGACAGCTGGTCGATTTTTTTGACCTAGCCTAGGAGATTTCTCGTATCAAGACCTACCATTATTCCAAGTTTGGTCAAAATCGGTCAAACGGTGTAGATTTGTATAAGGGACAAACATACAGACAGACAGCTGGTAGATTTTTTTGACCTAGCCTAGGAGATTTCTCGTATCAAGACCTACCATTATTCCAAGTTTGGTCAAAATCGGTCAAACGGAGTAGATTTGTATAAGGAACAAACAAACAGAAAAACAGACACGTGATTTTTATATATATAGATTATTGCTGCATGCCCGAGCATTTAAACTGCTACGAATTTTACCATTATCACAAGAAATATTTATTTTCAAATGTAAGATTAATCAAAATACTTTCTTGGGGAAAAAGTACATTTAAGTGGAATAATTGTATTTTTTTTTGTGCATCGGTTGCCGAGGCCGGGGAGTAGTGTTGTATTTTATTTTGAAAAAATATATATTTATGTAAAATTCTCCCACCCAGAACCTACAGGACAGTATCCTAGATACAGTATGGATACCTTATTGAAAATACGCCAAGGTTTGGTTATTGAAAGAATGTTAAGAAGCTATTTTAGTGTATTGCAGGATGGTGGAAATTGTTGTTAATAGTGGAAAAATATTTGCCAACATTTCCACAGATGTTTTATCTTATGCATAACGTTTTCAGGGACTTAGCCTATTTTTTAATGCTCTTGAGGATTACATCGGTTGCTGGATACATCACCGGCAACCGATGCACAGAAAAAAAAAATACAATTAATCCACTTAAATGTACTTTTTCCCCAAGAAATTATTTTGATTAATCTTACATTTGAAAATAAATATTTCTTGTGATAATGGTAAAATTCGTAGCAGTTTTAATGCTCGGGCATGCAGCAATAATATATTATAAAAAAGTCCGTCACGCAGGAGCTGCATAACTAAGCACTTTCCTCAGAATTTGGGTAGTGTAGACTGCTTTCCAGAACAATTTGCTTAAAATATCCTACATAAATAAAATAAAAACGTGAATAGTTCTCATTTTGTAATGAGTAACTGATCAATTATTAATTTGCATCCAGAGTTATGTTTACACATGGTACCTACTACACTACGTAATAAATACAAAAATCCTCATATTATCGTATTTTGATGTAACGCAGGAACAGGATACAGTCACTCTAGTGGTAGAAAGCGCTCCTTGCGGCGGCTTTGTGAACCTACGTCTGCCGGCTTTTCTATTCAAATATATTACAAATTAAACCCCCGCTTTCCGATTGACCGATTCAGCTCATTTTTACAACACTTCTTTCTCATGAGTTACCCACGACGTATACAGCGTTTCGTTACAATACAGCAGAAATTACGACCGGAATGAGTATATTAGGAATTTGGGTCCGGAGTAAACCCCCCCTTCTAATGAACCGATTTAGTTTCTTTTTACAACACATATTTACCTGTAGATTACCACTACGAATACCGAGTTTCGTCGAAATATACCAAAAATCACGGCTGGTAGTGGCGAATTGGTATTGTGGGTCCGGAGTAAACCCCCCCTCCTAATGAACCGATTTCGTTTATTTTTACAACACATATTTACCTGTGGATTTGCACTACGAATACCGAGTTTCGTCGAAATATACCAAAAATCACGGCTGGTAGTGGCGAATTGGTATTGTGGGTCCGGAGTAAACCCCCCCTTCTAATGAACCGATTTAGTTCATTTTTATATCTCACTTTTCTCTCTATATTAACACTACGAATACCAAGTTTCGTTGAAATATAACAAATATTACGGCTGACATAGTCAAATAAGTGTTTTGGGTTCGGGGTAAACCCCCCCTTTCGGTGGACCGACTTTGGTGGTTAACGAACTCGTTCAATCGTTTGCTAATTGAATGCTATATACCAAGTTTCGTGACGAAAAAACAAAAACTCTGGCCGCTATCGTGTTAACAGACACATATATATATATGCATATATATATATATATATATATATATATATAGATATATATAAATTTTAACGGGGGTCATTTTCGGTGTCTACTAGGTAGGATCGATAAAGATTTGAAGAAATTTTTCAAAAATTCCGTCATGAGTCCAACCTCAATAGCTACTTTCCTTCGGAGGAAAGTGCTAATATTAGAAGGTGTAGATGATAGAAGAAATCTTTATTCTGCCGAGCCTTGAGCCTACGAGCAAGGCTCAGCTGAGCAAGAACGATATGGGCATTAAAAAAAGGAACAAGTCCCTGAAAAAGTATTGTATTTTATTTGGTACATATATATATGTCTGTAAAATTCTCCCATCCAGAGTTGTCCGAATCCTCATGACCCATAAACGACAAGACAATACAATAAGTGGAGAGGATAGAAAATTGTCCGGTGAGTATTTTAGTGAAAACAATGGGTTAACAAGGGCGTAACCATCGGAACGAACACGGCGAGCGACACGAGATCGTTATTAAACCCCGTCGGCCCCTGGGCTGTTATCAGTACGACAAAGCTCTCTTATCACTGGTTCCCTCACTTCATCCTGGTTACTATTATAGCCCGCTTCTTATCATCCTTGTATCATACAGTCTCTCTATCCCTTCTCTGTCTATCTTCATCCAACTTCTCCCAGCTAGGTCACAGCTTATTCCGAAATCCATTCCGCTTTTTATTCCTATATCTGTTCTTGGTTGAATGGAAAAAGTTTTCATCTGTACTTATTTGTTATGGAATATTATTGCCACCAACAGTTTCTCGACATTATCTTTTATTTATTACGCAATCAGCATAACGCAGTAATTATATGGGGCTTACTCATTTTAACTATCTCCTTTATATAGAATGATCTCATAGGGTCGGTCGAAAAGTTCCAATAAAAAGTTGTATATATTAATCAGTGATATATTTGTCTACAATATCTAAAACGTTGAATGCACCGGTTCCCGTAGATCACCGAAGTTAAGCAATGTCGGGCGTGGTCGGTACCTGAATGGGTGACCGACCACGTGCTGTTGGCATTATAAAAGGGTGGCAACCTATAGATAGCCCGGCGCTAATAGCCAAATAGTTGATGCGCCGTTAATATATATATATATATATATATATATATATATATATATATATATATATATATGTAAAATGTCTTACCCTTTTACAGGTACCTATTAGATGACATTGCTGCTAGAAAGACTAGGGGTTTTGAACATCCCCCATGAAATATAACGTTTTTACTAGTAAAACATTATGCTAGGCACTAAAAAAGTATAAATCTCTCGGGGCCTAAGCAGAATGCGGCAAAAGCTTTCAAATAAATTTAATTTATTTATAAGAATTGTTCGTAAACACCGCAGGCACTCTAGCTTTATCTCAATAAAACGACACAACACATTGTTTACATTCTCCAATCACGAGGAGTTTTAAGCCCAAAAGATAAAATATTTAGGAACGTTGTTATTAAAATTAACTGGCCGTCCTGAAGGTCCTGGGCTTTCTCTGACTTCAAAATTTTTAAACCATTTCTGGGGAGTCGTTATATTTATAGTATGTTTACCATGACCATCACCGAATATCTAGTAGATTCGCCACACGAAAATAAATATATAACGAACAAGTTAGTATAGATACTAATATATGTCAGATATATGTTGACAGGCTGACTAATCCATTAGTCAAGGCAAGATAAGTGTCGAAAGGTTCAAAATCTTACTGGCTTGTAATTAGTCACAGCAAATTCCATGCAAGCTTTAAATGTGTTTTTTATTTATAATAAAGCGTTTATTAACATCTGCACAAATAATATAGTACATTGGTTAATTGTGATAAATAAAGACATTTTTATGATTTCACATAATGAGATTACAGAAAAAAAAACAAGAAAAAAAAAATTGTACATACTTAAATTATTACAAATAAAGATAAATAAATAAAGGAAAAAAAAATAAAAAAAATTAAAAATAAGAAAAAAAAATTAAATAAATGAAATGATAAAATATAATTTAAATAGAAATTTGGAAGGAGCCAATCATAATTTACACTTCCTAGTTAAACGCTTTTATTTGTCCTTTAAGTACGAAGTTGATCACGAGGCCAAGATCTCTTTAGCCTCCTAGGAGGGTTTTCGGGGTGGGATTGAGAGGAGAGGGATTGAGCTCTGGGATTGGGATGAGCAGATAGTTTAGAGTGGAAGGTTAGGAATCGGGATTTAGCTAGTTCATGGATGAAAGGGATATTGAGGTCATGATGAAGGGTTTTATTGGAAACGTAAAATGGGGCATTAACTATTTTGCGTAAGACTTAAGATTGGAATGCCTGTATTCTCTGTATATTTGATCTTTTGGTTGTTCCCCACAGTTCCAGTCCGTATGTCCAAATAGGTCTGATGATGGTTTTGTATATAGTGAGTTTGTTCTGTATTGTGAGTTTTGATGAAGGTCCCAATAGTCGTCGAAAAAGTCCGTATCTCCTGTTCAGTTCCTGTCTTTTCAGTCGGGTGTGTGGGTTCCAAGTGAGTCTGCTGTCTAGTATTAATCCCAGGTAGCGCACTTCGTTGGATACAGGAAGGTCTTGACTGGATATGTGAACTGGTGGGCAAGTCCTTTTATTGAGAGTGAATGTTATTTGGCTGCATTTCTTTGGATTCACCTTGATTTTCCACCTGTTGCACCAATCCTCAACAGAGTGTAGATGTTCCTGCAGGTGAAGGGAAGCAGTTTCGGGATGAGGGGAGGAGGAAAAGATGGCTGTATCATCAGCATATGTCGTTAGATGAGTATTTGGATGGGTAGGGATGTCGGAGGAGTACACAAGGTACAGGATAGGACCGAGGATACTTCCTTGCGGTACACCGGAGAAGATTTTACGGGAACTAGACAATGTAGAACCAGATCTTACTTGGAAGGAGCGGCTTGATAGGTAGGACTGTAGGATTAGGAAGTATGTGTGGGGAAGTATGCGCCGTACTTTGTATAATTACCCCGGGTGCCAAACACGATCGAACGCTTGGGCGACGTCGAGAAAGGCACTTGTGCAGTAGTTTTTACTTTCCAGCGCATGGGAAATGGAAACATTGTTGTATCGTTGAGTGCAGAGCACGGAACCCAAACTGGTGATCTGGTATGGAGTTGGGAGGGATAGTGGACAGAATTCTTCTGAGGAGGAGTTTTTCAAATATTTTACACATAATTGGGAGCAAACTAATAGGACGATAGGATGATGGATTCTTGGGGGGTTTATGTGGTTTAGGTATAAGGATTATGACAGAGTGTTTCCATGAAATGGGGAAGTAGGTAGTTCTGAGGATTGCATTGTATATGTATGTAAGGAAGATTATTGCTTTCTGCGGTAAATTATTTAGGATTGGAGCTGTTATATGGTCGCAACCAGGAGATTTTCGGGGAAGATGTTTGATAATATATTTGATTTCTGAAGGATGGAATGCTTTAGGAGGAAGTGATAGAGGAAGAGGGCTGTTAAGGTTATCGAATATTTCTACATCCTGGGGAGAATTTGTTTCGGGATGAGGAGAAAAAATGGATTCCAGGTGGGAAGCGAATAGTTCAGCCTTATCATCATTGCTTCTGGCCCAACTTCCGTCACTGCGCTGGAGAGGTTGGGGAACAGTAGGGAATTTAAGGATTTTGCGGGTGGCTTGCCAAAGGGAATTATCTTCGGTGGTAAGTGATTGCAGGTAGTCGTGGAATGATTCGGATCGGAATGTGGATAAGGCTTTTTTTAGGAGTCGGGTAAGTCTATTAAAGTTAGCGTGGTCGGATGGGTAACGGGATCTCTGCCAGCGAGCTCTTGCTTGGCGCTTAGCAGACAGGAGGTTGAGGATGTGATCGGGTAGCTGGGGTTTCGGGCGATAGGGAAGACGTGATCTTGGTCTGCAGGAGTTCAGGGCGCAGTCTTGTATCGCTTTCGTGAATATCGAGACAGCCTCGTCTACGTCAGATGAGGATTTCAGAGGTGTATTGAGGTTTATGGATTGAGATAGTTGAGAACGAAATAACTCCCAGTTCATAGGCCCTGGGGTAAGGGAGGGGATTCGGGAACGTGGTAGAGGAAATGTATTCAGGACGAGTAGGATGGCTGAGTGGTCGGATGAAAGTTCAAGCAGTGACTGAACTGAGTATGATATTCCTCGTAGGCCAGAAGTAATGAAGAAGTCGACCAGGTCAGGAGTGCGAGAAGGATCGGTTGGCCAGTATGTAGGAGAATCAGAGGAAATAGTGTCATAATTTTGGGAATGAAGGATGTCGTACAGAATTCTGCCACGAGGATTGGTTAGACGGCTTCCCCATCTGGGATGATTCGCATTGAAGTCAGCCCCTATGAGGAAGCGAGGACCGAAGGATTGGAACAGAGTAAGGAATTCAGGATGGTAGATAGTGAAGTTCGGGGAAAAATACGCAGCGGAAACAAAAATATCATTGGAAGAAAGGGAAAGGGAGATTGAGCTTACCTGCATGCTATCTGTTGAGAGTGGAATGTGAAAAATGAGCCAACGAATTTTTAACCATTACTGCAGCTCCATGCCTAGCTTTAAATGTACACGAATTTATTTACTGATTTAATATTTCCATACAATTGGAAAAATGTAATAGGTGTACACGTTCTTAAGAGTCTTTGTTTTGAGTAAATTAGGGGCCCGAAATTAGGCGAAAGAGTAGGCGCTACATCTGTTATCGATGACCAAATAATAAGCTAGAAAATTAATGATTTCTGTTGTAGAGTACTTTCACAGCTAAACTAATTGGCATCGTCATCGTTCTGCTTGAATTGAAGTCAAAGACAATATACTACTCATTGATATTTCAAGTACACTTACAAACAGATAAAGGCAGAAACATTACCATGTACTGGCTACCTGGGGTAAAGTTCTATCAACAACCATGATAAATGAAAGTAGTTAGACAAAAGTCATGTATTACAAATACATGTGACTTGACAAAAACCACAAAAGAACTTTGGAACTACACATCGGCGCTCTGATAGACAACAAACCTCTGAAACAAAATCTATAGCCGAAAAAGTCAATTATAGGACAAAATAAGCCAGTTATAGGACAAAATGCGTAAACGAATACGGACTTACTCAAATAACACTCGAATTCATAATAGCTAGGCGACAGTGTATTATACGCTATATATGTAACAATATTCTTACATTCACTGATTGCAAGCTTGATAAGCAATGCTAATTTACCATATAATATGACAGAACTCATAAGAAATGGTCGCCAGTACATACATACCACTCTGATCCATCTCAAGAACATAGGCATTTTTATCACCTAGTACAGTTGACTCAAAAATACTACTTTATATTTCAATTGACTACTCTTCATCACTTTAACTCTTGACTGGTACTCATATTGGTAAAACTCTCATAAAATTGAGATGGCGCGTATAGGAGTATGACATCCAGGCTGATTGTTTGAAGGTACAGTTATTTTTGAAATCTTTAATGAATATAGAAGATAGAAAAGCTTTATTCTTGGTAAATAAAGATTGCTGCCCAAATCAGTTGGTTTGGCATTCACACATCCTGCTAATCATTCTTTCGAAAAGTTTCTTAATTAGTTTTAGGAATATTTTTTAACATATTTTAGAATAAGGAGAAAGATAATGAAACTGTATATTTAAAAATAATTTTTAAGAGACGTTTAAGGGGGATTTGGAATTTATTAAATTTCCCATATAATGTGTTAACCAACATCTCCGAAGGAAAGATCACAAGCTATTCAGCTCCCATAAATGTGATAGCTGAGAATCCCTAGGGAATGAATAAGAATTAATTCGGCAAAAGAAAGTCACTAGTGGCTTTTGGGATCGCCGCTCTTCTGGCGAACCACAACCACAACATGATTCTTCCTTCCATACGGTTCTTGAAATTTCTCTTTGTGTGTTTATACATTTCGTGTATATGGCCCTTTTTTCCTTGTCGATTGCCTCTGCCTGCAATGGATTATTCGCGATATATATGATTGTTGGATCAATTATTTATGTCTCATTTATTTTCTCGAGAAGGACTATTATGTCTGCAGACTTTCAAGAAACATCATCTACGCCATAAACTTCTTCATGGAATTGGAAGCCTTTTTCTTGAAGGAAAGCCATAATTCCTACTCAAATGTATTTAAAATAATTATCAAATAAAATGGAATCAGCAAATAGGTAGAACCAATTGATTTCACAATTAGAGGCTATACATGTTCTAGAAAATTTCATTGAATCTTTATAAGTCATACATTATGTGGGTAAGGGGTCTCCCGTGGTCTAGTGGCTAGCGCGCTAGATTCATAAGCGGGAGATGGTGGGTTCAATCCCCACCGGCGACAGGAATTTTCTCATCTCAGGGCTGGCTGAGAAAATTCCTGACTGCACCCTGGATGTCGGCGCTAATGGCCAAGAGTTGTCGATGCGCCGTAAAAAAAAAAAAAAAAAAAAAAAAAAAAAAAAAAAAAAAAAAAAAAAAAAAAAAAAAAAAAAAAAAAAAAAAAAAATGTGGGTAAATATAGCTTTTATTTGAATATTTTATTCATAGTGACTTTTAAAAGAAAACATCTTATTCACCTTTGGGTTTTCCAACTCCGTTCTGACCTTTAGAATCTTCAATAATCCCTGCCAGAATCCTCTAGCCTTAATTAGAATTTCCCTTTACAATTCCTTCATATATTCAGAAGGTCTCAACGCTTCATTTAAAAATGCAAATCTCAATTTCTACTAATAATCAGTTTACAAAGAACAAGATAACAAACAATGACGTCGTGACACTAATGCAAATATTATTCGATTTACGGAGGTTTGTTCTTTAGAGTAGATTGTAATTGTGTCTATATTTATTTTAAAAACGAGGAGGGATGTACGAAGGTTTAATATCTCTCATGTGTGCTCAATAACACTATATTCTTTCTAAACATGCACAAAATATTGTTTTTGCATATACTGTTTGGCCCTCGAGGTTTACCATCATTTGGTAGATATGTAAACTGTGTGTGTTTGTCATAGCTGTGCATATAATCATATGCCATACTTCAGTAGTATTATAATAAAAATAATTGTCGTCAGATGCTTGTACAAAGAGTTTTTCCCATTTATACGACGTTCGTTCCCCGAAGGAAAATTCAGGCAAATACCTAACGGATTAAAGTGCTAAACATGAAGTGTTGAAGTGAGATTTTATTTCTTGTTTCATGAATAAGGGAAGGATTGTTTTATTTGCATAATAAATCGTTTTTAAAGAACTCGGCTAATAAAGAAAATAATAATAATACGTGGGTCTCCCCGTGGTCTAGTGACCAACGCCTTAGATCCTCAAAAAAATAGTAAAATAAAAAAAATACGTCATAAAAAAAATATTCCATCAACTTTATCTCTAAGTACAAATTTAAGGAAATCAATCTAACTCTGAAAAAGTAAAGGTGATCGCAAGTCTTTTTTAATTTTTGTTTATTAAAAACGGTAAAAAAGGGTGGCAACCTAAAGGTAACCCGTCCCAAAAAGTTTTGTTAGGTATAAGTGGACGTGAAAATTTAAATAAATTAATCTAAATAGTAATAATTTAACATTCATTTATGGCGAATAGTCCGAACCTAATTTCTCTAATATTTTCAACGTAGGGGACAAAAAACTCCCTAAAAGTTAAGTGAAATATCCTTTGAATCTTGAAGATCATGCGTTTCGGTCGGATTTCATTTTCACAATATTTTGTGCAAACTTAAGATTATATCTACAATAATATTGTTCCTTCGACCTCAGAACTAATAAACTTTGAGGTTGCTGGCAGAGAAGGAAGATCTTCAGGTCAATGAAAAAACGTCTAGTTCCTTCACAACAGTTTATTTCCACGCTGAGCGCTTTCGGTAGCTCTTGCTACCATCCTCAGAACTGTGACAAAATGAATAGAATAAGACAGTTGCATAACAGAAATCTTTAAATATTAAAATGTTCACTAACCTACACGTAAAATAATAAATAAACACAATAATCTTGATTCGTCAACATAAACACTAAAAAAACAAAAACAATACAAACAAAAACACAAGTCATACATGATAAAATGAAATGGCTAAAGTTGACGAGAGAGACTCACCTATAATGAGTTCAGCTTCACTGCTGAGGGCTGACTGAAGGGAAGCAGGGAGAGAGCCTGCACAGAGACGTGACTCAACATATCAGTTTGATACGTATCTGTCCTTTTATTTAAATTACAGGAGCTCAGGATCTTGTCGATACGTATCTCTATACTTTCCAGGACGTTCATCTGGAATGCCCTTAAGGCAGCTTTTCCCAATTTTCTAAAACCCGACGTATCTGAGGTTAGATGGTTCACCTTACCATACTTAGGCCAAGTCTCGGAAAAAATAGCCTCCATTTTAAGTAAAGCGAATGTTAAGGTGGCCTTTAAAAATTCTCCCTCTTTGGCTAATGCTCTTTGTGACGTCAAGGATAAGATAGACACGGGAAATAAGAGTGGCGTCTATAACATCGTATGTGGCCTCTGTTCTGGATCGTACGTAGGGCAAACTGGTAGGAAACTCAAAATAAGAGCTAGAGAACATAAAACCAGGTCGGATTCTGAATTTCGTCAACATTGTCTCGCAGCGGGACACAGCGAAGCTGACCATTCTCTGTATATTTTACATTGCCGGAAGAAGTCTGCACAGATGAACGTCCTGGAAAGTATAGAGATACGTATCGACAAGATCCTGAGCTCCTGTAATTTAAATAAAAGGACAGATACGTATCAAACTGATATGTTGAGTCATGTCTCTGTGCAGGCTCTCTCCCTGCTTCCCTTCAGTCAGCCCTCAGCAGTGAAGCTGAACTCATTATAGGTGAGTCTCTCTCCTCAACTTTAGCCATTTCATTTTATCATGTATGACTTGTGTTTTTGTTTGTATTGTTTTTGTTTTTTTAGTGTTTATGTTGACGAATCAAGATTATTGTGTTTATTTATTATTTTATGTGTAGGTTAGTGAACATTTTAATATTTAAAAGATTTCTGTTATGCAACTGTCTTATTCTATTCATTTTGTCACAGTTCTGAGGATGGTAGCAAGAGCTACCGAAAGCGCTCAGCGTGGAAATAAACTGTTGTGAAGGAACTAGACGTTGTTTCATTGACCTAATGCTTTCATAATAAATTAAAACTACACGCAGCTCCGAAGAGTTCCACTATTGCTGCCATCATCAGATATTGTTCTCGCCTGATCCACGGGTACGTGCAAGGAACCTCCAAAAAACATGCTTCTGGTTAAGAGACATTATCAAAAGGAGAAATATAATGTTACGGAGGCTGATAGGATAAAGTACTACATCTACAACAGATCTACAGGACAATATCCTGAACGGATACAATCGCCTTAGGACAGTACTGAAATATTTTAGAATAGTTCGTTATTGAAGGGTCAAACTAGCAAGATAGATAATGTGGGTTCAGAAATTGAAAAAATGTTAAGGAGCTATTTTAGTGTATTGCAGGATGATGGAAATTGTTGTTCATAGTGGTAAAAATATTGGCCAAAATTTCTACAGGTGTTTTATCTTATGCATAAAGTTTTCAGGGACTTAGCCTAATTTTCAATGATCTTACAGTTCTTATTCAGCCAAGCCTTGATTCTAGGAGCAAGGCTCAGCTGAGCAAGAACTCATGTGCATTGGAAATAGGTCCCTGAAAACGTTATGCGTAAAATAAAACACCTGTGAAAATTTTGGAAACATTTTTCACCGCTACTGATGAGTTATCTTTGGGAATGAGACTTTAGTTTCCGAGCACGCGCGGTTTCCAATTGTAATTGTCAAGTAATTGCATTGGTAAATCAGAATATTTATCTATTATTTTATGAAAGAGTAGTAGGACTTGGTTTTGCCACTATACTGACTAAAGATCTGATAAGCTTCCATGTACTGTTTATGTAACGGAAAGAAATGAAGATAATTCTATAAAATATGACAAGAGGAGCCCTATTGGCGCTACCAGAAAGGCCTGGAGAGTGCCTAAGGCAGACGAACTGACGCCATACCCCTCCCAACTCCTTGTCTTCCTCCCTCTCATATCCAAACTACATGGGAGTATTAACATCCCAGCCTTCCTATTCCCTATATAGCTTCAGGATATTACTTCCTTAATAACAAATCCTTTGAGCGTATATTTTCTCTTTTCTGGCTCAACAATAACAATCCCTCCAAACGGAGACAGATTGCCTTATGAGGGATGAAAATATCATAAAGATAACATCATCTGCTTTCACAATTTCACTAACATTTACTTATAACAGTGTTAGGAAGAATCATAATCACAAAAACGATTACGATTATTATAACAGACCGCCGAGGATTGATTACAATTATGACTATATTTGTAATTACAAGAGTCATTACGATTACACTTTTAATCACATTATTGATCATAATTACACTACAACTCACCTCATTGTCCTGTTATTACAGCCGTAATCACAGAAACAGTATATGGTTACAATAGTGATCACAGAAAAAATATCGCACTAGTATTTCTTAAGTGACGCAATTCAAAATAAAACTCAACTGAAAATGTGTCACTCTTGCCTATGTAGGGGCCTTATGATAAAGACAGGAAGAGTGAAACAAGTGCCTTCTGGTGTAAAAGCTCTGAAGCTAGGTGCATACTGTTTTGATGGTTGATAATGATATATTTACCACCTCTTTCATAGTCATAACTATACGGTATGAATAAAACCGATTTTTGAACTGCGTCACTTTAGAAATACTAGTGCGATATGTGATCGCAGTTGTAATCATGAAAAACATATCTGATTACAGTTGTAAACACAGAAAAAAAATATTAGTAATTACAGTCCTAATCACAGAAATATTGTGTTCATAGCCGTTATCAGAGAACTAATTTGTGATTACAGTTATAATACTTTATCATTACAGTTGTTATCACAGCAAAACTTGGTGATTAAAGTTAGATTTACAGAAAACATTTGTGATTAGATTTGTAGTAACATAAAAAAATACTTGATTACAGAGGAAATCACAGAAAAATATAGTGTTTAGGGGTTTAATTATAATCAAAGGTGTGATTTCAAGTTTAATCGTAACCCTTCTTTTAATCCAAATTACATCTCCAGGGTCTGTGATTACAGCAACACAAGCCAAGGAAATTCTCCGTCCACAGTAATAAAAAAAAAAAATATTAAAAAATGAAATAAAAAATCCCGCAAGGCAGAGAAACAGGCCTTATGAAAATAGAAGAATTTATGCTGGTAAAAACCCAGTAGTTAGTGGGGATTCTTTGATGTTACCGCTTCTCCAGTACTTCGTTCTTTCCATGGCTTCTTTCTAAATATTAATTACATTTTCGTATTTATATACTATTATCATTATACTTATAATTATTTATTAGTTTTTACAATACTTTTGATAGTGGTTAGTGGTTAAATAATAACTATTAGGGCACTGGCTACAGAAAAGTGGGAAGCATCTTTTACATTAAATTTAGGTCTTCCAATTAAATATTTTTCTTTGCTTAGGCAACCAAGCTCTATTTCATCAAGTAATACTTCAATTATATCTGGCATTTAAGATAATATACGAAAATCTTAAAGCTGGTTATTTCCGTTAATATATATATTTTTTTAATACTTTCTCATCTCCTAACGTAACCAAAATTTAAATATCTTAATATGATGTACTTCATACATCTAGAAAAGGTTTCAACTCAATCTATCATTTTAGGTACCCAAATTGAATTAGGTTTATTCACTAAAAAAAAAAAAAAAAAAACAAAAAAAACTAGTTTTATTTTTTTCTCTCGGAAACGGATACAGATGTTTATGTTTGTTTGTTTTCCATAAGTTTCTTTATTTTGATCAATTCGATCTCTCATTTCTGTAAATTCGACCTCTTCCTCATTTCCCTGTACTTTGGCGCGGTTTCGCTTGCTATTCAGTTAGGGTCCAAGCCATATCAGTTGATTCTCCTATATTAACACATTAGCAGCTTTAACAATTAAATTCGATCTAATTGTGGTGTTGTGGTTTATGTAATTTTTTGTATCCCCCCCCTAATTTTCCCGAGAAATTCATTCATCGGTAATTTTTAAGGCTTGAATTTTGGAATCGTACTTCTTTGTTAGAGTCCCTGATTCGAATGAGTATGCCAGAATGGGGAGTAACGCTGACGCAAAAATAACGTAACATAATTTGTTGCACTATCCACCTTCCGTCTATTTAGAAATGATTTTCCTATCACTTCAACATTCTGCCAGCATTTGCAATTTCGTTCAGTAGCGCACCCAGATATTAAGCTTTTTCTACTTGCTGAAGGGTTGTGTCTTCTACCCTGATGGCAGGCATAATTATTCTTGGCTTCTTCCCAATTCTTATCACTTTCTTTTACATAAATACCGTAAAATGGGGTCACAGCAGTACAGTGTGGTGAAAAATGGTATAAATCTGTACTCCTAGGATATTTTCATTTAACTGAAAGCAAAGGGTCGAACTTTGCCCAATGAGTGCGAACGAACAAATATGTAGGTACGTATTTCTATGTTCGCTCTCCGACATACATATAAGCAGTATAGGTTCGTACCTATTTCACCAAACTGTACTAATGTGACCCCATTTTGCATTATTATGTGCATATTCAGCTTCAAAATTTATTCTTCCACGCCCTTGATGTAGTACTGAAGATTCCTGACATCATTCGAGAAAATAATAATATCTTTCGCGAATCCAAGTAGTGAGAGGCGCTCTGCGCTCCAATCAGCATAGCCTAGCATGGAATATTCTCGTCTTCTCCTTGACACTCCAAATGAATGGATCCATAACTATAATGAACAACAGCGGACTCAGGCTACAACCATGCTGGATTCCTATCGTGCTTTCCATTTCTCTTGATATATAATTGGGGAATCGTAGCACATTTCTTGTCCTATTATTATACAGATTTCCAACCGCCAAAACATGACCTTTTTCTTTAAGGCCTTTGAAATATTCAACTTTCTTATTCAAAGACTTTTCTAAGGTCAACAAAGCATAGTGGCATTTCCTTTCTTTTCAAAGACCTACCTAATGGTAAAAATGAGATCCTGGATGCTGCGACTTTCAGGAAAGTAAAATATCATGTAGCCGCCTGTAGTATTGTCTACTACTGCTGCAGTTCCAGTACCGTATTTTGGTTTGGGCCTGTCAGTTTATTGGTGTACAGTGTTCTTTTTTATTATTGGATTAAATATATGTTGGTACCTAAAGCATTAGGGCAGTTGAGTCGTTTTTCAGTACTTTGTCAATGTCAAGTGAATCCTTAAGTTCTTTACTCTCCACGAAAGAATGGATGCAAATGAATTCGTGTAAATTGGTGTTTGAGGTAGTATGTCGTATTTTCCATTATTCTCACCATCAGTTATTTTGCTATTGCACGTACTCTCATGTAGCAAACTAACTACTAGCGTTGTTAAAAAAAAGTTGGTTTAAAGTGCGATTAAACATTAGATGCGTATAGAATTTAAAATAATTCATAGAAGATGTTGATCATTATTAAACATTATTGCTGCGGAAACTTGGAGAGTCAACAAGTATTGATTCTTCTTCGGTGGCCAGCTTGTTGCTCCGGAAGAAATGAAGATTCTGTTTTCATCTATTTCGAAGGATTTAAATCACACCTCTTAATCGTTATTATTAAGTATAATGAGTAGTTTTTGTTTGTGTTTATAGCATTGTTTTTCATTCTACATTTTGAATTCGCCAAATTAACTGCAAATTGTATGTTATTGCTATTTTAAAATTATTATTGTTTCTTGAATAACTATTTTTCAAATCGTTTTTGGTAATTTCATTATGGCTGCGTTATTGTCCTGAACAACATACATATATATTACTTGCTAAAATATAATTTTGCATACTTCAATAGATGTTATGTCATTTCCGTTTTCAAATTAGGGATAAAAATCAGCTTATTAGAGATATATATTTGTTAAAATAATACTATCGGCGTTGCGCGAAGTTAACCAGAAAGAGTGTGGTAAAGGAATTACAATTTTATTTTGAAGGTTATTATTTCAGATGAATTTAATTTTAATTTATATTACATTTATTTTTAATGTGTTTTTTCTATATGGAATTTGTTGATTTAATTTGAATAATACTATCGGCGTTGCGCGAAGTTAACCAGAAAGAGTGTGGTAAAGGAATTACAATTTTATTTTGAAGGTTATTATTTCAGATGAATTTAATTTTAATTTATATTACATTTATTTTTAATATGTTTTTTTCTACATGGAATTTGTTGATTTAATTTGAATATTTATTGTACGACATTTGCCACAGAGTCAAATATTTGTTGTTTTTTTTTAATATTGTTTTTTGTTTATTCATTTTTTTTAATATATGTTTTTAGATGTTATTTATTAATTCGGTTCACGTTAAAAGTTCGAACAGCTTATCGAACTGTTTGTGATGGTCCGCAAATATTTCGTCAATTCTATCTGATCTCTTCTTTGTTTCTCATAGATTTTGCAATTTATTAACATTTGGTGAACGGTGATTATTTCATTACATTTTTCACAATGTGGAGGGGCGCCTCGAGTCATTAGTAATAAATTGGTTATTCTTGTATGGCCGATGCTGGATGCGTTGAATGTTTCGTTTGCTTGAGAAAAAAAATGTATTTAGGTCCACATAATACGATTTATCAATGTTGTGGATCGATAAATCATCTTTTAGCGCGGTTCCTCCCTCCCCCATAGGGAGGAACCCCGCTTATAAGGTTGATACAATGAAACAATCTGGAAGTGCCGACTAGAAAATTTCGCGTTTCAGAACCCCTAGAAACCGAAAATAACGGTGGTTCAAATTTGTATATATATATATATATATATATATATATATATATATATGTATATATTTATATATATATATATATATATATATATATATATATATATATATATATATTTGTCTGTTCGCTCTCTAGGTAGAAGACGAATGGTCCGATTTTGATGAAATTTGGTACAAAAATCTGTCGTCCAATTTGAAAGGTCAAGTTCGTTAACCAGCAAAATCCGCCCACTGGAAGATGGCATTTGGGGCGAAATTCGCGCATAAAAAATCGTAACGCTTACGTTTTTGAGTTCATAAGCTTGTAAGTACTCGTTTTATAGGCTTCTTGGGCTAGGAAAACGAATGAAACCATTTTCAAGGCGATAGCTTTAACCGTTGTCGAGAAAATTGGAAAAATAGTTTTTGAATACCGTTTTTGGTTTGGGTACTTAGAATAACGGGATTCAGTTGAAACATTATCTGCATGTTCTACTTTCATTAAAACTAATATGTTGAAAGTTATGTTACGTTTGGAGTTAAGGAAGGGTTAAATTAAAATATTTTATGAACAGACATGAAAAGTTTTGGAAACTTCGTATACTTTCATTAATATCTCGAACACGGTTGGGAAATCGTGGTAAGTGGATTAAACTATTTGAACGCTTACTAAATTATCTACAAAAATGATTCTAAAACTATTTTTGATTAGGTTATGTCAATCGGAGAAATAAGTGCTTAAAACTTCAAATACGTCTGTTTTGTTCTTATGAACGGGTTTTTGTCGTTCTTTTTGTAATTTTTGTCTCTTTCACTTGGTTTTTTATTGCTTTTTATTTTTGTAATTTCTTATGTTGTATTTGTAAGGAAAATGTATGTGTGTGTAAAACAGGATAGGTAAAATGAGACCAATTTTCTGTTGTCAGAAATAATAAAAAGTTTTGGGAACTTCGTATAATTTCTTAATATCTCGAAAACGGTTGAAAATCTTGGGAAGCAAAAGGTTACCATTCGAAAGCTTACTAAATGGTCTACAAGAAAGGTTCTAAAGAAAGTTTTGAATAAGCGATGTCAATCGGAGAAATAAGTGCTTAAAACCTTTAAGTAATTGATTTCGCTTATTCGAACTGTTCTTTTTGTCTTTGATTTTGGTACTTAGAATTATGGGATTCAGTTGAAACATTTTCTGCAAGTTCGAATTTTATCAACACTAATATGTTGAAATTTTGGTTACGTTTGGAGTAAAGGAAGGGTTAAAATAAAATATTTTATTAACAGACAAGAAAAGTTTTGGTAACCTTTTATACTTTCGTTAGTATCTCGAAAACCATTGACAATCTAGGGAAGCGAAAGGTTACCATTCGAAAGCTTACTAAATGGTCTACAAAAAAGGTTCTAAAGAAAGTTTTGAATAAGCGATGTCAATCGGATAAGTGCTTAAACTTTGAAGTAATTGATTTTGTTTATTCGAACGGTTCTTTTTGTCTTTGATTTTGGTACTTCGAATTATGGGATTCAGTTGAAACATTTTCTGCATGTTCTAATTTCATCAAAACTAGTATGCTGAAAATTTACTTACGTTTGGAGTTAAGGAAGGGTTAAATTAAAATAATTTATTAATAGAGATGAAAAGCTTTGGAAACTTCATATACTTTCCTTAATATCTCGAAAACGGTTGAGAATCTTGGTAAACGGAAGGTTACCATTCGAAAGCTTACTAAATGCTCTAGAAAACAGGTTCTGAAGAAAGTTTTGATTAGGCGATGTCAAACGGAGAAATAAGTACATATAACTTAGAAGTTTGATAAACGATAATTGATTTCGTTTATTTATACGGTTCTTTTTGTCTGTTTTTATTTCTTGTTATTTTGTTATTGCTTCTAGGAGGAGGATGTATTTCTCAATAAAACAGGGGAATAAATACAAATTCTTTGAACCTGTAACAGAACTGAAAACGTAAATATTCGCCGTGTAGGGTCAGTCCGGGTCGAGGTAGTCTGCCGGTTCAGGTAGGCTTTTATTGCACTTCATAAATCAAGATTCATTGTTCTCATCAAGCATTCTAGGACAGCTGACAGTTACCTTTACCTGTAGGAAGTCATGCAGCTAAATGCTATACTAGAAATATAATTATATTTTGTGGTTGAATGTGGCCGTAGTTCAATAAAAAATAACACTACTTTCTCATTTTCATGTACAATTTTATTTTGTTTAATTGCATTTAAAAGTAAAATGGATATGTTAGCACTGCAAGTTAAGTATATTAGAAATATATTCGTAGAAGAGTCTTCGTAGACCGAAACTTGGGACGGCAGAAAGAGTAATTTCTGCTTAGGATAGTTTCATCCCTAGCTGAAAATCTTGTTTTGTTTTTTTTCATATTTGTTTACATTAGGAATGATCCAAACAAAGTAATAACTGTTTCTATTCTAAGTCTACAAAATAACACTAGGGATATGAATGGAACCGCGCTAAGATGACGCAGTTCCTGCGAGTCGGACTTTTTTGGATAATATATCCAAAACGAGGGGGGCGAGGTTACCTAGAGCACTCAATTCCTGTCCCGAATATGCTGGATGATCTGAGTTCAAATCCCGAGCAAGCATCAAAGATTTTTATCTTCTAGTGTCTCCGTTCATGGGTTGAATTCGGCCTCCCAGACCGTCCCTAGACCAACCCAGCCTTTAATTAATTTATTAATGGGTACCTTGGTGCTAATGACCTTAGCAGTCGAAGCAGAAATGGGGGAAATCAGGCGGCCGGAGCATAGTACTGACCATACGGCACACTAGGGAGGTAGTGTGCCGTATAGTCATGAATCAGATACCTCTATAGTATCTGCCCCTCAGGGCTCCCATTGCATGTTATGGGACTGATTTTTTTTATATATCTAAAACGAAGAACTGGAAAAATTGTCCAGGCCTGATATATCTTGTTGGGGCCTAAATACCTGCGACATTGCTAACTGGTAGAAGAACCACTCTCTTCGTTTTGAATCGCCCATTTAACACACAATTTATTGAAATTGGGAAGTACAACGTTTCCAAAACATTGAGCAATGGATGATCATTTTAGATATGCAACATTCTGTTTGGGTTGATTGCACAATTACACGCAAAAAACGGTAGAGGCCATTTATTTGATCTCTACATCAAATTATCAAGATCTTTAGCAAGGTTTACAATTGCTTTATGGAAATTAATGACAACAATAACTAATAATTCTTCGATAATTGTAATAAAAGCGCGTGTTTTTTTCTTTTCTGCTGGTACTATTTAACCACCCTGCCCGTGTACTTCATGCACATTTATATTTTTGTCTTATATTGGATTTTATACTGAAGAAGGGAAAAATGAAGAATATTTTCGAATTTGATGTTTCCGAAATGAAGTCACTAATAATGCGATTGTAAAATTAATGCTTCAGTGAGCTTCAAATTCATGGGGCTAGGGAGCTAATGCAGTTTCACTTAAGGAGCTTAAATATAATACTATACCAACATACATTAAAATAATAGCCTACGACTCAAAAACCTTCCTCTTAAGGGCTATTTACGTTAAAAAATATATTATTATATTATTCGTGGTTTTATTATAAGAATTTGATATAACCGGAAGCACTAAAAAAACAAAAACAAAAAAAAAAAACTCTGAATTCCTTGGACTTCACAGACCCTGCAGTCATTAATCAAGCACAGCCAGATAATCTGTTTATTTTTTAACTCTTTAGTGTTGAAATTATCGAACATTCGAAAGCTGAAGGGTAAAAGAAATATTTCTCTAATAATACGAAAAATCTATAATTGTAAGCAGAGTTGGGCAAACGTTAGCGCGCGCTAAAAGCTGATACCTCTCCGCTAATTTAGCGAAACTGTAGAAAGCCAGCGCTAATAATTAGCGGTTAGCGGCGGCAGTGCGCTAACCGCTAATCTATTTATGAAATATCGTAATTGCTAATAGCTTAAGCTATAGTTACAACTTGTAACTCTATTAGCAATTACGATATTTCATAAATAGATTAGAGGTTAGCGCACTGCCGCCGCTAACCGCTAATTATTAGCGCTGGCTTTCTACAGTTTCGCTAAATTAGCGGAGAGGTATCAGCTTTTAGCGCGCGCTAACGTTTGCCCAACTCTGATTGTAAGAAACACGAACGAGCTATCGGTCTAAAACGGGGTTTCTTTATTTGAGGACAATAAAGACCAGAACGTTTGTGATAATTTATTGAAATTATTTATTTCGAATAAGCACTTTTGGCGACTGCTAAAACATAAAAAAATTCTGCGACGGTTCCATTATCCGCAATAATGTCGTATGAAAACCCCTGAGAAAGAGAACTAACGTTGAAATTAGAGAAAAGTTCCTTGTTGGGTGACATTATTTTACGAGTTGATGCGTGTAATAATTTTTTGTTGTTTTACGTCGCACTGATATCTGGGCCATTTGCGCAGACATCCATGGGGCTGTTGCGAATTTTCTCAACGGTCCCTGAAGTGAGAAAATTCTCTGCTCGGATGAGATCCAAAGCCCCTTGAGGCCATTATGCATGTAATAATATCATTTTTTAGGTTAGGACTTTCTGTGTTTGGTGTGGAGTTCTTGGAAAATTTGAGCAGCTTAGTTTAGACGTAATTTAGATATCGAAATATTTTAAAAAGGATAGAAAAACGTTCCTGACTCCTTTTGTGTCGAATGAAGACTGCACATTTCGTAATAGATTTGGAAAAATTGGAAAACAGTAATACAATAAAAGGGTGCTAGTAACCATAGCTGTCTGATGCACTACAAAAAAAAAAAATAATAAAATCCTTATTG
The DNA here is from genome assembly GCA_946811695.1 of Gonocerus acuteangulatus. Classification (NCBI taxonomy): domain Eukaryota; kingdom Metazoa; phylum Arthropoda; class Insecta; order Hemiptera; family Coreidae; genus Gonocerus; species Gonocerus acuteangulatus. The sequence continues at coordinate 101,046,451 of OX328124.1, read as the reverse complement.
TTAGTGCGGTTCCTCCCTCCCCCATAGGGAGGAACCCCTTATAAGGTTGATACAATGAAACAATCCGGAAGTGCCGACTAGAAAATTTCGCGTTTCAGAACCCCTAGAGACCGAAAATAACGGTGGTTCAAATTTGTATATATATATATATATATATATATATATATATATATATATATATATGTGTATATATTTATTTATATATATATATATATATATATATATATATATTTGTCTGTTCGCTCTGTAGCTCCTAGACGAATGGTCCGATTTTGATGAAATTTGGTACAAAAATCGTTCGTCTAATTTGAAAGGTCAAGTTCGTTAACCAGCAAAATCCGCCCACTGGAAGATGGCGTTTGGGGCGAAATTCACGCAAAAAAATCGTAACGCTTACGTTTTTTAGTTCATAAGCTTGTAAGTACTCGTTTTATATGCTTCCTGGTCTAGGAAAACGAATGAAACCATTTTCAAGGCGATAGCTTCAACCGTTTTCGAGAAAATTGGAAAAATAGTTTTTGAATACCGTTTTTGGTTTGGGTACTTAGAATCATGGGATTCAGTTGAAACATTTTCTGCATGTTCTACTTTCATCAAAACTGATATCTTGAAATTTTGGTTACGTTTGGAGTTAAGGAAGGGTTAGAATAAAATATTTTATTACCAGACATAAAAAGTTTTAGTAACTTTATTTACTTTCCTTAATATATCGAAAAAGGTTGAGAATCATGTTAAACGGAAGAATACCATTAGAAAGCTTATTAAATATTCTAAAGAAAAGGTTCTGATGAAAGTTTTGATTAGGCGATGTCAATCGGAGAAATAAGAGCTTAAAGCTTTAAAGTAATTGATTTCGCTTATTCGAACTGTTCTTTTTGTCTGTTTTTTATTCCTTGTTATTTTTTAATTGCTTATAGTTGGATAATGTATTTGAAAATAAAACAGGTTAAGAAAAATAAGAAAAACAATTTAATGTTAGAGATATGGATTTCCAAGATATAGCTTTTCAACTGCCTAACGTCCTTCCTAGGGGGGTTTCTTTGATTTTGGTACTTAGAATTATGGGAATCATCCTTCCTCTCCACCCAGACGTCTTCATAGGAAGTGGCCCCGGGATCTACTAAGGCAGTAAAGTGTCATGAAGTGCTCAAAAGTCAGTGTGATTGTAATAAAGATAATTGAGAGTGATATCGATGGATATCTTCTCTCCTCGTGATATCACAGGCCACGCCTCATTCGCCTCCAATCCTCCCTGCTAGTCGCAGGGTGTGGTTGGATGGCGCAAAGTTAACTCCAGGTCATCCTAGAATCCTTCCTAAAGGAAGGTATTCGGTTGACAACTGGTGGCACCTGAGGCGTGGTCAAGCTATACCTATACCTATGTCAAATTACATAATACATATACTGTAGATTGTAATATTTCTGTAAATAAAAAACAAAGAAGAAGAATTATGGGATACAGTTGAAACATTTTCTGCATGTTCGAATTTCATCAACACTAATATGTTGAAATTTTTGTTACGTTTAGAGTAAAGGAAGGATTAAAATAAAATATGTTATTAACAGACAAAAAAAGTTTTGGTAACTTTGTATACTTTCGTTAGTATCTCGAAAACCGTTGACAATCTTGTGAAGCGGAAGATTACCATTCGAAAGCTTACTAAATGCTCTATAAAAAAGGTTCTGTAGAAAGTTTTAATCAGGCGATGTCAATCGGAGAAATAAGTGCTTAAAACTTTAAATTAATTGATTTCGTTTATTCGAATGGTTCTTTTTGTCTGTTTTATTCCTTGTTATTTTTTAATTGCTTATAGTTGGATAATGTATTTGACAATAAAACTGGTTATGTAAAATAACAAAAACAATTTATTGTTAGAAATATAGATTTCCAGGATTCCAAGACCTTGTCACTAGCGGGTCCGTTTCTAGTGTTAGCCGACCCTTCCAGGTAAGATTGTAAATCATGACCTTTCAAGACTTTACTACACACAGGAATGGCGTTAGTGACCTTATGGGTTGACATGCCATTATAATAATTAATTAAAAAAAAAAGACTGGTGGAACCAAAATAATAACTGCTTCTATTTTAATCTTTCCAAATTAGACTAGGGATATGAACGGAGCCGCGCTAAGATGATGCAGTTCCTGCGAGACGGACTTTTTTTTACATAGACCTGAATTCTACGCCAACTTTCCCATGGCTTGAGAATGTGTAAATGAGAAACACATTTTTTTCAGTTTCATTTTTTTTTAATCATAACAGGACGATTACCATGTTATCATAAAACGTGCACCCTAATGAGAATCAAAAACGACTCTGGGGGCTGTTAAACTTGCTGAATAGCGGAGGTGCTTATGCGAGGTGATAATGGTGAGACTAAACTTTCAGCATAAATCTAAATTAAGTATAATGAAGACAGAAATGACTAATTGTTCGCCATCAGTTAAGCTTTAATAGAAGCACCATTTCGCTGCCAAAAGGATCATTGCACTCAATGTTATTACCAATTAAAATTTAATCGGTGTTTTGGATTTTTATACTCATACGAAAATTGCATATTTATGGGCAATTCTGGGGAAAATATATTTGTTTCTTTTAATCTTTTTAATTCTTTATTAACTGAATTTTACTTCGAAAGGGTTGGATAATTTGCCATATATTACACTGGATGTGAATTCCACGTATTTTACCGATAAAACTAAGTATTAATGTGCTCCAGGTGTGAAAAGAACAGATTAAAAAATGTTTATATACTTATGAAGTTTACTTATCAGTTTTAGCATATTTATAAACATAATTAAGATTATAATCAACGGCTTTCGAGATGTTATTATGATTACGATAATAATCATATTCCATGGAGATCCGATAACGCTGTTATTGGTTTCTACATCGTTATGGCTGTGGGCTGCCCTCTTTTCAATTTAGGAAGTTTTAATACCCATGAAGATCAATAACAAAAAGTGTGCAGCACTTTAATTAGTTAAGTATCTCAAAAACTCCGGAAGAACATTAACAAAAAAATATTATAATCGAGTCAGCAGTTCGTTAAAAACTCATGTTTACCGAAGTAAATGGATTTTTGGGAACGCGCTATGTAAAAAATCAAAGCAAGAAGATGTTCAAGAAAAAATCTATATTGGCAGCCTTCTTCAGCACTAAAAAATTCCTATGAGAGAGGGAAGGACCACAATGAAATTTAGGTGACCATGTTCGCTTCTTTTGGTGCTCGTTGGCACAGTCCCAGAGAATTCATAATGAAATGGAGACGAGGCTCAGCCCAGAGATGCGAAGTCAAGAGATAGTTGGGATTCGGCCCCCTAAGCAATCTTAAAAAAGTCTTAGTAAAGCAAAGCAGCTCCTGCGTGACGGACTTTATTTTGATTACCATCGACGAACGAATGAAAGTTAGCATCATCAATGCATTACGAATGGGAGCGAATCTGAACCCCGATCTAAATTACAATAAAAATTTTCTTACGTTTGGAAGGTTATTGGAGAGGAACTGAAAATTAATTATCAGGTCATCCCATAAATAATGTCAGTTTTAATGGTAATTTTTAAGGTACAGGAAAAAATCAATGAAATACTAGCTCTTCGACTATAATAACAAAATTGTCTTCTACAGTAGCCTGAAGGAGTTCGTGGACAAGTTCTCTTGGTCGACCTGTAAGAGGCTTGTCTTCAAGCTTACGGTTTCCCGTTCGAAATCTATCAAACCACCGCGGCACTTACTAATAACTCACAAATGACATTTTTGCCCTATATTTCTAATAGTTTTTGATAAGTTGAAGCCGAATTTTCTCCTTTATCGAATTTTCACCGATCAAAACATGATCAATTGAAACGGATGGATTATAAATATAAACAGGCAGAAGTTTAAAAAGTCCGACTCGCAGGAACTGCGTCATCTTAGCGCGGTTACGTACATCTCGAAGGAATGGAATAGATTAGCATCACAAATCACAGGAAACTGACAGTAGCCAACTTACACAGAAGCGGATAATTCTAAATCTGTATAACTGAATACAATTAAGTACTGAAAACGTACTTACTCTTCGACTACAGCTGAGAAGGCTCTATTCTAAACAAGCAAAAATTCGTTGTCATTTTAAGTATCTTGTTTTACAAGCAAATTCGTTTTACTGTTATAATCAACTGTAAATATGTGCTTCATGGCAAATAAAATTCCATTCTGTAGTGGGTTAAATGTTTCTATAAAATAAGAAATAACGATAACTTCAGTTGGAGGCTATGAGGAAGGTTATATAGATAGGAGAATTAAAAACAAACTATGCATACGTCATCATGATTTGCCACAGCCATCTTGATTACCACAGCCACTCCAAACTTATTACCAATACCTTTCACCGTTTCTTAGCTTATTTTACTGCATAAATGGAATTTAAAACAAGAAACAGCCAATTAAATAGTGAGATAAACAAAGAGAAAACCCCTTTCAAAACAACAAAACCAACAATTTTTAAGTTTTAAGCCCTTATATCTCTGATTGACGTTGCCCCATCAAATATTGCTACAGAACCTTTTTTGTAGAGAATTTAGTAAGCATTCGAATGGTTACCTTCCACTCACCATGATTTCCCAACTGTTATCGAGATATTTACGAAAAATTTATGAAGATCCGAAAACTTTTCATGTCTATTAATAACATAATTTTTTTCGCATACTTTCTTAATTCCAAATGTAACCAAAATTTAAACATTTTAGTTCGGATGAATTTCCAAGGTTCAGAAAATATTTCAATTGAATGCCGCGATTCTAAGTACCCACAAAAAAATAAGGACTTACAAAAACATTTATTCCACTTTTCTCAAAAACGGTTACAGATATCGCATTAAAAATGGTTTCATTCGTTAAGAAACCTATAAAACAAGTACCTGCAAGCATATGAACTCAAAAACGTAAGCGTTACGATTTTTTTTGCGCGAATTTCGCCCCAAACACTATCTTCCAGTGGGAGGATTCTGCTGGTTAACAAACTTGACCTTTCAAATCAGACGATAGATTTTTGTAGCAAATTTCATAAAAATCGGACCATTTTTGAGCTTGCTAGACCGCGAACATATATATATATATATATATATATATATATATATATATATATATATATATATACAAATTTGAGCCACCTATATTTTCGTGATCTATGGGGTCTGAAACGAGAAAGTTTCTAGTCGGCACTTCCGGATTGCGTTGTAAGGTTAACCTCATAAGCGGGTTCTCCCTATGGAGGTAGGGAGTAACCGCGCTAAAACCGACATTACTTATGGGATGACCAGATACTTCAATGTAAGCAAAATTTTTATATTTATTATATTGGTTTTCAGCTGAGAAATGTGCCAAGTTTAATCAGGTCTTCGTTGGCGTGCTTTTCTTCCTATCTCCTTAGTTGAACGGAACAAGCAACAAGTATTGATCTGTTTAATTTCGAATTGCGGGGTTGAGATGGTTCGTTAATTAGACCCAATAATAAGTTTGGGCGGAGCTTTATAAGGTTGGTTTCCTTTCTGCTGATATTAAAGTTCTAATGGGCAAGGTTTTGCTGTTCTCTTCTCCTTTTGCCCGCAAATGCTTTCTGTGGGTTTGTGAAACAAATATTTCACTTTTAGGGATACTAACTCCTTTTTTTTGTGGAGCCAATCAGGAATCCTTTTTCATGCATATATTTCGATATATATTTCCTGTTTTATAAATATTCTGCTGTCAATTTTTAATAGGACGCTAAAACCCTTAGAATACTTATTAATGATACTAATTAATGACGAAGAATGATACTTATTAATGATTATAATCATTCAAAAAAGAGTTTTTAAAAGAAACGTAAAAAAAAAAAAAAAACTTGGTACTTGTGAAATTATCTTCTTCCTTCCACGACCCTTTAAAATTATCCACTTTCATGATAAGGTATCAATTGTAGATGTGGTAATGCAGGATTCTAAGGGTTCCTACAATAATGACAACACACATATTGATTGGGTTGGGTTGCGGTGGTTTAAGGGCAGAAAACTTGTAGGTTTTTACCGCCCTAAGAGTTTAGTGAATTGTAAGATAATCGTTTATGGTGTAAGGTTGAACAGGACCTGCAATTGTATGCTTAGAATAGTTTTGGGTTTCTAGTATTACATTTAGGACATTATTGTTTTGGAGAAGAAAACATATATCTAGAAAACGCATAAAAATTAATTCATTTATTATTTTGGTATTTATTTTTAATTATTATCTCTTTTCCTCTTTATTTTGTTTATTTTTTATTATGTCCCTAAAGCACATAAGACTACTTTACATGAGTCTGCTGTCGTTCACGGATAGGATTCTTTGCCTTGAGCCAGACACCTCTTACATGGAAATTTGAAGCTATTGTATGAAATATAACGGTGTGTATTTTGAAAAATAAATGAATCAATACTCATTAAACGGTGCTTTGTGCTTCAGTATTCTCTTATTAATTTTCTCTCATTGACCGACGCATTTTCAGTGCAAGACTAGGTACGCAATTTAACAATTTTCGTAGTAAGGTAGGAAGAATCATTACGGACTTGAATTGCTAGTCGCACAACTTATGTTCATTTATTCATTTACGGATCAATGAATTAAAATTGATGCGGACGTTCACCTAAGTGCAGGAAGTACCCTGATCCTAAAGGAGAAAGTGCTCATTTTCAGAAGCAGTATCCGCTCATAATGGATTGGGCGAGTTAATCCTTGGGTTATCCCCCCAAAGATATTCCTTTTTTTCCTATATTAGTCTTTCTGTCTTACCCCCTTCATCATCTCCTCTCTCTCTCTCTCTCTCTCTCGCGCGCGCGCTGTCTCTATCTATCTCTCATTCTCATTTTTTTCATATCTCTCATTTCATTTATCCCTGTCCCACTCTTTTTATCTCTCTACTATTCTTTTGATCTCTCTCTCTCACGCTCGCTGTCTATATCTCTCTCTCACACGCTCGCTGTCTATATCTCTCTCTCTATCTATCTCTCATCCTCATTTGTTTCATATCTCTCATTTCATTCATCCCTGTCCCACTCTTTTTATCTCTCTACTATTCTTTTGATCTCTCTCTCTCTCACGCTCGCTGTCTATATCTCTCTCTCTCTTACGCTCGCTGTCTATATATCTCTCTCTCTATCTATCTCTCATCCTCATTTGTTTCATATCTCTCATTCCATTCATCCCTGTCCCACTCTTTTTATCTCTTTACTATTCTTTTGATCTGTCTCTCTCACGCTCGCTGTCTATATCTCTCTCTATCTATCTATCTCTCATCCTCATTTGTTTCATATCTCGAATTTCTTTCATCCCCGTCCCACTCTTTTTATATCTATATTATTCTTTTGATCTCTCTTTCCCTCCCCCACCCTCTCTCTTTCTCTCCCACCCTCTCTCTCTCTCTCTCTCTCTCTCTCTTCCCTCACTCTCTCTCTCTCTCTCTCTCTCTCTCTCACACACTCGCTATCTATATCTCTCTATCTATCTCTCATTCTCATTTTTGTTCATATCTCTCATTTCTTTCATCCCCTTCCCACTCTTTTTATCTCTCTACTATTATTTTGACCCCTCTGTATGTCTCTCTCTCTCTCACGCCCGCAATCTATATATCTCTCTATCTATCTCACATTCCCATTTTTTTCATGTCTCTCATTTCTTTTATCTCCGTCGCACTCTTTTTATCTCTCTATTATTCTTTTGATCTCTCTATCTCTCTCTCTCTTTCTGTTTCTCTATCGCGCGCTATTCATTCAATTCAAGTTCTACATAATAGGCTCTTTATTGTTAAATGTGATAATAAACGAGATGATAAACTGGGAATATAATAAACAAGCAACTATCTTGCTCCGCAGTAATTTAATGCGCTTCTAATATCAAATCATTGTATACTCTTCTAAATATTTAAACTTATTGTTAATAGCCCTTCTAACAAGACGACTTATTAGCTCACAATCAGTCATAGTGGGATTTTTAACGTTCGTTTTCATTAAAATTGAATAAAATAAGTGAACACTGAGTTACGAGACAAAAAATGTCACACAGTAGCATAAAATACTTACACGAATTTACTAAAATCTGAAAGCTTAGCCTTATGCTTATTATTAATTCGTTAAGGGTTTTGTCCACGATGTTGCCATATTAAAAATATAAAAGATAAATGACAAGCAGTTTTAAAATATATATTTTTTGAAAATATATTTTGGCCGGTATCTTGAACGCAGGGGAGAGGGATGATTTCCAGAAAAAAACCGTTATTTTGCAAGAACTTCTCTTGTTTCTTGCCTTTTTGTATGCAACAATAAGCCTCTCGTCTGCTTGCCTCTTTGTATTTGAATAGTCTTCTTTCTCCTGAAAAAGAAAATACCGTATTCCAGGGCACGTTTCCCAACCTCTCAACAAATAGGCACAGTCTAAGATTTGTAGATACAGTTCTAATTACGAGTTCTAATTAAATTTTGTAATATTTATCATGTAATAGATATCATCTTGATTTAGAGCTATTGGAGTTTATTTTAGTCCAATATTGAATGGAATATATATATATATATATATATATATATATATATATATATATATATATATCTTTTTTTTTAGTGCATCGACAACTAAGGTCATTAGCACCTGGAATTATTTCAGAAACGAAGGTATTATTGTCCAGTACTAACTTTGTTAATTCTAAACATTACTTAAAATTAACTTAAATAATGCGTCTGCATTTCTTTGATTTTTAATGAGTTTTTAAAAATTAAAATATTTATTTATTTTATTTTATTATTATGATTAATTACACTGGAACACAAAAAAGTGGTCATTTCTAAATACACCATCCATATATTCTTATGTATTTCGACACGCTGAATCAAAATCCGGAGTCCGTTTGACCCCATCAATTCAGGTTTAAGAGCACAAGAAGTTCAAATTTCGTATGAAGTCGTTAAAGAAGAAATAACTAGCTTTCATCGTTTTAAGGGTCACTGAATTCGAATCCTAGTTCTTTTTCACTATATCGGCGCAAAATGGAGGTCATTTTAAGGACAAATATGTTCATTTTGTAAACAATGAATCTACAGACAAAATTCTTTTTTTTTGCAAAATAGAAACACTTGTCCTTGAAATGAATTAGATGTTAAACTCATGTGGTAAAACAGACCTCAGATTCGAATTCAGCGACCCTCAAAACCATGGAAGCTCTAGTTACTTCTTCTTTAGGGACTTCATACGAAATCCTCTTAAACCTGTCGTGATGGGGTGAAACGGACTCCAGATTCGCATTCAGGGTGTTGAAATTCATAAGAATATATGTATGGTGTCTTTGGAACAGACCAATTTTTTTTTTTTTTTTTTTTTTTTTTTTTTTTTTTTTTTTTTATGCCTGTGATATTATTACGTATTGTGAACTTTAAAAAAAAATATAACGTCATTTATAAATTTTACGAAACCTCACAATCTAATTAAGGGCGCATCACTTAGGGTAGTTTTTAATTAAATTTTTTCCTTCTATGGGTCCTACGAGAGCTGTTACAGAACGACACAAGCAAAAAAATCTTCATTTAATTATATTTTAGGAAATGAGTTTAGAAAAGTGTTTTTTTGTTTTTTTTTAGTTTTGGAAGAAATTAAACTATAATAACGATAGTTGCTTTTCGGTGCTCTTAAAGCTTTTTACAAATTTTACTTTTCTTTTTGATCAAGAAATATAATTATTATTAGATTTTATTATAACTAGTTTTAGGGTAATTATTCTTCTCTTGGTATTTACACGAAACATACTTCTTTTTAAGCATTCTTTGCTAGTTGGACTAGCATTTTAATAATAGTCTCGGAATAATTATGTGTTCAATGTATCATATTTTCTTACAACTGTAACTTTTTACACAACTTATCCTTTATATATTTACACAGGAATTAATAACTACTAAGAAAGTATTGGACAATGGTCATAAAAATAAAACATAAATAAATTCACTATGTACAAACACTATAGGAATGATTTTATTTTTATCTATTTTATTGACACACGGCTAATGTGGAGGTATAAATAAAAAATGGGTCACCAAAACAGAATGACGAACAAAACCAAGAAGGAGCCATGCAGTTTTCTGTACATCTATGCCTTCCGAACATACTTCTATGAGACAGCAAACTATAGACTGTACATCTAACACTTCCGATCATTCTTCTAAATGACAGCATTCTATTCACTGGGACTAAGTCAATATCAGACATCATGTAGAGGAGGCATTCTTGAAGCCGTGCAAAAGGAAGTAAAAAAAAAGCAATGTTTGTGTTGCAGTATACATTTTACAATATCTAGTATTTTGCTGTTTGATTTACTAATATTTAAATACATATAGATATGAATTTTCTAAGGAGAAATTAGTGACCAAATATTTTTGTAAATTAATATTTTTATTCGTTATATCTAATTGCATTTACTTGCAATATGTGATATGAAGGAAAAACTCATAATGTTATTTTAATATAATGATATTTTTATCTTTTTATAGAGCTGCTATCTTGAAAAATCAATTTACAACATCATTATAATGAACTGCCTACTTTGAGTTCAGCTTGTGAATTGTATTAATTTTTATTTTACAGGTTTTGAATTTTAAATTATTTTTTAAATGCCACATTATCTAATCTATGTATTTGCTACTTATGTATCTGTATATGTCATTGTGTTAGGTAATACTAGGATTTAAATGTACTAAATCACTCCTGAATAGGCAGGGTTTGCTGCCTTGAAAATTATTATTTTTATGTTTTGAGTATTTTCTTGCCTATCCATGAAGTTAATCAATAATTATTAACATTTTTAATTGTATTTTATGTTAGCTCTCAGATTTTCTTTAAATCTTGAATTTTTTTGAATGATTACATGCACAGAAAATATGTCAGAGTCAATTTTAGGAGGATTTGTTATATGTTTTATAAAGAATAATTGAGCTCTAAAGTGAATTGTATGATTTTATGCCGGAAGAGGCTCTGTCAATTCTAATTTGTAAGTACTAATGCCATTTTTTTAAAAAAATATTTGAAAGAAAATTACGGGAAAGGGTTTTCTTTGATAATTTGTACTTTCTATAATGTACCTATGATTAAATAATTTAATATGAAGGAACGTCATTAAATTCACATCACACAGTGCAATCATTATGTGCAAGAGGCGCACGCCTATTCTCATCGCATTGTTCATTTATGCACCTTCAAAATTATTTAGTTTTATATAAAAAAGTTTAAAATATTTTGTCATGACATTTAATTTCGTTTTCGTTTTATAACTTGAATTTTTATTTTTCTCAATGTCTATTACATTTCATTGTTATTTGTATGGCATTCTTCTTAAAATATATTTTTTTAACGTCGTCAAAAATAACATGCAGAACATCCTAATTAAATTATTATTGAAGGATAATGTGTAGTCAATGGTTTTTGTATAAAAAAAAGGATTGTTATAAAGTATCTTAAAACTGATTAATTCATTATAACAAATATTTTAAATATAAAGAGTCCTTGGCAAATAATCTCTTTAACCAACTTATGTAAGAGTAAACATAATTTTTGGGTTAATGTTTATTTAAATTATTTTTTTTTATCATTATTTTTTATTGAAAGTTCGACTAATACAATCAACCTAGAAATGTAATCGCTTTACTTAATTATAAAACTACAGACTGGGCATCTTTTGATTTCTGAAATTGACAATGTCTATCAAAATGAATCCAATTAACATTATTGAAAAGTCAAATTTATGTTTACTTTCATGAAACACTAAAAAAATTTTCAGAGGAAAAGAATTACTGCATCAAAACTAACGAATATTTTAAAATTCTTTGTAAAATAATATTAAAATACAGTCATTTGTCAAGATTAATTCATGTAAATAAGTAATCCTATTTAAATCTTTATTATCATAGGTATTTGGTGTTTGAAAATCAGCTACGGTAGGTGTTTAATATAGAAAGTATTAATTAAATTAAAACTTGAATACTGAATTTGATAGGCTATTTAAATCGCGTTATAGAGTACAATAGTGTTTTATTGTGTAATTATGGCTATCTATTTATGTTTTTAGTGCTATTAAAAGTAGTTTAAATTGCTAGGAATCTTCTAATTTAGAGTGTAACATTGGAGAGAAGGATATTGAAAACTCATCTTCAGACAAACGTTAATAATAAAGCTAACAAATATTACAGTACTTATTTGTCTTTTTGAATTAATACAAAATAATTAGACAATCTTACAATGATTCAAAATCCTTATTCTCCGCATTCAGTTCAAAATATATACTGTAACACAGACACTTAGTGATTACTCTATATACGTTCAGTGCTTTTTTAAGGATTCATGATAAACTCAAAGGGAATGAAGGTGTTGACAACAAGTGCACCCTTAATATCAACAATTTTGTTCACCACTGACCGGTGGTGTCCAATTGTCGTTTGTCCCCGATGCCACCAATTCTTCCTGTCTGTAGCCTCTCCAAATAAATCCGTTCTTGTCCTATAACATTTCATTAACATGAAGATAGGGCCAGAAAATTCAATATGAAATAGGAATCAACAATGACGAAAAATGTTAATCCTAAAAAGAATAAATAATTAAGGTATATCCACTTTTGAGATGTGCTGGATGGAAAATTTTATCAGAATGTTTTTAGTATTTCCCACAAGCCACAAGTTATATTCAAACAGAGAAAAAGGACTATATATATTTTTTCTCATGATTACCTTCGATACACAATAAAAACATTTTCAGTAACAATATAAAGATAAATTAATATTGGAAATAATAATTAAATAAATATTTAGAATACAACAAAATTCAGGATATAGTAGGTAATATTTATAATTATTTTCCATATTTTTGAATTTATATTACATGGTGGTTTTATTACATTTATTTTAGCTTTTAAAATGATCTCTATTATAATTTTTGCATAAAATACTTGCTGGAAAAAGTGCTGGATAGGCTTGATTTTATGCTTGGTATTTTCGTGAAGACCGGCATTTCCTTTGTGACAGTACTCTTGTGAAATTAATTAATATTTAATTTCAATTTTATGGCTAGTTTTTAATAGTTTAAGTAAATATTTACATATTTAATGTTCTGTATAAAACTTTCAAACTGAAGTTTTCTGATGATATTCGAAGTGCTTACAGGAGTAGATTTTACCTCTTCAACAAATATATATGCTTCACATTTAACCACTTAACTACGATTTAGACAGCCGTTAGCAGAAGTGATGCGTACGAAACATTAAAATTATTGGGCATGAAATTAGTTGAGTTTGAACTGTTTTATACAGAGGAATGCCAGATGTTGGCTTACGTGGAAGAAAATATGAGCAAAACGAAAATTAATACGTCACGCTGGTAAACTGTACATTAGAACATTATTTGTGTATGAAAGAGTACAAATTGAGAGTATATACATCTAACAAGTACCTGCTTAAACACAAATAACACACTTCTTGTTTTCCGCTGCCATCCATCAATTCTGCAGACCACGCATAGGACTAGGTAAATAATAATCAAGGGCTGTAGTACCCGCTCCGGTTACTTCGTACCATAGGTCTTATATTCGTAACCTTACGTCTGCACAAAATGGTCATCTAATTTAAAGCCTCTGCTTTAATAAGTCAAGGTTTCTCAAATGCTGACAAACGTTCGGAAGTCTACCGTTACAAAACTTCGTTGGGCAAACGTACTGACAGCAATAATGTGAAGGATAGATAGATTTGTTATCTTTGATGTATGAAACGAAAATATATCTTAAAACTGATGATTCTATTGAATGTGTCAGAGAAAACCTTTATTTCATTTATTTGGCTCTCGAGAAAATTCATCTAGTGGCTTTTAAATAAAGTTTTATCTTAAATAATTTAACTTATAATGAATAAAAACGCATTTTATTTCGGTTGGAGGATGACCAAATCGATGTATATCTTTATCGTTTATTTTGGAGGTTTGGGGTCGATAAAATAGCATACCTTATCTCTTAATAACTACTTTATTTAAAATTTTCGCCTAGCTTTTTCGTAACCCCTTCAGGGACACTTCTTTTTAGGGTGTCCTCATGTTCCATGTGCCCACAGAAAGGCTAATGTTGCAACACGCCATTCTTATTTCTGTTCCATTAATTCTTATTGTATCAATCACATAAACGATATATAAAAAGAAAATAGTCTTCGAATACATTAAAATTTGAAAAAAAAATGAAGATAAAATCTTATTTCAAAATCTTTAAGAAAGTTTCGGAGAACTCAACAGGTTCTACATTCTCAAGATGACATTAAACGTTTTTATATAACCATTCCATTGCGTGGTGAGTTATCAATTCATCCTTGAATCCCTCTATGTCACGTATTAGTAACAATCAAATCACCGCATAGATCCCATATTAGTTTATGGTTCTTCGGATGGACAAGCATTGATGGAATGTCAGGATTTACTACTCTCGTTTGAAATGGATGGTTATTTCCACTTGTTAGAAGAAAGCATAAGGGACCTTCGAATGTTTATATCACATCGAATTGGAGATATGGAGGATCGGATACATTTCTCTGATAGGAGGAAACAGGCAGACAACAAAACATATATTGAAGGATTCGGTTTAAGGGGTTTCTCCTCTTTTTCTGACAATGATGGATCTCGTCCATTCCTCAAAGACTCAAATGGTGACCCATTACTCAGCTTTTTCCGATCCAGATCTTCACATAAATCTTAAACCTTCAGCCTTCTCTATAGTCGTTTCCTTCTATCTGAGTATTTATGGTGGTCCAAAAGATCCATTGGGAAAGGAAAAATGATTATTTCATGGGATAATGGTATAGTACTAGACAAGAGAATAGTGCTGTTTCATATACAAGAAATGCCGTGTTAATGTAAATTGCTTAAGTACGATTTAGCGTAGCGTAGAGACTAGCGAGTACAGTATGTATGTTTAGGACAAGTGCCAGTCCACTTTACAATCATTACTGACATTTCGGGGACGCACGCACTTTCGGGGAGGTTAGAGAATATTTGTAGCTGACCTACCTCTCGTCGCCATCTCGGCCAAGAACTCAGGAACGGGCGTGGCCTCGAACCCGTCGGATGTAAGCCAGCTCTTTATACCGTTTAACCCCACCACTGCTTTAGCACGTTGCTGGACGAGAAACACTCGTCAGGGCATAGACTTTCCGGGAAATCTTACATATTATCAAGGTGCGATTCCTACAACCTAGACGCAACGTTTACGGTTTCGTTGCTCCCACATCTTTACGATGCACAGCCAACCTTTTCTCTCATCTTTATTCACTTAACCAAGTCCAAGGGAATACGGGGCCTTACAGCTATATAAAATAATTTTTGATCTATTTGGAACTAGAAATGTTTCGCGTTATTTATACTCCTCAGAAAGTGATGAACTCCATGAAAGCAATGTCTTTCCTAAATCATACTTTGCTAGAATACCCAATAGCTCGAGGGTGTGCAATCTCCATTTTGGCCAGTGAAATATTAAACTCCCCTGGTAGACCTTTCCAAGCGAGGGCCCTCCTCAGCGCATCTGAAATTCTATCATGATTTTTGTATGGAGCTTTTCACACGAGAGAGGCTTCCAGTTAAAAAAAGATTTTTGCAAAGTGACCACACATTCTATCATTAATTAAAATTATAATATTTATTAGACTTTTATTGTCTTTAGTATTTTTATTTTTTTGGTGTGTTTAACGGCGTAACAACATTAGGGATATTAACGCCGAGTCTTTAGTATTGTTGTAAACATCACTGATATACAATTGACAGGCTTAGTATATAATAAGATTACATATTAACAATTTATATATATTTATATATAAAGCCCTGTGTAAGATCCACTATTGACTTTCCATATGCGTACAGCCAACCCCAGCTCTTAAAAATTCAGAAATACCATTAGACGCCGTTCTATATTGGATTAAAATGTATAGCTTTATCGGCTACACTGACAATGATGTTTTGACAGAAGCAGAGCGAGAATTTTGCATAATTGATTTTTTTTTTGTGTTTTACGTTGGTTGTTTGTATTGTCATATGAGCTTCCTAAATGTGATTAAAAGCAATTTGTTTTCAATTTAGTAAAAAAATTCGTAACTTTTGAGATATTTATAGAACGTGACACAATAAAGGAGCAGCTCCAAATCATTAAACCGGACACCAACACTCTAAAAAATATAAGATAGAATTCTTATGGAGTTACCTTCATAAGTAGGAGGCTATGTTATGATAAGAAAAACAAAACGGGAGAA
This sequence comes from Gonocerus acuteangulatus, assembly GCA_946811695.1. NCBI lineage: Eukaryota > Metazoa > Arthropoda > Insecta > Hemiptera > Coreidae > Gonocerus > Gonocerus acuteangulatus. The sequence continues at coordinate 101,030,168 of OX328124.1, read as the reverse complement.
ATTAAATATCAAGGGAGTAAATATTAAAACGTTTTTTTTTTTTTTTTTCAATTCGCCAAAAATGTAAAAGAAGGAGCAGGAAGTGATTAACTATTTATGAGTTGTTGATTCATGTATATCACTTGATATATTTAATCAAACAATTATGTCAATATTAAAGCGTAGCAAAATATGATTAGAAGTATCCTGGCTAGAAAAGTTTGATAACCTATAGATAACCAGCCTCAAAAAGATGTGTTATGTATAGGTCGACGTTAGAGTTAAAATAAATAATAATCAATTAATCAAGTTAATATCCTATCAAATTAGTCATCCAATTGACTAAGTCTATTTTTGCCAAAATATTGCCAAGCAAAAAACAATAATTATTCTGTAATAATTAACAAAAATTAACCGAAGCAGCTATATGTTGAATATTATGTGGGACTATCAGTGTATGATACTAAAATATGACTATAAGCTCTGTATGCAACATAATCTTGTTGTCCCTAAACATTTCGACTGATAGTCCCAAATAATATCCAACATAAAGGAGCTACAGTTATGTTTTGTTTAAAAAGTTGCTTGGCACTATTTTTCCCCGACCAACTGTATATTAATGCAGGATATTTGATATCTTCTAGGAATGCGTCTTCACTTATGCATAGTATATAGCTCTCCTAAAAAAATCGGAAAATGATTTTCAGCCTGTGATAATCATAGATAAAATTCAAATAAAACAGAAAAGCATTGGATATTCTTCCTTGTTAAAATAATCTTTTTTTAGCAACATTGCAGGAAGGAAAGTTAAAAGTGTAAATTGCTTTGAATAATGTAGATTGGTTTCTAGAATGGAGCGGGTCCAGGAGGAAGGATGGAATTACATAGAGGTTTGAGGCTGTGTATAAATTTACATCAACGAGGTAGCTCTCTCCAGCATTGTAGATTCCTTACTCTATCTCAAGGCTCTTACTCAGGGTTTCCATACTATTGTAATGTCAATGGAGTTCTAGCTTCGGCTTTTTATATATTTTTTAATTCAAAATAGCTTTTCTGTATTTTATTTTTGTGAAAATATTATTTGATAAAATGACAAATGTAGAAGGAGTAATTTGATAATGTAGATGATGGGATTACAAAATGCAGGATACAGAATAATTATTGTTTTTTTTCTGATTTTTAAATAAAACATGGGGCTATATGCGTAGCGAATGATTATACAGGGTGTCCCACGTTAAGATGTCATAATTTTAGGGGTTTATTCCATCGCCACTAGTCCATTATGAGTTCGGCTACCATCCATTTGAAACCAGAGTTACCTGTCATTTGGTAGATGGGGTTGTTTAATAAACGTCATGAAGTTTGGGAAGGATGGCAGATCGACATCATCGTGTAAAATTAATGAATTTGTTCAAAATGGCTCGTGACGCTAAAGCACATTTCTTGGTTTTGACTTAGAAATCAGAAAAAACTAGATTAAGATAGATTTTATTCTTAAACTACGAGGTACCATTTTGAAGCTTATTAAATACTGCAACTTTTGAGGCATAGGCCAACCTTTAAATATAAAAATAGGTGATTAAGAAAATATTGAATAATTTAATAAAACACTAATGTTAAACATTCTCATTTATATGGCTTTTAATATAGCTCTTAATTTATATGGTAATATTTACATAAAGGGTAGTTCTTATTGGAAATTTAATGTAGATTCTAAAAATGTGGTCTTTATTTATGATACAATGATCACAAATTCCGAAACCTCAGTTTTTCTTTAAAAAAGCTAGTAGTTTTTAAAAAAGACAAAAGTTTGAGTAGCTTCTCTAAAGTTTTAGGTAGGACGCTCATTTTTGCGTCAACTACAACAAATGGGATGCAGAATAAACCCCTAAAGTTATGACATCTCAATGTGGGACACCCTTTATAATACACTGAAAGCCATTTGGATGACAAGTTGCCTTAAGATAGGTGATTGCATGTTATTGATTAAGGAAAAGCAATTAAATATATCCAGAATACCTGTAACGTACACCTGGAAACGATCTTTTTCCTTGTATGAACTCTGGCCGTTACCGGGTTCATCCCACGTTCTTGGATTGTTCATCCCACGTTCCTGGCGGCCAAAATTAAACAGCAACATGGAATTCCATTCCACGCTTCATCTAAATGTAACGTATTGCACCGTTCCACGATACTTAAGCAGGATACACACGGTCAGGGTGGCCTTTCAGTTAGACCTGAACAGTCCGCCTGAACGCCGGTCGCCTGAAGGTGTATTCCGGCCGGTCAGTCAGTTAAGACTGTTGAGGCGACCGGTATTTATGCACGTCCAGGCGACAGGCAAAACCTCTGCAACCTGACGTGCTGGGGTCAAACGGACTCCGAATTCGGATTCACGGTGTCGAAATATATATGAATATATTTGGAATAGAACACATTTTGTATTTTTTGTGCCTCTGTTATCAGGCAACTAAAGTGTCTTTAATATATCGCACTAGTATTTCTAAAGTGACACAACTCAAAATAATACTATATTAAAAATGTGTCACTTTTTCCTATGTACTAGCCTTAGGATTAAGACTGGAAGGGTGACACAAGTGCTCTCTGGTGCACAAGCTTCAAAGGTAGTAGTTGCATACCTACAGTTTAGAAGGTTGATAACCATATTGACCATATTTTCTTAGTCATAACTGAAAACACCGATTTTTTAGTTGTGTAACATTAGAAATAATAGTGCGATATTTTAGTTAATTTCCATTAATTCCTGTACATAAAAATACACATTAAGAAGTGTTGAACTTTTTCAATAAAATGCGTGAGTTGAGGTAAACTTTTCATCCAGCGAGATAAAAATAAAAAAGATCGGTGAATAATAACGAATGGATTTTGGATGATAGAGCAGAAATATTACGACTGTTATCATAAATAGACTATTTCCGTAGCTAACATTAAGGTATGGGAATAATGGAACCGTAAAGCCTATAACATCGTGTCATGCAATACCAACATTTTGTTAAACAGGCATTTTTAGTAATCTACACGAAGGGGATATGGCGAGCATAAAGGAACACAGAATTATTACTATTATTATTTTTATTTTTACGGCGCTTCGACATCTAGGCCATTAGCGCCGACACCCAGGGTGCAGAGAGGAATTTTCCCAATGTGAGAGGAGACAATTCCTGCCGCCGCACACTGGGAAAAATAACTGTTTTACGGCGACAAAAGTCAAAAATGTGATGTCGTCGTAGAAAGTCAAGTCTTCTATTCATTAAAAACCGAACAATTTTTTTTTATCCATTTTAACCCAAACCTGTTTAAAACAATAAGGAATGCAACCATTGCTAGTCTCTTACACTTCCTCGGTTTAGTCTTGTTCCAACTATGGTCTTTTTAAGTTGTGTTTCAAAATATTGTGTGCAAATTTTATAAATTATTTTCACAATGGATTTATTACCTAGTGGTATGTTCTTTATAAATACATAATATATATCTAATAACAGAAAGGCATATCGAAGAAAAAAAAATATTAATGAAATTATTACTAGATGGTTCATATTTTGTTGATTAGTCAAGTTTGAGTAAGGTTTTAAAAAAAGTTCCACAAAGTTCCACTTCCAAATATTTTTTTTTCAATAAGCCTTAAGCTTCTACTTTACTGTCTTGAGACTTTCAGCTCCCCCTTCTTCCCCCTTTTAATGCAAATTTAAATTTAGTTTAGGCAGTCAGATAGAAGCTGAAGAATCCGCCGGTCACAGTGGGCGAAAATCACATTTTAGGTGGACAAAATTCGAAAAAAATTTTACAAATCGCTTACTAAATACTGTCTAGTATTAGTAGGATTAGGGTAAAATTTAAATATTTACTTTCTTGGATCATGAACGGGCGCGGAAGGGAATATTAATCGGACTGTAAGAAAGGGAACATTTTTCCCAGTGTTTATTGCAGTTTTGTTCTTGTAATAACTTTTCCATTTTTTGAACAGAAACTATACGTGTTTATTTAAATTTCATGTTACCGATGTATATGTAATTAGCCTATTAAAGTATAGTTTACCACATGATCCACTTCAAGAACTGTCATTAGAAAATGAGGCAAATGATACTGACTTGTCAAAAGAAAATGCTGAAGGATGTAGCAGTATTGAATCAGACGATGATTGATGGATAATTCGTTTTTAGTGCATAGTATAATTGTATATATTTTTTATTATTAAAAAAAACAAAAAAAAAAACAAGTCAGTACAATTACTTTTTTCTTCAAGTTTTTAGTCTATTTTTGTTATTTATTTTCGAATTATAGCGTATGTATTATTTTTTATGAATATATGTATTATGTTTATGTAAATAATAGATGGAAAAAGGTACTACTTTAATGTTCCATAGATTTACAAAATGTTGTCCCAATGTTTATCTATTATGTCAAAGAATTTGTGTGTCTAAAACATTTGTTTGTTGGATATCCTAAAAACTATGGGTCAACGATTTTTTTAAATATTTTTCCCTATCTCAGTGATTTCAAAAATATTGAAAAACACAAATAAATAATTTTGTCGCCCTAAAAGTGGATTTTTGCCCAGAGTGCGCCGGTGGGGATCAAACCCATCATCTCCCTCTTATGAATCTAAGGCGCTAGCCACTAGATCACGGGAGACCCCAACACAGAATTATTGTTTTTATTCCCGTAAACAAAAAGCCTATTTGAATTTTTAGTATTTAGTGTTTGTAGAAGTTGAAACATCAAAGAATAATATTTTACCTTAGGGTTTCTCGAAATCGACTGCCGCTTCAATGTAATACAAGGGTGATTTTTCCTCAATGAAGGGAACTAAGCATTCCTGAGGAAGACCTCGCACTAACAAGGACGCATTATTTTAAAATTAGTGAGAAGAAGCGAAATTTACAATGAAATTATACACATAATAAATAATAACTTATGGTTATGGTGGGCTCAGCTCTTCTTTTTCTTTTCAATTCTCGAGAAACGCTCATCATTTTATGTCGTGTGATGTTAGCAGGTGAAAACACAAATTATTAGAGAAACAAAGGAGGTGACAGGAGGTACTTCGGAAATCATACAGAAAATGTCCAAAATGGAAAAAAAAGATTAGAAAACAAAAAATAAATTACTGATTGTAAAAAAGGTAAACATTTATCTCTATAGAACAATTGAAGCGTAAATAAAATTCTAATTTATAATTTCTCGTAAGCTACATGAACTGGTGTTATTGTTTTCCTGAATATTTAAATTGAATATAACCCGACTAGAATGAAAATGGCGTATATCACTTTAAGTAAGTTTTGAGTAATTACTTTTTTGTTAGCTGATAAATCTGGGTTATATATCTTGAAATTGTGATAAGTATTATTGTATATTGAATTGTATACATTGAATTGTTTACTATATCCTTTATTTTTCATAAATAATCTTTTAAGGATATGTAGAGTGACTTACGCCGCTGTCATTCTTATCTGTTTACGGGGTGTATCGCAAGTTAATGACAATACTCTAGGGGATAAAAAAAAATGAAATAAATAAATAAATAAATAAATAAAAAAATAAAATCAGAAACATGGCCTACTAACGGTTCTTTAAAGAATCTAAAACTGCAATTTTCTCTGCTTGTACAATTTCTTAGAGGATATTTGACTCTGTGCATTGGCAGGCCGAAAACCCTGATCTGACGTCGCTTTATTTTTAGACGTGAAGTGGTTTTGACCCGCTTAAGGATTGGCCATTCTCGACTTACTCACAGTTACTTAATGACGAGACAAGAACCGCCGCAATGTGAAATATGTAACACTACTCTTACGATAAAACACTTACTCACAGAATGCATGAGACGACGTGATCTAACCATGATGAGATTGCAAGGATTCACGAATCATTTGTGGAAATGAGAGCTAACCATGATGAGATTGCAAGGATTCACGAATCATTTGTGGAAATGAGAGCTAACCATGATGAGATTGCAAGGATTCACGAATCATTTGTGGAAATGAGAGCTAACCATGATGAGATTGCAAGGATTCACGAATCATTTGTGGAAATGAGAGCTAACCATGATGAGATTGCAAGGATTCACGAATCATTTGTGGAAATGAGAGCTAACCATGATGAGATTGCAAGGACGACATCAGTAGCATGACCAGGTGTCGTAAGTGACTTCTACAAGGAGACCAGTTGTAAGTGGGTTTAAAATGTTCAATGTATTTTTTTTATTTATTCAACTTTGATGTCATCAAGAATACATTTGAGTTATTTCTGATAATATCACGAAAAGAAACATGATATTACTTTCATTTATTACGATACACCTGGTATATGTTGATTTGTTTCAAATACAGTACGTATGGCTGCATGCGTCCTGTATGTAGACCATGAGAAATAGTAATATTTGACTACAATTTACATTTAAAGAGTTTATGCGTGGTTGTCAAAGCCATGTTACAAGGTAAGCACATTTGTTTGTATTTTATAACCATGATGAAGTTAGGTGTGAGTAATTAGAGTCCAATTCGAAGTCTTATCAATACAACTTCGTCTCTTCTTGTCTTTTTCGTTATTCCAGGCCTTTACCTAGGTCTGGAAGTTATTTTTCAATGTCTACTTTTCCGATTTATGAAATATTTAATGCGAACATCCATTAAAAACAGTTAATATTTTGATGTTATATAATTGAATTGATAAATAAATTCGTTAGTAAATAATATACAAGATAGTTAATTAATTTCTTCTCCCAGGTTCTAGTAGTATTATTGTCCTGTACCCCGATGTAGTGAATGGTTGATGGCCTAAACGTTCGATATATTTGTCAGCTCTTCGCTCTACAGCAGCTATTCAACCATTTTGAAAGGTTTTTTATGCAAATTCCAGAGTGGCCTCTGTCAATTTATATAGGCACCTTCTTTTTTTTAGGAAAAATAGTAGGTGGGCCTTTTTTTCCTTTTATTTATACCTGGAATACCCTCAATCCAAAGTGAGTATACAACGAAAGAAAATACAGGATATGTTAATGCAAAATGTTTGAAATAATGTAATTACAGTATATTTAAAATTAATAGTACTATTTTCGGCTATCCCTGTAGTCTAATGGCTAACGCCTTAGCTATCTCACGGCTCTTTAGGAAAATTCCCTGATGCATCAGTGTTGTCGGTACTAAAGGCCCAGAAGTCGGTGCGCCGTAAAGAAAGAAAGAAAAAATATGTGGCCAAAATCGTTGGGACAAAACTAAACAACGAATAGTTTTCATTTTTGTGTATACTTATTTAAATTTTAAATGAAAAAAAAATTGTCATTGCGAATTATTTCAAGGAACCAATTACTAAAATTCAATCTCTTGATGCTAATATAGATTTTAAGAACGGTTTCTGCAACGGTAGTGCTTTAGAAGCGGTGCTAGACTATGTGCGCCGATTCGCAAATAGATAATTTTTATTTATTTATTTATTTATTTTTATTTATTTATGTACATTTTAACAACAACCTTGCTCCGCTCACAGCATTACAAGGTATAAATAATTCTTTAAAATTAGACAAATAGTATTATAAAAGTATATAAAGAAATTACGGATAGTAAGTTATATTACGGATAGTAAGTTAAATAACAAAGTTACCAAATAAATTATTGAACATTTAACAAAGTAACAAATGCATAGAAATAAAAGTCCGTCACGCAGGAGCTGCATAACTAAGCACTTTCCTCAGAATTTGGGTAGTGTAGACTGCTTTCCAGAACAATTTGCTTAAAATATCCTACATAAATAAAATAAAAACGTGAATAGTTCTCATTTTGTAATGAGTAACTGATCAATTATTAATTTGCATCCAGAGTTATGTTTACACATGGTACCTACTACACTACGTAATAAATACAAAAATCCTCATATTATCGTATTTTGATCTAACGCAGGAACAGGATACAGTCACTCTATTGGTAGAAAGCGCTCCTTGCGGCGGCTTTGTGAACCTTCGTCTGCCGGCTTTTCTATTCAAATATATTACAAATTAAACCCCCGCTTTCCGATTGACCGATTCAGCTCATTTTTACAACACTTCTTTCTCACGAGTTACCCACGACGTATACAACGTTTCGTTACAATACAGCAGAAATTACGACCGGTATGAGTATATTAGGAATTTGGGTCCGGAGTAAACCCCCCCTTCTAATGAACCGATTTAGTTTCTTTTTACAACACATATTTACCTGTAGATTACCACTACGAATACCGAGTTTCGTCGAATTATATCAAAAATCACGGCTGGTAGTGGCGAATTGGTATTGTGGGTCCGGAGTAAACCCCCCCTCCTAATGAACCGATTTCGTTTATTTTTACAACACATGTTTACCTGTGGATTAGCACTACGAATACCGAGTTTCGTCGAAATATACCAAAAATCACGGCTGGTAGTGGCGAATTGGTATTGTGGGTCCGGAGTAAACCCCCCCCTTCTAATGAACCGATTTAGTTCATTTTTATATCTCACTTTTCCCTCTATATTAACACTACGAATACCAAGTTTCGTTGAAATATAACAAATATTACGGCTGACATAGTCAAATAAGTGTTTTGGGTTCGGGGTAAACCCCCCCTTCCGGTGGACCGACTTTGGTGGTTAACGAACTCGTTCAATCGTTTGCTAATTGAATGCTATATACCAAGTTTCGTGACGAAAAAACAAAAACTCTGGCCGCTATCGTGTTAACAGACACACATATATATATATATATATATATATATATATATATATATATATATATATATATATATATATATGCATATATATATATATATATATATAGATATATATAAATTTTAACGGGGGTCATTTTCGGTGTCTACTAGGTAGGATCGATAAAGATTTGAAGAAATTTTTCAAAAATTCTGTCATGAGTCCAACCTCAATAGCTACTTTCCTTCGGAGGAAAGTGCTAAAAGTAATAAAAATAAATGTGAAATATTTGAAAGATCTTAATTGTTTTAGTAAATTAATTATTAAAAAATGATAAATAATATGTAATAAGTTAACCCGAAATTAATGATGTTTTCGTTTTTTTTTTCAATTTCAATTAACAATGTTTGAAAAGATTTATAATGTTCTTTTAAAACTAACCCGTGTAATGCTGGGACCGTGCTTTTCATACATCTTTTTCTTAATTCTTCATATTGCGGGCAATCCATTAGAACATGTTCCGCCGTCTCAATCTGACCACAGCCGCAGTCTGGAAGACCTCGTATGCCGAACGCATGTAGGTAGCTAGCAAAGTCTCCATGGCCTGTTAAATACTTAGTCAGTATCGGAGACAGTTCAAGCCATCTGCAATTTTGCCTTTCCCTCACTGTTCGAAAATACTTCCTTGTTACTGCCCCTTTTTCCGATTTCTGCCACATTTTTTCCCATTCCCATTTGCAGTTTCTTTTAAAGATTTTCTTCGCTAATGTGAAAGGATACTTCTTGTAAGCAGCATCGTTGACTGGTAAGAGACTTGCAGCCTTGGCCAAACGATCAGCTTCTTCATTTCCACCTATGCCGCTATGTCCTGGTATCCACTCCATGGAGAGATCTAGACCTGACTCCTTCAGCTCTTTCACTAGACTTCGTATCTCATAAATAAGAGCATTATTATTCTTGTTCCGAAGCAGTGACTGGGTTACCACCTGACTGTCAGTGTAAACTACTGCAGTAGTCCCAGGAGAATACTCTGTTTCTTCCTTGAGCCACATCAAGCTCTGTAGAACAGCAAAGAGTTCAGCTTGATTATTGCTGCATAAGGTACCCAACCTGAACATCCTCATGCCTTTTAGTACTTCTTCTTTGTAAACGACGAACGCACTACCGATTTTTTCTCCCTCCTTGCTGCCGTCCGTGAATACTTGCCAGGCTGGGAACTTTGCTGAGGGAGGACGAAGCAATGCATTGTCATCTGCTGGGTGGAAATCATGCTTAGAATCAAGTGGCTTTTCAAAATCATTTAGACTCACGCCCCACGAATGTAGTTGGTCAAGCATCTTGGTTTCTCCTATACCCTTTTTGAAATAATAAAGAGATCTTACTTGATCCAAGTAATTTTCTATAGGCATTAAGTCGGCTAGAATAAGTGCTGCCTCATAGGAAACTATTCTGTAGCTCCTTGCAATTCGAATTGCCATTTGTCTTTGAGCTCGAATCAGTTTTTTCCTATTGTATTTCCTTTTTAATCCTGCCGCCCAAACAGGAAATCCATAAGCCAGGACTGGTATCACAACTGCTTTTTAAATATCCGTTAACTGACTAGGCCCAATACCCCATTTCTTTTTAGCTAATATTGTAACCAAATTTAGTAATTGCAGACTCCTATTACATAAGTTATCTATGTGAGTTGAGAAATTTAGATTTTCATCTATAGTGAATCCTAAGTATTTAATTTCAGGGACACATTGCAGCAACTCCCCATAAAGCAAAATGTGCGTCTTACGTGGACGTCTTCGTCTTGTAAAGTGGATTGCACTTGACTTCTCGACATTAAACTGAAGTTTTATTTGGTCTGCTGAGTGAACAATCCTTCTAATTGATTCATTTGCACACATTTCTGTATCGTAACTATCAATTCCATGACATATAAGTAGAAGGTCGTCTGCAAACCCAATGAGTCTGGAATCATCCGGTAATTCAGTATTCAAAACTCTGTTATAAAGAATATTCCAAAATCCTGGACCGCAAGTTGAACCTTGTGGACATCCCTTAGTTAATGTTTTAGACTTTGTGCATCCATTTGAGGATATTTTTGCTATTCTGTCTTGAAAATAACTTTTTGTTTGCAAAAATAAATTTCTGGGACAGTTAAAGGCCCTAAGCTCATCTAGAATAGCTGGCCACCAGGCGGAATCAAAAGCACCCTTAACATCTAAAGATACTAACGTTACTTCTCTATGTCTGGATAAACTATCTAGGAGACGATTCACCACCTCCATTGCAGCGTCTGTAGTAGAGCGGCTTTTCACGAAACCATACTGGTTTACATTTAAAACATTGTTTAGTGAGAGGAAATAATTTATACGATTTATTAATAGTTTTTCTAATAATTTGCCAAAAATTGGTAATAAACTGATTGGTCGATAAGATGACACAATTTTAGGATTTCGTTTCGGTTTTAAGATAAGATTTACTTTAGATACCTTCCAACAATTAGGGAATACGCTTTCTTCAAGAAGTTTATTGAAAAGATGATGAATTACATAAGGAATAGCTTTACAAGATTCTAGCATCATCTCTACTGTAATACCATCTTCTCCTGGAGCTTTCTTCTTGCTGAAGGATCGTGCTGCTTCCAATATTTCTTCTATTGTGAATGGTACATCATCTTCTGTGGTTACGTCATCATTCACTCGATGTCTGATTCTTCGATGCTCTTCAGAATCTTCCAGAGGGTTGTCATCGGGGAATAGCGTACTCAGCATCAACTCCAGTGTTTCTTCTTTGCTTTCTGTGTACGAACCATCATCTTTTTTAACCGAAATTATTTCAGGCCTGCTTTTTGATTTTCCGGATAGCTGTTTATATACAACACCCCAAGGGTTTTCTTTTAATTCTTCCTCAGAAAATTTATTCCAGGAATTAACCTTCGCTTCTTGAATCTTAGTTTTATAAGCTCTCGCTTTATTATAGTAGGCATATTTTCGCTTCAGTCTTAACTCTGCTGAATCTGTTCTTTGGTACAACCTTCGAAAGCGATTTACTTCTTTTCGTAAGGCAGTGAACTCTTCAGACCACCAGCTTACATTCCTTTTAGAATTGGTTGATTCCTTTATTACTCGGCTAGAATTTAACGAGGCAGTATTGATGGTTTCGATTAATTTTCTATTTAAATCTTCTAAATTTGTACAACTTTCAAATTCATTCCTAGACGAAACTAAAGTTCTCTGAAAAGAATTCCAATTTGGCTTTGTATAGTGACATTTCTTAAATGTATTCTTCTTTATTTGACGGTTAATTAAATTCATAGAAAGTTTGAAGTTTATATATCTGTGATCCGATAAGCTTTCTTCATCGTCTAAAATTGTCCATGATGCGATCATTTTGAGAAGAGATAAAGACACAGCTGTCAAATCTATGTTACTTTGGCCACACATACTCTCATATGTTGTCGGCCCATTAATATTATTATTCAAAATAGAAAGGTTACTGGAAACTAAGAATGCTTCCATAGCTTTCCCTCGAGAATCTGTCTTAGTGTCAAACCATAATTTTTATCTGCAATTAGTGTCAGAGCAAAATAAAATGTTACTATGTCGACTCTTTACATAAGTTAATATTTTTTCAATTAAATTTAAATCATTGTTTAAATTTGCATCTCTCTCCAAATAACAGCTAACAGCATACAATTTAAACCCATTGTATTCAATTTTGATGAGACTTATTGTTTCAGATGACAGTTCGGAAATAAAGAAACATTTTAAATGTTTTCTTCCTGCGACAATGGCTGCTTTAGGTCGATTCGGTCCTACATAATAAATCTTTAAGTCTTTAGGAAATCCTATTATTTTATTATTGATAACATATGGTTCTTGAATGAATACTAAATCTACATCAAGCCTGTATATAACCTCCATCAAACAAGCTGTAGCTATTTTTGATCTTCTAAGGTTAATTTGAATGCAATTTAACATGCGTATTCAGTATTTGCTTTTCTATTATTTACAAACTTGATAAAACATGGACATAACGGGCTTAAAGAAGTATGATTTACATTAAGGCTTTCTATTTTCTCATACTTGCTCATTCTAATACAGTTTATGCATTTATATTTCTCTCTATTATCTTTATTAGGGCATTCTTGTAATCTATGGTTATCAGAGCAAATAGGACAATAGGTTTCCTGAGATTTGCAGTTATCTGCTCTGTGTGAAAATCTACAGCATTTAAAGCAGCGAGTTACAGAAACATAATCCTCTACTGGACAGATATGCCAATCAACCTTTAATTCCCCGTTTAAATTGATATGCACATATGATCTCATTCGCAAATAGAAGAATGCTTAATTGACAAGTATTTTAGTTAACATTTCATAGACTACGAGAGACTGGGTCATTTTATTTATGTACATTTTTTTATGTTATCACCTATTTAGATTAGTTATTAAATGTTGCCCTCTTGCATTACATCTAGCATAGACTTGATAAATTGTAGCTAAACACTGTTCTGATGATATTTGGTGCACTTCATTCATGATTCGATCTCTTAATTTCTCTCTTGAGTTGATTGACACCGAATAAACTTCCTCCTTCAAGGTACCCCATACGAAAAAAACAATTACTAAAATTCAATATCTTTGCATAATTTAAAGTAATAAATTCTGCAATATTTGAAGATAGTAGGGGGGCACTTATCACCTTTCAAAGTTCGGCAATTTGCCTGCTGCGATATTCCTAAAGCATGCGTTGGACTCAATTTCTTTACCGACGATCTGGTCTAAATGCTGCCTAGAATCGGTAACCTTCTTTATGAAGTAAAAATGACACAGTCACTCGTTTATTAAAGGTTAACAAAAAGACTCGTCAATTAACTCTTCTACTTGTGAATCGGCGCGCATACACTCGAACCGCTTCTAAAGCATTACCGTTGCAGAAATCGTACACGAAAACTATATCAGGATCAAGAGATTGAATTTTAGTAATTGGTTTCTTGGAACAATTCGCAATGACAATTTTTCCATTGAAAATTTAAATAAGTAAGTGCAAAAATGAAAACTTATTTCGTTTCTTGTTTTGCGTTTTTCTCTAAAACGAGCAAATCTCTTGAGGACTTTTTGCCTTAGTTTTTTGGCCCCCTACACGCTCCTGAAGTTTTGCCATTTAAAATCGGGACACCCTGTATACCGATTAAAGCTATCAACGTTTTTTATTTCATACAAGAAGGAAATTCTAAATGCAAACATAGAAACCCAGAAACATTGAATGAGAACTACTTTATGTTAAGTATAGACAGCCTCAACCAGGGCTTTGCTTTTACAGAGAGTTTATTGTGTTTGTTCGTCCTTCAACGATTTTAGGTTTTCCTCTTCTAGAGGAAATGTATTTTGGATTTGGGTTACTCCATTGTATTATACAATGCAGCTCCTATTTTCTCTTGGGGCTTCCCTTAGATAGATATTTGTGATATGTTGATGTAGATTTGTCTTTTTTTTCATCTTTTGTGCTTCTGGGTTCTCATTGGCAATATGATACCAAAAAGAAACTGATATAATTTTTGTTTTTATTTTAATCGAAACAACCGTAAACATCCACTTCAATGACGTATTAAGGAATAGCAAGATTTGTGTCCTTGAGAAACCTCGATGCACAGAAAATTGTAAGTAGCTGAGGCTGCACCTTATTTCTCCCGATCCGATTTCTTTGGGCCGACAACGGCCGACAAGAGTGCCTACATTGGCCCCGACCCGATCCGATTTAGTCACAGCTCTTCAGTAATAACCTCGTAGTGAAGTGAAAGTGAGTGATTAATTTAAGAAATACAACCTAATAAGCATAGAAACCTTCGATCTATTGGAAGTATAATAGTCCCGAAAAAAATAAATATGACTGTAACAGTAAGGTTTAAACGATAAGAGAAGCGTTGGTATTCATATTTTAAAATTATATATAAGAAAGGTAGCTAGAAGGTTAAAAACATTGGTTGGTTATAAACATTGGATGGTTTTAAACATCTTTCAACGTAATTTAATGAAGAAGGGAAACAAAAAACAAAAATGCGAATTGACAAAGTTGTTCTAAATTTGACTAGCTTTCATCTAAAATAAAATGCATTGAAATAGGTTAAGATGTAGAGGCTGTAGACCTACTTCAAACATAATATGTGGTTCGGCACCATTTTGCTTCGTCGGTCCAAATTCGGTTTAGTAACGGACAATTGAGAAGATATAGTTGACCGTTGAGATGTAGAAGGTGTTGATGGTCCGGGTTTAGGTCTTTTTGATTCAATAAAAACTAAATTTTATAGTTAAATTGTATTTATTCATGCCAACGTTTCTGCTTGATATACAAGCCTTCTTCAGGGCTATGGAGAAGAGGCAGAACTGTCCTCTTCGTTTAGGCTATATTTCTGCCTCCAGGAGGCTACATTTTTTCAGAAAAAGCTCTTCATAATATTAGTAAAATAAGTCGTCGGACTCACAGGAACTGCGTCATCTTAGCGCGTTTCCAAAACGTTCTTATGCCTAGTTTCATTTGGAAATCCCGGAGAAAGTAAATTTAACATTGTGAAAAAAATTAAAACACCGAGACATCACCGTGTATTCTCTTCTCAAATATTTATACGATAAAAATATTCCTACAACAATGAACAAGCATCCGATACTTAGCTGTAACTATGTCATCTCGAGTCTACAATAATTAACCTCAGGAAAGTGGTAAAGACAGAACCCCCACTGAGAAGAGACAGCAATAGTCCATTTAGAAACCATTCCATTGTGCTCAAGTCTTTCTACTAGTGATGTAGATACTTTAAGGAAAACTCGACCTCCTTCTAAGCTTGTAGTTTTTTTTTAAATATTTTGGACAAAGTGGGGAAAAAACACCAAATAGAATTTGAAGAAATACACTCTGAATTTGATATGTAAAAATATAATTAAGAACGATTTTTTAAATAATTCTATTTAGGGTTATTTTCTCTCCTTTTCTTCCGTAATATTTTTTTTCGTGTTTAACGGCGTATCAACTGTCAACAGGTTGCCACCCTTTTATAATACCAACAGCACGTGGTAGGTCACCCATTCAGGTTCTGACCACGCCCGACGTTGCTTAACATCGATGATCAACGGGAAACGATGCATTCAACGTGGCTATGGCCGTTGTCTCCGTAATATTAAACAAAAATATAAGCTTATAAGGGGCTGTATATACATATATAACGACTTGTTGGTATAAAACATTATTCTTAAAAAAAAAAAAAAAAAAAATATTTTGAATTTGTACAAAGCACAAGTTTATCATAAAAGCGCGTTACAATTTAGTGGAAGGTCACAAGACCACATGAGCTTAACCAATGAATAACACACCAATACTATACCAATGCAACTAAACAAAATATTAGAGCAAGACAGCTGGACTAACAGACAATTCATTGCGTACAATCAAAATTAAAACTCAGGGCTGGGCATCTAGCTACCGTGATAACAGACGAGAAGACATAGTACTTGCCCGAGTCCCAAATGGCAACACAAGACCAACAAAGGAATATTTCATGACAGGACGAATCAAACCAATTTGTGACATATGCATTACAGACATTGCTTTAAAACACCTATTTAAGGCGTGCAGAAGACGACAAAAACTAAATATCCCACATGACATGAGCGAATTGTTGAGGGACAGCAGCCAGTACATAAACACAATATTCTTTTACTTGCAGAACACTATACACTCTCATTTGAAGTAATATGCTAAATAGCCTGAGATTTCCAGCCATATTACTCATATTTTCAAATATCTTTTATTGGAATCAAAAATTTATCTTAATGTTGGTTCACTGGACCATACAGGCAACATCGTGAAGAAGTGAAATCGCCGTAGTATCACGATCACTTCTAAAAAATAATTTGAACGATCTGGCCAACTTATTAATTCTTCAATAAACAGAAATTACACGCTTTTTCAGTTTCGTGTCTCTGAGCAGCGAGTCTCAGGGTTGAGCCAACAGCAGCAATACTGTCGTTGGACAGACAGAAATATTTCTTAAGGGTGGACTGGATGTCTTGGATTAATAAACTGAATTAAATCTCCTTTGGGAAAGCTATTCTTTTCAATTCAAGGTCAAAACATTTATATTATTTATACAGATAAGGAACGTCGTGACGAAATTATGACTGTAGAAGGTTGAAAAGAGAAAGCGAGGACGTAAGACCTACCGACGAGATTAGAAATGACTAATGCGAAAGAAAGAGAGCTTAAAGGCAGAAAAAGGAAGCTAGGAGATAAAGTGATTTACTTCCTACACAGCTCAGCAAGCTTCTTCTTTCTTCCGTTATCTTTCCGGAGGCGGGGAATTTTAGCATTTCTTTTTACTTGTATACCTTCATAAAATAAGTTCACTCTTACATCCTATGATTCTCTTTTCCACTTACAACCACCTTATCTATAAATTATTACTAATTCTTTTAATTCCTTGTTGAACATATGGGCATCTACCAGTCCGGTTTTCCATCTGCCAACATGCCATATTCCGTTGATTCATCATACATCTTTCCTGACATTTTCCATTAACCTAGGCCACGTAACTCTAGGCCATCCTCTTTTTTGCACTTAAAAAATAAACTAAATCGGTGTCTCAAGAGGAAGATGTGTTTCAACAGCGAAAAAGTCGGTTCAACTAAATAAAAAAATGTTCAACTAAATGGGTTTATTAGAAGTTGGCGTTTAACCTGCATTACGTTCGAATTGAATTAAGCACCTCTGGCTATATGTATATACATCAACATGAACAGTTTTGCTCTCTTATATTTTCAATGAATAGCGTAGCTCGGATACGGCGACCCCATTCAGTGTTCCTAGTGGTAGAAACATGAACCAAACCATGTATAAACGTATATGTATATAATATATATATATATATATATATATATATATATATATATATATTATCTCTCTCTCTCTATATATATATATATATACATGCATGTAAATAAATTCATATATACTTAAAGGTTATATTAAGGACCGGGAATACAGTGTACACAACGCATCTCCTGACGAATGTGATTAGTTACGCAGCTCCTGCGTGACGGGCTTTTCTTATTCCTTATAAACTATAAAGCATCTTTTTGTACGGCTACATCAGGGATTCTCAGTGGTTTTCATCCCCTTCAATTTCTTCTTCCCTACTTCGAGGTAGATTGAAAACTGCTCGTTTTTTTCAAAAGTTAATAATTTTCAGGCCATCTCATACCCAGGATTATTTACAGTTCTTGAGGTGATTTCTACCTCAGAAAACTTTCTGTGTTTTATTGTTATATTGGAGAACAGGCTCAACGATGGTGTTAGACAGTCGTAGTTTTGCTTTTTTTTTTTCTTCTTTTTTTTAATTAGCGCTTCGACGTCTAGGCCATTAGCGCCGACATCCAGGGTGCAGCGAGAATTTTCCCAACGAGCCGTGGGATGAGAAAATTCCTGCCGCCGGTAGGGATCGAACCCACCATCTCCCGCTTATGAATCTAAGGCTCTAGCCAGTAGACTACGGGCGTTTAGCCTTCTTGTTGGGTTTTCCGTTCATTCATATATTAAATAATGAAACGACCCCCCATTAACATTGTTCATTTAAAAAAAAAGTAGGTAATTATATTAGTAATGTTGCGGCAGTAAAATTCAATTTGTATCACTTCTATCTACAGTTGTCTTAATTTATTGACTATTAGTTCTTAGGAGAAAAGGATCTCAAGGAAATTGGTTAGTGAAATTAGTTTAAAGGGTCTAGATTAAAATATGAAAAAAAACTCCTACCCAGGAGCTTCTCCATCTAAACCTGTATCTTTTAGCCGTGATGTAATATTAAAAAACTTAGATTACAAACTTTAAATAAATCAAATTATATTCTTTTTAATAAAAACTCTACATTATACCTTTGTATAATTTAATTTATTTTTTTGATTTACAAGATTATAACATTCTTAAAGAACCGTATTTCAGCACATTCTTTGCAGCCAGGCTTGTTCTCTAATATTACAATCCCTGGTTTAAATTTTATTGAATTGTTCTATGTTTACTTATTTTTCAATCAATAATATCTCCCGAGCAATGGCAAAGGCAGAGGTTATCTCTTTTAGAAGATCGGATATTTCGAGTCAAAATCTTTCCACAGACTATCACGATCACGGTGTGATGAACAGTGGTGAACTCAAACGTTTTGAAATATCATTACTGTGCACCGTGGTTTTATTAAACTCAAACACCTGTGAATCGTACTAAAAAAATATTTTTATTAAATAAAGCCCTTTTTCAGGGCACTCAATTTATTTGTAATAAAACATTATATTTCATTAGTTGGACCTACAGCATATATTACCTCTACAGAACCTAAGTAACCGCGAAAAAATAGAAATGTAAAAATTGACCTAGGTCTGTTAAAATTCAACAAAACAGATCACACATTCAGAAATCTATACAAAAACAAACTTTATTCACGATTGTCAGAAAACACACCTTCTTTATCTACACTGACGGAAATCAGTGGTAGCTGCTCTAGGAAAAGAACAAATAACATTATCAAGATTAACACAAAGAACAAGTTCCTGTTCAGCTGAACTTCACTTTTCTACGGCGCATCGACATCTAGTCAATTAGCGCCGATACATTACATACTATAACTAAAACTGATCACAAAAACATTACAATGTGCAATGACTCACTAAGCACAATTCTTACATTGCAGGGCATTAAGATGAGAATCCTTTAACAACACTCATATATAACGACATTTAGCAACCGAACAAAACTGTTACTATAGACAGGCTGCCAGGCCATGAAGACATCGATCCAAGGACTCCAGAAGACAAACAACCAAAACTTGGAGCACGAAAAGCTGGTCTAGACATTGACGGCTTGACGTACTAGGACATACGGAGAGAAGAACAGGCATTAATTTTACAAATGTTGCAGGAAACATGGCATAGAACACGAAAAAATAAAAAATAAAAACTAAGGAAAAAAAGAGACGGTTTATGAATAAAGCCTAAGGATGGCAATGCAGACTGGATTACTCTTTACCTATGACACGAGAACTTGTCAGTACTGTAGTATGTACAACATTTACCTGTAAAAACTAAGAGAGAAAGAGAGTATATATATATATATATATATATATATATATATATATATATATATATATATATATGATGGTTGTCTGCTAGTAAATACTGCTACTGGTTGAGCAGTGAGAGAGTGTGGAGTGGATCTAGGCGAAAGTGATACATCAATCTATCTGACAGCTTCGTCTGCCTTCCGTCCGTCACTACATGGATTCATGCCTTTCCTTTATACAGAAAAAACTCACACACACACACACACACAAACACACAGATGAACGACGCTCACTCTCTCTCTCTCTCTCTCTCTCTCTCTCTCTCTCTCTCTCTCTCTCTCTCTCACTCGCTCTCTCTCCAATCTTATATACTATCTCTTTCTCTCTCTCTCTCTTTCTCTCGCTCTCTAACCCTGTAGCGTAATCATCAACGCTATTATGCTAGAAATTACATTAATTTGTATACAATAAAGGTATCAGAATAGGCATTCACAAGGAATAGTTAATTATATCTTTACAAATGGTGGCCGGTAGGAGTGAGAGTTTATACTTGAGTTAGCACTGAACACTTCGTGCCAAGGGTCCTGGGTTCGATTGCCAATATGGGATGGTTGCTTTTCTTGACAAAAAAGAAAACGCATCAGCCCTATCCTGGCTAGAAAAGGGTGGTAACCTATAGAAAACCTGTCCTAAAATTCTTAGTTAATAATAGTGGAGGCTAATATTTAAATAAAATAAACTTTACAAATAGTGCAGTTTTTGATTCAACTAGACACGAACCTTCTCTAAGAAGATGTAATGTTTTGGGAGCGGAAAACTCAATAACGAAATATTTGAAGATTTAAAAAATTACATTTTGTATTAAAGACTACTTACATTGATTCTTCAGGTTCACCAATAGAACACATTTCTTAAGCTCGTTCCTACAATTTTGGGATAGAAGGGAATTTAAATATATTCGGCCCTTTTATTTGATATCCATGTTCCAATACTTACACAGTTTAAAGATATGTCTGGGCACGCATTCCATATCAGTGTATATGATTTGAAATCGACCAAGATGCACTCAGCCCCTCCTTCTGAAGTGAGGTTCCTTTTCCGTATTAAATCTCTAGTGATAGGGTGAACCAAATAAAAAGGACGCAGGCCGGATATGTAAGTCAATCAGACTAGAATTGATAACAGATATTATTGATGAAAAAATTGGATATGGGGCGGTTAACATGACGTAGCAAATAAACTTGATAAAAAAAAAAAAAATAGGAATCCTAAATAAATAAAATACAAACACAAATGTTTAGTTGAATATTCAGTATGATAGTATTTCTTGTATAAATCGATCAATAACTAAAATCTAGAAGGTAACAAAATCAATAAATAAGAGGAAACAAATTATAATAACAGACCACCACACAATATAATGAGAGTTTTATGACATCGAAGGCATTAATGGCCCTAAAGACAACCCTTATACAACTTGTATACTACAAGTGTCTGACAAGAATCGGCGTTATATTTTTTATAAAGAGGTAGAGAATGATGGATTAGGGAAGCACTTACACCAAGTACCGGAGGACATAAATTCGAACACCGACCCACATTAAAGAGTTTATCTTCTAGTATTTTTGGATCGGCATTGTGATACCTGGGAGTCACTTGGCATAATCTAGGCCCGACGTGCAATTATGATTGAATAATAAGATGTTGAACAATTAATTTCCGGATCTCCCGCTGGTCCATTGGCTGAGTCCTTGAATTCTTAACCGGGAGATGAGGATTCGATTTCCGCCTGCAGCAGGGGGGAACATTTTTCTCATGCGTGACGTAAATAAAAGTGACTTCGCATTTGTGCTCCTACCCCGCGCGACCCGTTTTGGGACTGATTCATTATAAAGGTAAATCTTCACACTACACAGAAACAAAATGCTTCTTAAGAGCATGAATTGCTCTACAGAATACTTAATCGACGCGGAGCAGCACAAGTTCTTCTGCATTCCGTCTGCAAAGAGACGATTACAGGATATAGCTCTATTTGCGGAAACCGAAATATTTGTTTTTAGTATGAGTGAGGCGTGGAGGACATCTCAAACAGCATTATGTCAGCGATCAATAGACAGAATAACAAATCCCATAGAGATTTCTTGAGCTTCAAGAACCTACGTGTCTACTGCATATTACATGTACATGATGTCGTCAGATTTTATTCGGTTATTCTACTGATCTCAACTGATCACTTTTTAGAACTGTTCTCAGGCCGTTTTAAGGTTCATATATGAAGACATCATTTTATTTCATGCATAAATACATTTCCGTGATTTATATTTAATTTGCCGTTTAATTAATCGCTTCATTTTTTAACAAGTTGAACATTGTATATTTCCAGTAAACAATTGTCGTGCAAAGCCTCTATTTGATGGGACATATTGTCTCATCAAATCTGTTATAAAATAATGCGGTATATATATACATATATGTAGGTACCTATTAAAGGTTGGGTATATGAACGACTGTATTTTCAATTGTGTATAAAGTGTGTGTGTGAAGAAATATAATACTCTCCTATTTTTCTGACTGTTTCCCATTTGTGTTAAATCTATTTAAAGTGATAAGTTGACCTTCTTTAGTTATTTATTTAAGAGTCGGAAGGTCACTTTATTGAATGACCGCCATTTTAAAAATAATTTATACTGCCAACAACTATAGATAGCCACATAGAATAAACTGGTTCCCGTAGAACACTGAAATTAAACATCGTCGTGCGTGGGTAGTACTTGGCTGGATGACCACAAGAGAATAAAAACACGTTCCGCTGTCACCATATTGATATCCCGGCGTTAATATCACACCTTTTTATTCTTAATTTATATGTTTTTATTTTATTTTATCACGCCTAGACAAATTTCTTCCTTGAATTTATAAATGTATACGAAATGTGAGTGCTTATGTTCTGTCCGTCTTTCTTTGTCTTGAACGATGTTCTTTTTTTTTTGAACGATTGAATTTAGGGTTGCTCAAAAATCGTTGTCTACTATAAAAATAGTAGACAATATTTTAGAGTATATTTTATATTTAATATCTGTTTCGTCGCTCTAAAATAAAAAGTTAGAGTTATATCGAATGTAATTTTATTTTCTTTTGTAGCGGAGAGGAAAAAGGATGTATTTAATGGAGAAAAGTTTGTTTAAGTTTTTGTATTATGGGCCTTGCCTGGAGAGTTGCGATAGGGAGCTGTCCTGGTTACATAGAATACACAGATTCGTGCCTTATAGCCACGAATACAGAACAGCGGTGGAGTACTTGTACAACAACGGACTACTACTGTTTTTCTAACCACTTAAGTAGCTCCAGCAGCAGCGGCTGTTTGGTTAGGACGTCAAACTCGCTAGGGGGGATCACGCGATCTTGTAATAAATCGTTTTGTAAACAGCCCTAGAAATAAATGACTGCTCCTGGAGGTTTTTCCTACATTTTTATTCGTTACTTCCCCCCTATAAGATATTTCCTCTATGCTTTTTTTAAAACATTATTCCTACCTGTATAGTTCTTAGAGTTGGTCTGCCCCTGACAACCTCACGAGGAAGGTAATAACGTCTGAGGTAAGAAAAAGAGAGACTGCTGGAGAAAGCTAAGATAAGGGAATACCTACCTGTAAGTGTGCATCAAGTAAAGAAAGTTTTTAAAAAGCGTCAATTCGAAGGGGTTTCGTCATATAAGATATAGGAAGATAACCTAGAGACAAGCCCCCGCTGATCTGTCAGTACTATACCTTTGTAGAGGCAGAGCAATAATGACCATCAAAAGAAAAGCCACTGAGAGTAGCATGGGAGATGTGCATAGGCTGTATTTCCACACACTGAGGAATGGAAAATATAAAGGAGACAAATAATAACAATAGCGGGAAAGCATGCCCGTTGGCCTGATTGCCACTTTTGTAACAAGGTCAATTTATATAGCTTCGGGACTGAAATGCACCACTGTAACAGCTTCTTACGATATCTAACGATTAGTTTATTAAGCTCTGGTATCTGCTGGACTTAAAAAAAAAAAATCTATTTGAGGCTCTTATATAGAAGTCTATCCCTCTGCTACCCAGTCCATTTTTGTAGTTCTGATCCCTCGGAATTTTGTGTTTTACTAGTTTATATGTATATAGAGAACATGCCCTTCAGGTATTATACCATCGTAACTTGACTTTTTTTTGTTGATATTTTTAGAAAAAAATATTCAACAATTTTTTTAACAGAGTAAAACAATATTTAAAAAAAACGTTATTAAGCCTACTGTTCTCTGGCCCTCAGCACAGAAAGAAAAAATGGCATCGGGCGACTATTTAAACGAATAAATAACCAACGCGTATTAGGAGAAATAAGAAAGAAATAAACGGTGGAGACTCAGCGAATTCTAATGCTTTTAAAATTTAGAATTTAAAACAACTAAATAAATCATTTTTTTTTTTATTTAGCCAATGCCCGTCAGTGGCGGTTGAGCCATTTGACGCCGAGCCTCCCAGTATCGCGTCGTGAGGTCAGGAAGATGGATCAGTTTGGGGCAGACGAGGAGGTGACTTCCCACCATCCTTCCGCTTGAACATAGTGGGCAAATGTCCGAGTCTACTAAGCCAAGGCGATAAAGATGGGCCTGCAGGTAGTCGTGTCCAGTTTCCAGGCGGAATCTTGCGACAGCTTCGCTTCTCCTCAGATCGTCAGGGATGTGACCTGGGGTTTCTAGGTTTTCCCACATTTTTCCTGTGCCAGAGCTTTTTAGGAGTTCTTTAGTATGCCTGGATATTTCGGTCTCAATTTGGCTTCTTGCTGCTTGTAAGGATTGGGGAGTCTCAGGTTGCTCTTCGTCTGCTCCCTTTTTCGCCATTTCGTCGGCTTTCTCGTTACCTGGAAGACCAACGTGGCTGGGGACCCATTGAAGACAGACTTTCCATCCCCTATTAATGAGGTCAGATATTTTTTCAGTCTAAATAAATCATGGATTAGTTAACGACTCAACAATATCAGGTGATTTATTTCCTACAATTCAGATTGAATTTTGTAAATTAGATAGAAACCAAGCGTCATGTTTGGAAAACTTTTTAGGGGACCCTTCACTAGAGAGGCTACAACTTCAAAGAAAAAATGTTTATACTGTGGATTGGTGCTTTTATGATGAACATGAATGAATTATTGTAACAAATTTTCCATAATTCGTAAGCCACATTAAACCCTTCGTAGTCTCAAATCAAATAAGACGGCTCAACATCTTAGATGTGAATTTTAAGACAATAAATTCACAGACCCTGGAGAAATGATTGCGATTTATTACAAGAGTGATTACGACTAAACACGTAATCATACCTTTTATTATAATTACACTCGTAATCATAAAATTATTCTGTCATTACGGATCTAATCAGACATTATTTCACTAATTAACAGTTGGAATCACAAATTGTTTATATGATTACGTCTGTAATCACAACTTGCCTTCTGCGATTACAACTGTATTCACAATTTGTTTTTTTTTTTTTTTTTTTTTTTTTTTTTTTTTGCGATTAGGTCTGCAGTGACAGAGTTTCTTTCGTACACAGAGATTACAGTCCGTAATCACAGAAAAAATGTAATAGGATAGTGTATTTATTTTCAGCGGTCTCATTACAAGTGCAATCATAATCATTCTTGTAATCAAGATAATAATCGTAACTAAATGTATCGAGTCTATGATTATAATCGTTATTGTAAACATGATTATTTCCAACACTGCCTTATGTGTATAGTTCTAAGAGACACTTTTACCGGGGTCAAAAATCATTAACTAATAAATTTATATTATATATTGGCCCCGCATTTCTTTTTTTTTTGGGGGGGGGGGTGAGGTTAGCTCAGTGGTAGAGCACTTGACTAATGAACTGGAGGACCAGGTTCAAAACCCGAGCGCGCACTAAAGATTTTTTCTTCTAGTGCCGTCGTTCGAGGGTTGGATTTGGGGTCCCAGATCGTCCCTAGGCCAACCCAGCCTTTAATTAATTTATCAATGGGTACCTTGGTGCTAATGACTCTAGCAGTCGAAGCAGCAAGGGAAAAATCAGGCGGCCGGAGCACAGTATTGACCACACTATCTCCCTAGTGTGCCGTATGGTCAAGAATCAGATACCTCTACAGTATCTGCCCCTCTGGGCCCTTGTGGCCTGTTACGGGACTGATTTTTTTTTTTTTTTTTTTTTTTTTTATTTCTTTTTGGACCATACACCTTAATAATAATAAGCATACAATTCAAAATTAAAATAAAGTAGTTATTACTTAGCTCATTCTCAAGGATCAAAACAATTGAAGAAAGCTAGGGTGTAATTTTATGTTACTTGAGAATTTATAAATAAAGTATTTTGGGTGAAATGCACCATCTTTTACTTGGCCTTGGCATGAATTTCTCGGTTGGCTATGAGACAGCTTTGGAAATGAGGCTTGGAGAGGAATCCTCTTGAGTCCCTTGATTTATAGCGTAGTATCTTTGCAGCAAGATAAGAAGGCTATTTAGAGGCTTAAGCCCTCAACCCGTACTCCTCACTCTCTTACGCTTCCTTTGGGCTTATGCAGCCCTATTCCAATATTGGTAGAAGCTTTGCTAATCCCACCCCGGAAACACGCTAAGATGACCCAGTTCCACCAAGTTGAAGGGTTTAAATCCTTTTCCTAGGCTAATAAATTGAAGGAAGATACTTTACCGCATTACCGTACAGTTGTGCGGGATAATAGTTTTAACCCCTTGTGCTTTAGTGGCTTAGTTCTTCCGGGAAATTGTTGGATTTATTTAGTTCATTTTTTTAAAAAATAGCTTGTATCCTAAGAAAGATTATGAAAAAATCGTTATCATATTATTGATTTAGAATAGAAAAAACAGGACTCTTCTTGCAAAACTAAATAATCTCGATTGTGTTTATCGAATGTATACTCTGTAAGCGACAATATAATTATCATACGTATTGCTACAATATTGCATTATAGGAAATTTTAGTACAGCATTCTTGGAGTTTTTAGAATGTCCCTAGCGTGAACTTTCGGCTATACTTTTTTTTTTAATGAATAAAAAATTGTTCCTGAAGTTTTTTAATTAACGTAATTCATCAACTATACTTGAGTTGTTCTGAAAATATTCTAGAAAAACGTAGCACGCACGATCTGAACATCCAACTAAGATGTGTCCAGGACGTACCAGGGCTTTGGGAGATACCGTAATGTACCTCGTTAATTTGTAATTGATTTTAGATAGTAAGTAATAAGAATAATTTTTTTTTTTTTTTTTTTTTTTTTTTTTTTTTTTTTTTTTTTTTTTTTTTTTATGAGGCCAACCTATTTAGAAGGGACCAGGCCCGACGTAGCTTGACTTCGGTGATTAAAGAGAACCGGTGTATTCAACGTGTCTATGATCGTTGATTCAAAACGTAGTTGTATTTAATTTGATGACCAAAGTCAGACCATTTCAAAGTAAAGTAATATTTACTATATTTTATAACAAACAGAACATATATTACTTAGGTACTAATAGTTGCGTCTAATCGACACAGAAGGGGTCAAAAGACATAATATATTGCCCTGAAGGAAGTGTATATTATTGAGTATTTTGGTTTAATTGTATTTTGAATTATATAGTACACCAATTGACCAATTCTTAATGTCATGCTACCTAATAACCACAGTGTTGTAGTGGGGTGTGATGATCTGAGAGAAGAAAGCGTAAGAAAAAATCCAGGATAACAAAATGCCTTTGAGGTAAGCACTAACAATTATAAATATGATGATAAAACATTCTCTTCGAAAAAAGATGCAATGATATTTTAACACTAGATTTACCAGACCTGGTAATGGTATAAATGTCAATAACAAAGAATGTATTTGTTACTAATATATATAAAGTAACATTAAATTCATTAAATGAAAGCAATTATGTAGTAGGAATATTGAATTAAAATTACACGACCAGTCAAAATGATCTAGTGTAAAATGTGCTGAAAAATATGTCTTAAAATATTAACGACACAGTCTTGAATTGAGGCATTCGACAAGCTCGCATTACCATGAAACGACGAGGAAGAAATCTTTCGTCATGTAAAGTTGTCAAACTTTGAAAATGCTATGAAGGAAAATCTCCTCGGGCTCTGGACCAAGTAGTAGCAGGAGAATGGCAAAAGAAGGCCAAGAAAAATGAAGTTCATATCGAAACTTTGTCACAGAAGTAAAAGTTCTTGAAAAAGAGAAGAAGTTGTACTGTATCGGCTAGGAATCGGGCACTGCTTCATCAGCTATGAACGCTTTTTACTCAACCTACATCTACGTACAGCAGTGTTGTGGATGAAACACCTTCATATATCATACAGAAACATAACTTCCTAGGGAAAATACTTGGAAGATATAATTGGGGCTAATAAAGACGATATAATTTATTTATTTATTCATTATGAGCTACGCAACTTTAGCGATAAGCTCATGATCAGAAAAATCTTTGTCTAGTCAAGAAAAAAAGAGAAAAAAGTCCGACTCGCAGGAACTGCATCATCTTAGCGCGGTTCCGTTCTTATCCGAAGTGCGATTAGTAAAGGAATAGTAGTAGCTATAGGTAGGTTTTGATCTTTCGTTAAAAATATAATATAAAATCTCAAAGAGAAGGAAGCTTAAACATATGGAAACTGACAGTTTTCTAAACGGATGGGACTCTCCCGTCATCGCGACGCTCACTCTAGGAAAACTCTATTACCAATATGATTCTTTCTTTCTCAGCTTAAATGAAATACTCATTCCACCGTTAACTAAACTTAAAAAACAAAAGTGAGGTAAACAGTGACAAAAACCCGTTTAAAATAACAAAACTAACACTTTCGTAGTTTTAAGCACTTACTTCTCCGACTGATATTGCCCCATCGAAATTTGCTTCAGAATCTTTTTTGTAGAGAATTTAGTAAGCTTTTGAATGGTTATATCGTACTTCCCACGAGTTCTTAACTGTTTTGAAGATATTAAGGGGGGGGGGGGTGGAAATGGTGCTAATACCTACCGATAGCTGCTATATTCCTTCACTAATGGCACTCGAGATAAGAACGGAACCGCGCTAAGATGATGCAGTTCCTGCGGGTTGGACTTTTCTTTCAGACAAATTAATGTATTATGTTTATATCATAATATAAATATTATATTTATAAGAAGAGCAAGTCACTTTAATTGAGGTGTAAAATATTGTTGCTAGCTAAATCTAAGTATTATATAAGCTCATAAGGAAAAAATGGTGTAATGGCTCAGATTTCGATGCACCATAAAAGAAAAAAAAATCAAGGACAATATACGAAGATTCCGAACCATTTCATGTCTGTTAATAAAATATTTTATTCTAATCCCAATAACGCTACACTTATACACAAATAAATTTTTTTTAGGTACCTATTTAATACGTATAAAATAAGGTTATAATGAGCGATCCGCTGTGGCATACACCAAGTACTACCACCGTGTGGAGTGCAACTAGTATAGACCGGTACGTCAGTACCACTGTGGTATGTAAAGAGCGGCTGTTCTGATACAGGCAAAAATTAGAAATCCTACATTCCTAAAGTTGTTTGGAGGCTTATCTTTATGACTCTAGAAAGGGACTTGCAGATGACGAGGGTACACTGGGAGCTAGCTTCCTGGGGACAGGGAAAATGCCCCCCACTCTAAGCCTCATAGCTCCTCACCTTCGAATTCATATGATTTTGTTCAATGAATTTAAAAAAAAAAATTAATAAATACATAAAAACTGCTGAAAATAGGGAATACCAAAAACAATTCTAAAGAACGAAATCAACACCAGTACAGTAATCTAGATATTCATAGGGCATCTTTGAATTCCAAGATGCCGTTGAAACAAAATATTGTTTCTATTTATAGGTATCCTGTTTTATTGACTAATACATTTGACTACTATAAGCAATCACAAAAATAACGAGCATTGAAAAACACTGTAGGAAACACACAAAAAGATTCGTTCAAATGAACGAAATTACCTATGTTTTAAGCACTTATTTCTCCAAATATGACCATCCCATCGCAAATGTCTACAAAACATTTTTTGTAGAGAATTTAGTAACCTTTCAAATGGCAATGTTTTGCTTCACAAGATTCCAAACCGTTTTCGTGATATTAATGAAAATATAAGAAGTTACCAAAACTTTTCATGACTAAAAATGAAATATTTTATTTTAATCCTTCCTTTACTCCAAACGTAACCAAATTTTCAACATATTAGTTTTGATAAAATTCAAACATGCAGAAAATGTTTCAACTGAATCCCATGATTCTAAGTACCAAAATCAAAGACAAAAAGAACAGTTTGAATAAGGGAAATCAATTACTTTAAAGTTTTAAGCATTTATTTCTCCGATTGACATCGCCCAATCAAAACTTTCATCAGAACCTTTTTTGTAGAGCATTTAGTGAGCTTTCTAATGGTCACCTTCCGTTTCCCAAGATTCTCAACCTTTTTCGAGATATTCAGGAAAGTATACAAAGTTACCAAAACTTTTTATGTCTGTGAATAAAATATTTTATTCTAACCCTTCCTAAACTCAGAACGTAACAAAAATTTCAACATATTAGTTTTAATGAAAGTAGAACATGTAGAAAATGTTTCAACTGAATCCCAATCGGACCATTAGGGAAGCCAGAAATGAGCGAACAGACAAATATATATATATATATATATATATATATATATAGATATATATATATATATATATATATATATATATATATTTATATATATATATACACATATATATATATATATATATACATATATATATATATATATATATATATATATACAAATTTGAACCACCATTATTTTCGGTCTCTAGGGGTTCTGAAACGCGAAATTTTCTAGTCGGCACTTCCGGATTGTTTCATTGTATCAATCTTATAAGCGAAGTTCCTCCATATGGGGGAGGGAGGAACCGCGCTAAAAAACAAAAAAAAAACAAAACAAAACATAGAACAAAACGAAGACAAGAACATCCAGAACAATTTGATAATAATTTGAGTGACTTTTCACTGATGTGTGCAAATATTCGCGCATACATATGGGTTATAATGTATGCCTTTATATCATATCCATACAATACTCATACATAAGTTTTAAGTATGTTCAAACACCAAAAATGAAATCAAGTGAAAAAAAAAGTAAAATAATTATACAAGAAAAAAAAAGAAAGGAGAAAGGAGGAAATAAAAAAGAAGAAAAAATATTATATATAGCTACATAGAAGAAAAGTAAATTCAGGTTATTTTAGTATGTTATATTTTGTTATAAATGTTGAGTGTCTTAAAATGTCTAAGTATTGTGTCGATGTATGGACTACATTCAGTCAGTAATTCGTGAAGATCGTGAGGAATGTCTAAGTCACTTCTAAGTCTACAGTCTGTCAGTATGTGTCTAACAGTCAAAGTCTCATTACAACTTGCACAGGTTGGCCTCTGCTTGTTTTCCATTAAATAAGAATGGGTTAGATGGCAGTGGCCAATACGAAGCCTAGCCAAAATCACCTCTTCGACGATATAAGAAAGACGATATAAGAAAGTTTATACATATTTTTATACATCTAATTAAATTTCAAAATTATATCTTTTATTTTTGTATTATTATTATTATTCATTGCAGTTATTTTTATACTTAAGCACATCCTGTGCTTTCTGTTGAATTATTAAACATCCCAAAGAATTACAGGGGTTAGTTATATATCAATATTATATTATATTTTAACGAAGAAAAAGTTCTATTCTAATGGCGCTTAGGATTTAAGATTTTTGCTGATTGTTTTATATATACATAATATCGGGCGTGTATATATATATATATATATATATATATATATATATATATATATATATATATATATATATATATATACAGGGTGTCCCAGCATATGTGTCCACCCCCTTTTCCTCCTAGAGTTGTTGGAATTTCGAAATGAAACTTCGTAGGTCATAGTTATGTCGCATGAGGTTTCTTTTGAAGGTTTAGTTGACTTTGTAACATTCTCCAGTTTTTCTCCAGCGCATCTAACTCTTTAGTTTCCGATGGCGGCAGGTATTTTTTTATGACAAATTCTGATAGAAAATTTAATTTTAAGACTAATTTATTCCGAGACATCTTTTGATCCGACGCACCGTTTGCGCGTAAAACGCAATAAACTGAAAAATAACGCCCTTTTGTAGACAAATTCCTATTTATCACCGAAACCAAGCCTTGTACGTAAAAACACCTCTATGAAAACTTTGTAGCCTATTAATTTTCCTTTCAGATGATACCAAGATCAAAGTTGAATATGTATATATATATATATATATATATATATATATATATATATACACACACACATATATATATATACACATATTATATAGACTTCTTTGACCTAGCTAGGTGTGGATATGTAAAGAAAGACACGTGATTTTTATACATATAGGTAAAAAAATAATATTTATTTTGTTATCATTTTATTATCACATAAAATTCTGTGATGATAATTTTATTATATTTTGTGGAAGTTTGGTTAGCAAATTAGTAAACGTCTGGAGGCTATAGGAGACATTACCTTCTAGAGTCGTTGTTATAGGATTAGATTCAGGGTCACAAGGACCGCCCAGCCATGAACTAATTTCTTAATGGGGGGTACCTGCAAGAGAGGAAATCAGGCCGGCGGAGCTAAGTAGTGACCAAACTATCTCCCTAGTGAGCCATTTGGTCAAGAATCAGATCCTCTACAGTATCTGCCCCATTGTTACTGAGCCATTGTGGACTGATTTTTTTTTTTTATATTATCAAATAATTTTATTTAATTTTTTTTTTTTTTTTTTTTTTTTTTTTTTAATTTTTAATATTAATTTTAATTAAAAATAAGACGATTATTTCCTTTCGTGCGTATTACTTGCGTGAATGACGAATTTAGGTATTTGAAGAATGAGCGAAATTTAATAGCGGATCCTCCTCAGTAATTCAGAGCCCACCTGTATTTTCTCAAGTAATTTCCTGAATATTTCATTACGAACTTTCCCTACTTTTCCTTCTTCCTAAAGCAGCCAACTCTTTTCATGCAAATCGACGCTTCATTTCTTTAGTCAAATTGCCGCTGTATATTCAGAATTTCACTCAGTCTCCTTTACCCGAAAATGAATATGAGGTTAGTTAATTTTCTTCTATTTTTATCACTGTAGTATTTACTGAAAATGCTGCCAAACTATTTTTTTCTCATATGAGCACATGCGAAAAAATTAATACGCAAAGAAGTACACCAAGAAGTACATGTGTGCCTAGTTTGGTCCAAATTGGTCAAACGGTGTGGATTTGTATAAAGAACAAACAGACAGACAAACTTACACGTGATTTATATATATATATATATATATATATATATATATATATATATATATATATATATATATATATATATAATACGAATGTTGATTTAAAATAAATAATTATAAAATAAATACAATGTAGTTTTGATGTATGTTATTTAAATAATATTATATTAAAACAGATTGGCACTTTCCTTGAGAACCCCATTAAGAGAATAATCAATGAAACAGTGTTTATTTTTAATCCTACCTTTAATAAATCCACCCTCATTATGAAGTGACTAATACTAAAGGTTTTATAGTATATATATATTAACGCTAATAACTCACTTTCCGTCGCTTTATTTACTTAATAGGAGTATCTGGCTACGACAGGTGTCTATGAATGGATTATTTCATTTTTAATTCATGAGAGTAAAATAAGTAGCTGCTCCTTTGCACGACACGCCTGAGACTTTCCTACAGTTTAGTTAGGAAAAGTATATTTATAAACAAAAGTTTCAAAGTATTCCACTTAGTTCCCTACGTCTTAACAAAGTTTATTTTTATACTCAGGCTATTTCTAGAAAAGGTGAAAGTTTATTTTTAGATTTTCATATTATTTTAGTTCAAGAATAAAACGAGTATTAAATATTGCACAGAATATTTCGAATAATTTAGTCGAAGGAAAATATTTTTTACATTCAGTATGTGTATATCTGTACCTGTCTTGGACCTAAAAGGGCCAATGTCCGGTCCTGTGAAATTTGAGTGAACTGCACTATTGATATTTGGGTGGGATAAACATTAATTGAATCGATCCATGCAAAAAGAACTTCAGTCCATTTTTTCCCAATATGAGTTCGGATAATATTTTCGTTAGTATGAGTGATGAATTCTTCCTATCTAAAGGTAACATCACATTTCTATATTATAAGGACTTCAATCCAATACATAGTTGCCATAGAAACATAGTCCTAATTTTATTATTCCATGCAGTTTCAGTCTAGTTTTCTCATAACTACTGATTTTGGACTGAAGCTCTTTTTGCATGGATCAAGGGAGAATGCGTCAAAATGTATCAGCATTTGGTGTATCTGGAAGAAGAAGAGAGTGGTAGTTACTTATTGATGTGAAAGAAGAGGAAATCTTACTTCCCTTTTAGCCTCGGCGTAATATTGATAATGGATGTTCAGGACCAAGATCTGGGAGCTCTTTGTCTTATGTGCTCTCGAACGCAAATAATAATTTACCGCACACACATCCTGACTGACTGTAGACTGAGACAAAATGATACCCTCCCACACAACATACATGAACTACTTACAGATGACAGTCACTACATAGGACAGCTATTGGACTATCTTAAAAAAGTAAACCTTTATAACTTAATATAAACCCTATTTATTTAATTTTTCTAATATTTTACTTAATTTGATTTGATCTGCTTTATTTTACTTTATTCCACATAAATGAGATATAAATACAACTGTGTGAGAAATTGAAGTCAACTTCTACACATGGCAAAACATGAATATCTTGTGTACTTGTATTTATTCCGTTGAAGCAGTTGATTCGCTATAGCTGCGAACAACTAAAATAAATAAATAAATAATTTACCGCAAATATCTGCTTGAAGAATTTATTATTATTTATTTATAAGTGATTTGCATCTACTGCGATTTCACTCCTTAGAGGTAGTACCTGTATGGTCTAATGAACCAGCATTAAGATGGATATTCAATTCATAAATTTTTTTAAATTGAGTTTTGTAAATGTCTGTTATATGCCTGGAAGCCTCTGGTTATTCAGCAGATGTCTTCAAATGCGAGTGTATAGTTTAGTGTCCAGCAAGTAAGAAAGTATTGTGTTTGTGCACTGGCTGCTGTCTCTCAACAATTTGTAAATGTCATGTGGGATATTTAGGTTTTGTCGCCTTCTGCACTCCGTAAGTAGGTGTTTTACCGTGAAGTCTGTATTGCATATATCGCAAATTGGTTTGTCAAGTCTTGTCATGAGGTATTCGTGTGTTAGTCTTGTGTGGCCGATTCGTAGTCGAGCAAGTACAACTTCTTCTCGTCTGTTGTCGTGGTAGCTGGATCTCCACTCCTGAGTAGTAGTTTTGATTGTACGTAATTTATTGTCGGTTAGTCGAGTCCAGCTGTCTTGCCAATAATTTAAAATATTTTGTTTGATTGCATTGGTCAAGTCCTCACTTGATTGATAGGTCGAGCTCAGGTTCTGTTGTGGCAAGTTTTGCATGTGAGTCCGCTAGGGAGCTTTTTCCTAAACCTTCATGCCCTGGCAGCCAGTACATTGTAGTGTGCTTTTTGTGTGAGTGAATAGTTTTGAAAATGACTATTATTACTGGATGCGTGGATTATCTGTCTGCTAGTGCCTGTAGTGTGCTTAGTGAGTCAGTGCATAGAATCACGTCCTGGGAATGTTGTTCAGTCCAATAAGAATGCCGTAGAGCTCAGCTGTAAATATGCTACAGTTATCATTGAGTTTCTTGTTAATGATTTTTTCATCAATTACAGCTGCAGCTCCCACGCCATTATCTGATTTGGATCCATCAGTGAAGATAAAGAGTTTGTCGGAGTTTCGTTGGTGGAATTCATTAAAACATTTTACGTAGAATAGTTTTAAAGTAGGATCATTTTTTATGAAATTTTGACAATTATATATTTGTATCGAAATTATTCAATATCCACGTAGGAAAGGGAATTAAGCCTTGGGACAGTATTTCGGCATCAGGAGTTTTTAAAATATGTTGAATCTCTTTGTATCTAACACGGAAGGGTCTCGGGACCTGAGGTTTGTTTCTGTACTCATCTGTATGGGTTATCGGTGTTCATTTGAAGACTTGGAGAGCATCCTACAGCTAGATATGAGCGATGCCATGAGCATGTATCTCCGATGCTCCAGAGAGGGTTCTGATGCTTCTACATATAAACTAGAGCAGCTACAGGGCTGCTCCTGAAGGCTCCTAATGAGAGACGAAGGCCTGTGTTGTGTATAGTGTTCAACATCTTCAGTGCACTAGATCTTGCTGAAGAGTAGGCTACACTCCCGTAGTCTTGCTGAAGAGTAGGCTGCACTTCCGTAGTCTTGCTGAAGAGTAGGCTACACTCCCGTAGTCTTGCTGAAGAGTAGGCTACACTCCCGTAGTCTTGCTGAAGAGTAGGCTACACTCCCGTAGTCTTGCTGAAGAGTAGGCTACACTCCCGTAGTCTAGAATTGATCTTGTGAATGATCTGTAGAACTGTAGCATAGTTTTTCTATCACATCCCCATTTAGTGGAGCTTATGATTCTCAGCATTTTTAAAGAGTTTTTGCATTTTTCTACAGTGTTTTTTAGATGTGGGATCCATGACAGCCTTTTATCAAAAGTTAAGCCTAAAAATTTTAAGGTTATTACCTGAGGTATAATGTGTTAAAACAAAGTTAATTGAACGGGATCGACATGTTTTCTCTTGGTGAAAATAATGAATTTCGTTTTTTGGGTTGAAAACGTTAAGCCATTTGTTTCACTCCAACGGCTTAATGAGTTAATTGTGTATTGAAGGGAAGTTTTACTTTCATGAAGTGAGGCCGAGCTTTTATATATGAGAAGGTTAATCAATATACAGGCGATAAGAAACGTCATCTGGTATATAGTACTTTATGGAGTCAATACCTATTTTAAAAAGAGTTGTGCTCAATACACACCCCTGTGGAACACCATTCTCCTGAGTGAAGGGGGCAGAGACGTGCACCCCCTGTCTTACTCGGAAAATCCTATTGGATAAAAATTCCAAAATAATTTTTAGAAACTTCCCCTGGATTCCCCATTTAACCATCTGAGAGATAATAGACCGACGCAAAACGCCTTATGGATGTCAAATGACTCTGCGAGTACGTGTTCCTTGTGTATGAATTTAATTTGAAGAATTTAAAATGTTGTTGTGGAGGTATACCTTGTTTTAAAAATCAATTTTGACGATAACGTAATTTTATATTTTAAGTATTCTTTTTAATTCGTTGGGTATTTAAGTAATTACTAGATTTATAAGAAGAATAGAAAATACGGGGTAAGATTGTACTTACAAATTATTCTACTTTTATAATGTGTTAGTTTTCAAGGTAATATTCCTCTCCCAAGTGCAATAACTATTTTTTCGTTAGACCTTCATTAATTCTGACTTCACTATCGTGTTCTGTATGAATTATTCTAATAAAAAAACATATATCGGTTACATATAAAATCACGATATAAGCAGAAATATTTCTGTCTAGCTAGATAATGATTTCGCACAACTTTACACCGGTGAAGAAGTTCATGACATTACCTGAAGATCAAAATGTTTAGAGAATAGAGAAAATTTGGTAGCCCGTCCGAATTCAGATGCTTGTTACAATATTTAAGTGAGCTGCTTAGCGTAGAATAGTTCCACAAGAAGGGCGTAGATCGTTCCATTGTGGTCGTAGATCGTCAGTCATCCACCAAAATTATCTTCGATCCTACAAGATTTTAGATAGACGAGAATCAGCCATTATGAGTTGACAAAGAAAGGAAATCTATTCATAAAAAATGTATTCCCTAATTCCGTAAAAAAAAAAAACAGAATCGAAAAGGTAATCGGCTTTCTTTTTGGAGCACGAGGTTCCATGCCTTCATTTACTCAAAATGTTTTATTTTTATGTAACTTAGGGTCACTCGCACGTTCAATAACACAGGCACAAAAAAAAGAACATGGTCTGCTCCAAAGACACCACACCTATATTCTTATGTATTTCGACACGCTGAATCCGAATCCGGAGTCCGTTTTTCCCCATCACGTCAGGGTTAGGAGCATTTGAAGGTCAAATTTCGTATAAAATCGTTAAAAAGAAATAACTAGAGCTTCCAAGATTTTGTGGGTCACTGAATTCGAATCGGAGATGTGTTTTACCCTATCGGCGCACAATCAAGTTCATTTCAAGGAAAAATATGTCTATTTTTCAAAAAAAAAAAATTTTGACTGCAGATTCATTTTTTTGCAAAATAGACATACTTGTCCTGAAATGACCTTGGGTTTTCTCCGATAGAGTGAAAAAGACCTCGGATTCGAATTCAGCGACCCTTAAAACCATGGAAGCTCTGGTTATTTCTTCTTTAACGACTTCATACGAAATTTAACCTTCAAGAGCTCTTCAGCATGACGTCCTGGGACGAAATGGACTCCGGATTCTTATTCAGCGTGGCGAAATACATAAAAATATATGTATGGCGTCTTTTGAAAATACAAATTTTTTTATTGGTGTGCCTGTGGATTTAATAAGAAAGCGCATAAATACTAAAAACAAAATATAAACCTACTGATAGCCTATACTAACGCCGGAAGCTTATTATCATAGTGGTAGAAAGAGCTCCGAGTTTCCGTTTATACCGAGTTTCGTCGAAATACAACAAAAATTACGGCTGGTAGTGACAAATTGGTTATGTGGGTCCAGAGTAAACCCCTCCTTCTAATGGACCGATTTAGTTTATTTTTACAACACATTTTTATCTGTAGATTACCACTACGAATACCAAGTTTCGATTAAATATATCAAATACTACGGCTGGCATTGTCAAATAAGTGTTTTGGGTTTGGGGTAAACCCCCACTTCCGTTGGACCGATTTTGGTGGTTTACGAACTCGTTCAATCGTTTGTTAATTGAACGCTGTATACCAAGTTTAGTGACGAAAAAACAAAAACTCTGGCCGCTATCGTGTTAACATATATATATATATATATATATATATATATATATATATATATATATATATATATAATTTTAACGGGGGTCATTTTCGGTTTCTACTAGGTAGGTTTGATAAAGATTTGAAATTTTTTTTCAAAAATTCCGTCATGAGTGCAACCTCAATAGCTACTTTCCTTCGGAGGAAAGTGCTAAAAAAGAATGGAAAAAGATTTTTCTTGGACATGACTGTTTTTATCACATCATCGCATATGTTAAATGTCAATGAATTTTTGGATTTTTAATGTTATTAATCCTTAGTACTCATATCAATATCATTAATCCTTACTACTAGTAGTAGTAGTAAATTAAATAACTAATTTCACCATTTTTGTTAAAGTTTTTTTTTTTTTT
Organism: Gonocerus acuteangulatus; assembly: GCA_946811695.1. Classification (NCBI taxonomy): domain Eukaryota; kingdom Metazoa; phylum Arthropoda; class Insecta; order Hemiptera; family Coreidae; genus Gonocerus; species Gonocerus acuteangulatus. The sequence continues at coordinate 100,990,954 of OX328124.1, read as the reverse complement.
AATAATAAAGCGTTTATTAACATCTGCACAAATTATATAGCACATTGGTTAATTGTGATAAGTAACGCCATTTTTATGAATTCACATAATGAGAATACAGAAAAAAAAAAAAATAGTACATACATAAAAATAAATAAGTACATAAATAAATAAATCATAGCTAAAAGGAAAATAAAATAAAAGTAATAATAATAAAAATAATAAATCAAAAGATAAAATAGAAGTTTGGAAGGAGCCAATCATTATTGACACTTCCTAGTTGACCGCTTTAATTACAGAGTTGGTCACGAGGCGAAGATCTCTTTAGCCTCCTAGGAGGGTTTTCGGGGTGGGATTGAGAGGAGAGGGATTGAGCTCTGGGATTGGGATGAGCAGATAGTTTAGAGTGGAAGGTTAGGAATCGGGATTTAGCCAGTTCATGGATGAAGGGGATATTCAGATCATGATGGAGGGTTTTATTAGAAACGTAGAAAGGGGCATTAACTATTTTGCGTAGGACTTTGGATTGGAATGCCTGTATTCTTTGTATATTTGATCTTTTGGTTGTTCCCCACAGTTCAAGTCCGTACGTCCAAATAGGTCTGATGATGGTTTTGTATATAGTGAGTTTGTTCTGTATTGTGAGTTTTGATGAAGGTCCCAATAGTCTTCGAAGAAGTCCGTATTTTGTTAAAGTAACTTTCATATTTTACACAAATTCTAGGATTTCCTCTTGGCTTCAGAAAATACAAAAGCCCAGCAAAAATAGCTAGTTAATAACTCATTATTAATATACCCCTCGTTTAAAGTTCACCAAATACTTTGTGGAATCCATTAATCATAAAGAAGGTTAGTGAAAAGTTGGTACGATAGAGAGTGGCCGAAAAGGGGGAAGGATGTGGGTTATACTCCGATTAGTGCTTCTGTTTACTCGATAGCTCAACTTTCTCGCGGAAACTCGCTCTTCTAGAACAAAGTTAATTTATTGGATGAGTACCCGTGGGAGCTGAGGCTTCCACAACAAATGCCCTTTAGCGGTTTTATCGGGGAGTGGTTGTGGATTCGATTTGTTGAACGCGCCCCCCCCTATACCACAAATCAATAGAACCCTCCCCCAAAATATAACTATATATATTTTCTTTATCATTTTATTCGGTTTAAGGTCTTTCTCTCCGGATAAAATCTTATATAGAATGGACAAACCTAAAAATACCTGAATAATTTTAAATTGTGTAATATTAACAAAATTATAATCACGTATCCAGAGACAAATGTACGCTATTAAACAAAACATAAGAAACATCAAATGATCAATAGCAAGAATATAATAATTTTAGTATTTTTGTCATAAGACTTTTTATTGATTACAAGAAACCCCAATGAGGTAAATATCATCGAAAACAAAAAAATAATACCTATTTTTTTCTTCCAATATCGAGAGATACCAGAGACTCTTCCGGTAGAAAGTATTATTTTTGTTCCAATGATATTTACCTCATTAGGGTTTCTTGGGGCGCTGATTTTAAATCTGCTATTTTTGGTGTAGAAAAATGTAAAAGGCTAGTTTGCCGTAAACGTAAGCATATTTATGAATTCATTTGACAAAATATAAATGATTGTTCAACGATTGTATTTGTTCCTTAATCTACTATCTAAAACAAATGAATTGGTAAAAGAAAATTTTCTAAAATTGATACATAAAATAAAGCATTTTCACCCTATTTTATTTTATTTCTAAGCTCCTAAGGCGTATTGGTGCTTTTACCCTTTAACATGCGATTGGGCCGATATAAAAAAAAAAAAAAAAAAAAAAAAAAACGTATCCATTATTTTCACGTGTTTAATAATAAATACACATTAAAAAAAAAAAAAATCGGCTCCGGGCACTTGGGGATGTTTCCTTGTAAGTCAGAGCCGTTCTATTTGATGTACCGAAATAAATTTAATTTGAAAGAATATTAAAACTATAAAAAAAAAACAATTTAAAGCTTGACTCACTTACCAACCTGGGGTGGTACATTTTATCCGGATAGACCAACGGATAGCCAGGTTCAATGAGGTATGAAACCCAGGTGATCCAAATAAAAAAAGAACACAACAAGATACTCAGAGCTGGTAATTATATTGAGATAAGTACAAAAGGTTCCCCCCAAAAAAAAACAAAACAAATACATATACCTGTATATATATACATATATACCTTAAATATAGTAAATATCTTGAAATACCACAAATAGTTCCCAATAAAAATGTAAACACCCATATACCCAAACACAATCAATATCTATAAATACAAAAAAAAATAAATTCCCAATAAAGGGTAAGCATGTATATATATATTTTAAATATCATTAATACATAGAAATATCAAGAAGGATTAATATTATTCAAATATTGAATAATATAGTAAAAGATATCGATAGATAAACATATATGCATATACACCAGATACTATCAGTAATCTGGGAAGAACAAAAATAGACTCTTAATAAAAGCATAAATATATATATATATATATATATATATATATATATATATATATATATATATATATATATATATATATTCATACACATACACCAGATATAATTATCAAACGGGGAAGAAGCAAAAATATAGACTTTGAATAAAATCATGAACATACACCAGATACAATCAGTAATCTGGGAAGAAGCCAAAAATTGGACTCTCGCTAAAAGCATATATATATATATATATATATATATATATATATATATATATATATATATATACATATACATACACCAGGCATAATTATTAAACTGGGAAGAAGCAAAGATATAGACTTTGAATAAAATCGTGAACATACACCAGATACAATCAGTAATCTGGGAAGAAGCCAAAGATAGACTTACGATAAAGGCATAAACACATATATATCAAATATATTTAATTTGGGAAAAAGACACAATTCTCAAGACTCATAGAATTTCATAGTCTGGCCTGGCCAATAACTACATGAGAATAATACCTGACGATAAAACTGAAGTCCATAACTATCCAATAAATTGGCATAGAAAACACATAGTGGAAAATTATTGAATTGCAACTGCATTTACAATTCCAAAACCTGGCATAGCCACCAATATCAAATTACAACAACACAAAATTTTGGTAATCTGGCATTGCCAATAACTTATTTAGCGATAGTAAACTTAACTTTTCCCAAATTTTTAAGTTATACACACAATAGTTACTTGCACTCATGGCAGTACTTGAACGGCAAAAAAAAAAAAAAAAAAAAAATTAAATGAGGCCTGGAGATAAATGAAACGTGGAGACTGGTGTCCAGCAGAAGATAAAATGTATGGGTTACTCACTCATATGTCCCACAATATGCTCTAAAAGCCTACCAAATGGAGTTCCAATCACATGTTCGGTAAAACGATAAAAGGAGAAGACAAATGCCGCCTCTTCGTGCTACTGGATCTTCATTTTCGCTATTAACAAACGGGACGCCTCAGTCCCTCCATAAACAGCTGGAAACCTCAAATTTGCAAAGAAAACTTTTTCTAGCACATGCTTCTACGACGCCGTTTTCTCACAGACTCTCGACGCCTCTTCTAACCAAGGCCTACCGACCACGGGAAAAAAAAAGAAGAATAAAAATCTTAAATTGTATACAAAAACTATTACATCCAAAATGGAGAAGAAAATTGACTTTGTGGATCTTTTGTGGATAGTAAACATTTACAAGTGGTGCGAATTCCGAATAAAATATAAAACACAAAATGTTATAAGTCCAAAGAGGTAGAGAAAGCAGGTTCTCACTCCCCGCAGGGCGCCACGTCACATTGAAAGGAGGTAGCTTCTTAGGAAACTCCTTGGACATTCTCATTTATCACACAAAAGTTCTGTGATCACGCAATCACAGAAAACATTTGCGATTAAAGTTGTTATTTCAGAGAAAAAATTGTCATTACAGAAAAATGTTGTGATTACGAGTGCCATTTTAACCAACGTTTCATTAAAAGTGTAATCCTAATCACTCTTGTAATTAAAATTTCAAACGTAAACTTAATCACATATTCAGGCTTTGATTGTAATCATAATCGCAACTATGAATATGATTATGTTATACATTATTCAGCTCATATAAGTATAATCTAGTGTTGTCTAATATCAGCGGATTGTAGCAAGTGATAACACATTTAAATTTAAAAAAATACCCCTAAAGAAAGTGTTCAAAATATAACATATGAATTTAAATCCATTTGCAGTGCATCCCCAAGTATATATCATATTTCAAGAACTTTATGTGGTGTTCGTGCTTTGCTATATCAACTTAGAGCGAAAAAACAGCAGGATTCCTATTTCTCGCTAGAGTTTGAGGAAAGGCCGAGGCAGTACTGTAGCTTTTGTAAATATGTATGCCGAGAGGGAGTGTGAATGTTTGAACAAGATCCTAGCGTCGGGTATAAAATAAATCTTGGTAGATGGGAGGGTTGTGAAAAGGGGATGTGGATACCCCCATTAGTGCTGTATTACTCGCATCCTTCACTAGTAATGTAACTACATCTCCCTTTTACACATATCATTCGACCTTTTTACACAACCATTACATGGCTAATAGTATTTGACGTGTAGATTTGTTGTAATACAATTTTCGTTGATTCGTTACAACTATGACTATTTAGGTTTAGCAATTGTGTCAATAGCATTACCTCGAACCTTACAGTTTCTTTAAGTTCCTTTTTTTTCTATCTTGTTTATTTTGATTGTAGTGATTTTGTGCCCGGTTAGTCCTATTTCCTGCATAGTAGAGATGGAGATAGCCGTTGCAGTGATACGAAGACAAGGTATGGATGGGATTCGGCTAGGAGAAAAATACGTCAGACCTTCAGGAAGAAATCTGTATTGGACGTTTCGGCTGCACTTTGGCAGCCTTCTTCAGCACTAGACAATGCCTAGGGAGGAGGGACGAAGACCAAAAAGACATTTAGGTAACCATGGTTGAATGTATGTTCAACCATGGTCACCTAAATGTCTTCTTGGCCTTCCTGCCTCCTCCCTAGGCATTTTCTAGTGCTGAAGAAGGCTGTCAAAGTGCAGCCGAAACGTCCAATACAGATTTCTTCCTGAAGGTCTGACGTTTTTTTCTCCTAGCCGAATCCCATCCATACCTTGTCTTCTTGTCGTATTTTCTGCATAAACTGATTTCTATAGGAGGAAAAAAGGCATTTATTGCTGGAAAAAGGTCCGACTCGCAGGAACTGCGTTATCTTAGCGCGGTTGCATTCCGAACTCTAGTGTCTAGGGTTTGATCTTTCGTGAAAAATATAAGATGAAATCTCAATGAGAAGGAAGATTTAAGGCGAAACAACTGGAAACTGATAGTTTTCTAAGCGGAAATGACTCCCCCCACCTGCTGTGTGTTCTCCATGAAAAACACTATTACCAATACGTTTCTCATTTCATACTTTATTAAAATACTAATTTTACTATTAAATGCAGGGGTCTCCCGTGGTCTAGTGGCTAGCGCGCTAGATTCATAAGCGGGAGATGGTGGGTTCGATCCCCAACGGCGCCAGAAATTTTCTCATTTCAGGGCTCGCTGAGAAAATTCCTGGCTGCACCCTGGACGTCGGCGCTAATGGCCACGATTTGTCGATGCGCCATAAAAAAAACTATTAAATGCAATTGAAAAAAACAATAAGCAATGAAAACGTTTGGTAAACAGCGACAAAACCCCGGTCAAAAGAGCAAAACTAACAATTACGAAGTCCTTATAGATCCATGGGGTCTGAAACGAGAAATTTTCTAGTCGGGACTAACGGATTGCATCGTATGGTCAACCTCATAAGCAGGTTTCCTCCCTATGGTGGGAGGGAGGAACTGCGCTAAAAACTTGCCGAAACGTCTAAAATATAGATTCTTTTCCAAACAGATTATACGTGATTCCCTACAAAATAGACACCTACTACGGAATAATAACACAGGCACACACAAAAAAAGTGGTATATTCCAAAGACACCATACATATATTCTTATGTATTCCGACACTCTGAATCCGAATACAGAGTCCGTTTTACCCCAGCACGTCAGGTTTAAAAGAATTTGAGGTCAAATTTCGTATGAAATCGTTTAAGAAGAAATAACTAGAGCTTCCATGGTTTTGAGCGTCGAAAGAATATACGTATGGTGCCTTTGGAAAAGACTACTTTTTTTGTGTGTGCCTGTGTAATGTACACAAAAGAATCCTCTCTGAAAAAAGTAATAGAATATTTAAAAAACCTTAAACTTTTTAATGTGTTATAATAGCTTGGGTATTGAGTATATATTGAAAGTGTAAAAAGTTTTTATGTATTTATGTAAATAGTCTGTAAGAGTAAATGTATTTATTGTATGAGTGCGGGACGTATGGTGTATATTGCACCACCAGAGTGACATTTTTAATAGGTGTGTTTTTGTATTTTTCGGGGGGACACTGTGTAATTATCATTGTTTAGTAGGATTTTAGGTTTAACGTTAGATCTGATATTTGTTAAAAGGATCTAACACAATTTGTATATAGCATTTTCAGATTTAGTGTAAAAATTACACTGTCTAAACACAATTAAATAATTAGTTAATAACAGTTCTACCAAAAAGTGGGATAGTAAAAAATATTAGATTTAAGTACTTGGTATGTTTTTCTTGATCGCATTACTTTTCATGACTACAATTTGAAATTATTTAAAAATTATATTCCAGGATTTGATCTATCCTTTCTATTTTAGGTCTTAATTTTTATCTCATACATAAACTTCATTTTTATGACACCAATAATTCTCTTGACGTTTCTGCAGCTTTGCCATATTCTAAAAAGTCATTTATCGTTCTCATAAATAGGAGTATATTCATTATTATAAAAAGTTGTTAGTATACATGTGTAATGGTTCATATTCAAAAGACTAATCACCAGCTTAGAGTATTTTGAAAGAGTTGACAGTTGTATAGGATATGAGGTTTCTGCAAGGAATTGAATGGCTTAGAAGAGCCATGAATGAGCTGAAAGCTAAACCAAACCGAGCTGGAAGAGCTAATTTAGAGCTTTAAGATCTCCGAGACGGAAAATTAGCCGGGCGTAGAGGACTGTTTTAATCTCTTCCATCCTTAGTCCCTAGAGGATTACTCAAGAACTTTAAAACAAATTAGAAAGTAATATAAATATATACTTCTAAGTGATCTTTTTCTTTCTACAGCTGATTTATTCTAAGGCCGTAATCCTTTTAGAATCATGTCATCCATGTAAAAGGCATTCAATGTTTGTTAGCCCAGAACGTATCATCTGTTTTCAGCTAGATGATACGGAGCTGTTTTCAGTGGGCAAGCTACTCTTTGCAGAAATATTTCTGGAACAACTCATATAACAGTAATTAATGTATCCAAAAATCGAAAAATTCTGTAAATGAATTTACTCTTAAGTCGTTTACGCTAGAAATTTTGGATTTAAGACCTTCATATTCCAGGAGAAAAATGATGAATACATTGTAAAACGACAAACCAAATTTCTACTTTACTAGAAATATCATTAGAAAGCTGCACTTAAATTTTCAAGTTGATAAGGCAAAAATTGAAGACGCCAGAGCATCGCCCGATTGGGAAAATATAGCTTTCAGAAAACGACTTTAAAGTTTAATAGTCTGAAATGTTCATTTTTTCCCTGTTTAATTTTTAACTTTAAAATGTATTAATGGAGGACCAAAAAAAACTTAGCGATTAAAAAGGGACCAATCGAAGTTCGCTTAAAAAATTATCTTCAAATCAGTCTCGCGTTCACTTGGCATCGGGACTTAGCTCGGAAAATCGTATTTTTTGACTATTTAAAACATTTTTCTTCACATAACCACTCTTCGATATCATTTTAGATTAGTTAAGGAAGAATTTTAGCTCCTAAAACAAAAGGCAGAAAAAAAGTTACAAGGTAGTGTCAACCCTTAATTTGCAGGCACTCCATCTAGGTCTCTCTCTAGCATTCAATAAGCTCTCGTTTTAGCACTTCATAATCCTATTTTCATGCTTTTTAACTATATATAATCTTTTGATGTGTAATATAAATTTGAAAAGGAATTCCTTCACTCTGTGTGCGCCATGTACATCCGTTATGTTTCTCCCTATCATTCCCAAGTTGGCCAGATGCTACTAAGATTACTCATGAAATTTCATTTTCCTGAATTAGATATCAGTAACACTGCTTTGTTTTTTGAACAGGTGATTGTTTCAATGGATAGAATTATATGCAGAAGTGTTTTGAACGTTCAGACAATGGTTTCCACCTCCAATGCAGCATTGTTTTAATTGTTAATTTTTTTGTTCTATCTACATGAAATGGAAAATTATGAAAACATTTTGGAGACCCGGTAGCCGTGAGGGTTAAGGCGTGAGCTCTTAACACTCCGTGCCAAAGGTCGTGGGTTCGATTCCAACTAGGGGCGGTGGCTTTTCTTTCGAAAAAAGAAAAGGCATCACCCCTATCCTGGCTAGAAAAGGGTGGTAACCTATAGATAACCCGTCCTAAAAATTCGTAGTTAATAATAAATGGGCGTTAAAATTTAAATAAATAAATAAATAAAATGAAAACAAACATCTGCTCCTAAAAATTAAATCATTATCACAATATGTTTACTTTATATTTCTGAAATTTTGCCTGTGTGGGTACAAGATCGGATAAGGCGTTGTTAGAAACTGATTTGGCTCCGGGACTCTGATTGTAATGTGGGCAACATCCTTTCCGACCCTATAGTGGATTTCGAGAGGTATCGACGCGTCACCGACGAAGGATTCTTTCTTAAAAGGCAGAAATTTCTTCAATGATATCCATACAATATCTCCAATCGACATGGTAGTTGTGGATAACTGTTCTTCACCTCCATATTCGGGATCATTCTCGCCTTCGTTGGACTTCTTCAGCCTGTGTGGCGAGTTATAGTATCCATTGGGGTAGTTCAACCGAACCCAAGGCTTACCGAATCGTATTCCTCTGGACCATCTTTTGGATCTTCTCATTGCTAGGAGTTCTTCATAAAGGGCTTCCTTTTCGGCGACTTTCTTCTTCAGTTCGTCAAGTCTGCTGTGATCATCTCTCTGGGTGTCGTAAGCGTGAAATAGTGCTTCTCTCGTCCTGTTCAACTCTGCGTATTCCTCGTTTATCCTTTTGTCCTGTTCCGCAAGTTCAATCTTTTTGTCGTCTATCATCCTGTCTAGATATGACAAAAACTCTTGATTGGTCTTCTTAACTAAAGCTTGGTACCTAATTTCATCTCTGATTTTATCAATGGAAGATTGTTCCTGGATTCTTGGCTTGTCACTTGGTATAATAATACTTACTGGCGAAGAGCTCGCTGGGAGTGTTATTTTCGGTAATAACCAATAATTGAAAATTGTTGATTGGTTTCCACTCTCCGAACCGTCTGATCGTACTGACTTGTAATTTGGCAAAGGACTCGTGATTGACTCATTGCTTCGTGGGTGTCGTTCCAATTGTTCCATACGAAATAACGTTCTGATTACGTCACTCAATGTTTTTATCATCTCGTCGTTACTTTTTTCTCCCCTTACATGAAACATAAAGCAAATAAACGATAGAATAAAGATTTTCGGAACCATGACCAGTAGATTACAAGGAGATTTTCACTAGTCTACAATATCAGTTAATATATGATATATCCGCACTTATCTATTCGCTCATATGACTTGTTGAATTTTATAGTTTGATAGTACCATCTGACACGCCGTACATTTATAAAAGAGATATAAGTGGTACATCAAAATGGAACGGCACGGTAAATGTGAAGGAGCGCGGTCTCCACACCGATCCTTTTGAAATGTTGCACTATAACGTATTTTGATGCACTAAACACGAATCCGTTAAAAAAAAAGCTCGCTTTTCACTAGGAAAGAAGTTATGAAACACTAAAGTTCACTGTTGTGCGGGTTCTGAAAGGTAATGTAACCTACTATGTTTGTCAACATGCGCATGCGCGGGTATGGAAAAGTTCGTAATAAGGATGTCTAATTGAAATTTACCATCAATTAATTATCAATTTATCTCCAGTTAGTTATTCAAAAATATATTTTTTAAATAATAAACCATTCTTTATTTTTTTTAAAAAAATTTTAAGAAGATATCAAAACTCTAGTCAATCCAACTCGCTAAAATTAATAGAATTCTATTAATTTTAGCGAGTTGGATTGGCTAGGGGTTTTGATATTTTCTTGAGCGAGCCGAGCGAGTGGAAACGCATAGCACGTATGCCCAAAAGCGACAATTTACCACCAAGTCAGCTACCACAAGGTGAGTCTTAATTTCAATTACACTTCGTCATTAAGGACTATTGCGCATGCGCGTGTTTACAAAAACGCTGTTACCCCGTCTTTTATAACCTCCATAACAGTGAACTTTAGTGCTTAATAACTTCTTTCCTAGTGAAAAGCGAGCTTTTTTTTTAACGGATTCGTGTTTAGTGCATCAAAATACGTTATAGTGCAACATTTCAAAAGGATCGGTGTGGAGACCGCGCTCCTTCACATTTACCAACGGCACTAATGCGCAGTAGAAAAAAAGATGCATGCGTGCAGGTCTCGTGAGGTCAGCGAACAAGGATATGGGTAAACTGTAAAAAAGGGCCAATGTATAAACTTCTGAAATTTGAGTGAACTGCACGAGTGACATCAGGGTGGGATAAACGTAATTGTTGAAAGTGCCAATGTCAAAGAAAAATATTCTTTTCCTCAATAACTTACAATGGGAAAACATTGGCCCTTTTAGCAGCCTTTTATCCCACCCTGGTGTCACTAGTGCAGTTCACACAAATTTCAGAGGTTTGGACATTTGCCCTTTTTTTTTCCAAGGTACAGATATATCAGTTGTTAAAACGGAGCTTTTTTTTGGCACCTGGTAGGATGGATTAAATTTTAATTACATTTAAACAAAAAAAAAATCTATAATTAGTGAACCCTACTTAAATGATTTCGAAACCTACTGAAATATATATTTAAGGCTAATTAATAACGTAACATAGTGAAACGATTTCAAGATATGATAGTAGATCACTAGAGAAATCAACAAGTACATATGGACCAATTATCTGAAATGGCGTAACTAGTGAGTAGAACATACTTTACACATGTTTTGTACAGCTTTTTAGCACTAAATTGTTTGTTTCAATAGTTTATGATAGTTTTGAAAAAATCAGACTGTGAGAAATAATGATAATCGCTGTCATATTAATAATAGTGTGCCTGATATAACATTCTTCGTAAAATACATAACCGTTTGCGTTTAGGAACAAGTAATATTTTTGCACATTTCGTGTTCATACATTTAAATACGCTAAATATTAGTATATTTAGTTTGAGCCCTTTATCTTAGATAGTTTGTAGGTTGAAATATAGAATGTAGTTTATAGAGGAAGTGTGTTTGTGTGTGCACACGGTACGTGCTTCCACACTACTAGAGCCCTTATCTTGTACCCGCAGGGTGTGTACAGAATTGGTGTTCTGTGTTAACGGGGAAATCTCACAATTGTGAGATTTTTCGCTCTTTTCACTTTTTAGCTAAGGAGTAAAAAAAACAAAGAATTCAGTTTAATTAGAATTATTAATATAATGTATGAGTTTTAGTTTCGTGTTATCACATTAAAATTTCTCTACTTTCGTCCATTTAATTGTCACACAGTCTTCTTCGCGATCTGGTCCAGTCACTCATTATTAATATTAGTTACCAGTCTTCCAATGTACAGTAAATGCGAAGCCCTGTCAGTATTAACTGCTCCAAGTGAAATCACTTCCACAACGCAGGTGCATATGCACGATTCTCTCTTTATCTTCGTTTAATTAATTTTCGGATTTTCTTATTGAAATTTATATTCAAGGGCATCAAGGCTGAATGAAATTATAATGAAAATCTCTCGGGATTAATAATAGTCGAGAAGATCAGGTAAGCCTTCATTGTGTTGGAAGAAGAAGAGAAAGAATCTATTACAAAAGAGAGATGAATTTTAAATGGGTCAATTTAGACGGGTCGGTTGAAGCACATCGTTCTAGCAAACGGCCTTGCTTGCCTTAGTAATGAATGCATTTGCCAAATAATTCAGCTAAAGCATTTTAGCTGAGCATCATTGAGAATAATTTCTTATTTTATTTTTGTTGGAAACAGTTCTCGTACTTAAATAAATATTACCCTAATGGATGTCGGAAATATTTTTATTAATTCACAATTTCATTATTGTTTTAGAAAAAAAAATCAGTCCTGTAGCAGACCACGAAGGCCAAGGGGGGCGGAATTTGTAGAGATATCAGATTCTTCAGATATGCCTGAGACACTAGGGGAAATAGTGTGGTAAGACCCATTAATTTAAGGCTGGGTGAGCCTAGGGACGATCTGGGACCCCAAATCCAACCTTCGAACGACGACACTAGAAGTGCACGGCGCATCAAAATCTGGACCATAAGCGCCGACATCCAAGGTGCAGCGAGGAATTTCCTGCCGCAGTTGGGAATCGAAACCACCATCACCCGCATTAAAATCTAAGGCGATAGCCACTACACTACGGGGAGACCCCAGATAAAATCTTTATTGTGCGCTTGGGTTACGAACCTGGGTCATCCAGTTCACTAGTCGAGTGTTGTGACAAGGTAACATCCCCATGTGTCCAGAACAGATTTTTATGAAACGTTGTATATTTATTAAACACGTGAAAATAATGTATGCGTATTTTTTTATATCGGCCCAATCGCACGTTTAAGGTGTACAAGCACCCTTCCAAAGTACACGTCAACTATTCTTACGAAGGGAATATACAGCGGTGGTGTCACCAATTTGATCCATTTTTTTCTGGCGATTCTACATCGAAAAATAGTGGACACGTGTCCAAGCGTTCCGTCCCATACGCCTTAGGAGCCGAGAAATAAAATAAAATAGGATGAAAATGCTTTATTTTACAAATCGAGTTTAGAAAATGATATCGAATGATTCTTTCTCCAATTTATTTCTTTTAGAGAGTAGATTACAGAAAAAATACGATCGCTACACGATAATTTATATTTCGCCAAATAGATTCAAAAATATTCGCTTACGTTTGAAGTAAACTAGCATTATACATTTTTTTTTAATGAAAAATAATAGCAGATTTAAAATCAGCACCCCATGAAACTCTAATGAGGAAAAAAATCCTTTTTTCCTCCAATACCGAGAGATACCGGAGACTACTTGTCTCTTCCTCCAATACCGAGAGATACCGGAGACTACTTGTCTCTTCCTCCAATACCGAGAGATACCGGAGACTACTTGTCTCTTCCTCCAATACCGAGAGATACCGGAGACTACTTGTCTCTTCCTCCAATACCGAGAGATACCGGAGACTACTTGTCTCTTCCTCCAATACCGAGAGATACCGGAGACTACTTGTCTCTTCCTCCAATACCGAGAGATACCGGAGACTACTTGTCTCTTCCTCCAATACCGAGAGATACCGGAGACTACTTGTCTCTTCCTCCAATACCGAGAGATACCGGAGACTACTTGTCTCTTCCTCCAATACCGAGAGATACCGGAGACTACTTGTCTCTTCCGGAGTGGAAAAAAGTATTATTTTTTGTTTTCGATGATATTTACCTCATTAGAGATTCTTGGTGTGCTGATTTTAAATTTGCTATTATCGTGATGAAATCTGCTGTTGTCATGATATAAAATACAATAATATTTATTTAAATTTTAACGTCCATTTATTATTAACTACGAATTTTAAGACGGGTTATCTATAGGTTACCACCCTTTTCTAGCAACGATAGGGGTGATGCCTTTTCTTTTTTCGAAAGAAAAGCCACCGCCCCTAGTGGGAATCGAACCCACGACCTTTGGCACGGAGTGTTAAAAGCTCACGCCTTAACCCTCACGGCTACCGGGTCTCCAAATACACTAATAAACCACAGTAATTTTATTTAATTTTTTGTGGAGGTTGAATAATCCATAAGTTACTATCTCCATAAAATGCCAAAGTTGTTTTCCTATTCATTGGCAATGTGAGAACATCGGATCAAACGAAAACAGTGAATACCACGCAGTTTATATCTCGGATACCACACGCTATCTACTGTGCCACAAAGAGAATTAGCCTAATTAACGAATATTTTTGGCCTCTTGTACGACAATATCTAATAATTAAGCCTTTTTGAGAGGACGAAACATCACTTAGCTAGAAGGCAATGAATTCACGTTTTATTTTGCAGACCTGAAAGAGAGTTTTTGCTAGCTATTTATTCAAGAACTCAGCCGAGAAGGGGAGAATGACTCTTTGAAGTCTAGGTTGTGATTGTCGAGCCGGCCCATCAAATAGAAATCAACTCATGAAGGTTGGGACATTTTTCTACCTCAGCGTCCCTTTTGTTTACAAACTCTTATTGTACAGCCGTTTTGTTCGGCCGATGTAAAGGTTCTTTCTTTCCCTTTCAGAATTCTTTATTTATCATCATATATTCTATTAATAATCGTATTTGATCTCTTTATTTCCGTAGGATCGTTGAGAACTTATTGCCGTAGTTGATTCCCATGACGTTTGATTGTTGTATTGTTATTAACCCATTCGAGACTCATAGCCACTTTCGTGACAAGGCCATTTTCTTTGTTTCGGGCCTGAAAGTCATCGCTGGATGAAATTTTAACTAGCCGCAAATTTTCCAAGCATCCTTCTATATTCCCCCTCCTAAAAATACCCCTACCTCTTTGCCACACCCTACAGTCCGTCTCCTGGTCAAGAAGAGTGAACACAGTTCAAACGTCTCTGTATATTTATGCCATGTTTATATTAAATAACTGTTTTTGAGGGTGCGTTTACATCTGACCCTTCTCGCAGGAAATATATCCCAAGTGTCGGATATATAATTATCATAATTATTATATCCGACACCTGAGATATATTCCCTGCGAGAAGTGTCAAATGAAAACGACCCTTATTGCTCGTGATAGAAATATATATTTCAGACATTAATTGTTTGCAGTTTACTTTAGTCACAATTTCTGTCTGACATAAATATCCTGCAATAACTGCTAATGACCTAGAAGTAGATGCGCCGTAAAAAAAAACAAGAAAAAAAAACAAAAAACTAGAAGCGACTTTCTTGTGCTAACCACCTAATTATTGCAATGGAACTCGCCATAACTCGTTCTCACGTAAAGTTCTGTTTTAATAATTATAGTTAGAGTCAATTAGGGCTGAGATTATAATCCAGAACTATGTTGTTAATTTAAAAGTTTAAAAGTACCGGCCGTATATTTATTTCACTGCCTCCAGCCTTAGTAGGTATCTCTTCTTACCTAATGAGGAGCATGTTTTGTCAAAAAAAAAGAAAAAAAAAAAGAAAGTTTTTGAATTAAATAAATAGTTTAAATAGAAGTTTAATTATTAGCATAACCTTAATTTTGTATGTCTATATAGCTGCGAGGATTCAAAATAAATTTTAATTATCATGAAATGGCAAACTATATTGAAATTAGAAACAAGTCATTTTTGAATTCCGAGAATTAAGATGCTTTTAGTTCCTTTTAACCTTTCCAAAGATTTAAGTTCTATGATTGGGAGTTGTCTTGAGTTAGTATTGCTTGAAATAAACTTGTAGTCTTGGTAGAGTTGGAACTATCAATAGGGTTGTGATAAGAAAGAGGATAACTCTAAGAAGCTTATTCCGTCAGAAGATCCAAGATTAGGGTTCGTCTTGTCTTTATCCCGGTTTGTCAAGATACTTATTCTTTTCTTATATCAGAATAAAAAAAAAATTACAATTTTTTTCTGTTGTTAGTCAAACATGAAAATTTAACTAATGAAACATTTTTTTCTTTATATTTAGTTATTTGATTTTTTGGGTTTTGAGGAGTATTTACTAATTTAGGATAGGTTTCATGTTTCGTTCTTATCATTCCACGAAAAGTATTTGTATATGAATGGTAGATGTATGGATCAGAAGATAAGAATAAATGCTTTCTAGTTTGCATTTTAAAACTAGGAAATAACGATGAAGATAAAATTTTAAACATAAGAATAATTAAAGACGCTATAAAAGATTATTTCAAAAACATCAGTGACATATGGGAAAAACATCATCGGAGAGCTGAATTTTTGAAGGACTTTTCCGGGTGGCTGGAAGGGAAGGTGTTTAAGTTTATGTCACAGGTGACTGGACAGTCCACAAGTCAAGGTGCAGGTCGTTCAGAAGAGAGTTTTAACAGACTCTGACAAGTAAGAAATGTTTCCGTCAATTTAGATTGCAAAATACAAGAAAATATTCTAGAGAGGCCGCAAACAAAGATCTTCTTATGGCGCTCTCAGTTTAAACGGACACGATTGTCGCTAGTTTTAGGAAACGGTTGCATAAAAATGCAACAAACAGATGTAGATGTATTTATGCTATTGAAGTGTAGTTTACCATGTGATCAAGTTCAAGAACTGTCAGTAGAAAATGAGGCTGACGATACTGACTTGCCAGAAGAAAATGCTGAAGGATGTAGCCGTATTCAATCAGACGATGATTAATAGATAATTCGTTTTTAGTGCGTCGTATAATTGTATATATTTGTTATTATTAAAAAACAATGACATCTTCATCTAAGTAGTTAGCCTATTTTCGTTCTTTCTTTTTGTAGTAAAGCCTATGTATTATTTTTTATGAATATATGTATTATTTATATGGAAATAATAGATGCAAAAAGTTAATGATTAAATGTTCCATAGATTCAAAAATATATTCTTAACTTTTATATATTTTGTCCAAAAACTGCAGGTCGAAGAATTTTTTGCAGATTTGCCCTTACCCAGTGACCTCAAAAACATTGAAAAACATACACAAAAAGAATTTCGACCTAAAAATAGATTTTTGCCTCCTGTGCGACGGTGAAAATAGTCCATACAAAGTTGCCCACCATCCTAAAATTATTACACGTTAACTCCTCCCCAAAGACAAATGAGTATACACAAAAAGAGAAATATGCACTCTACTATTGAAAATATGTAAATGCTCAGGATATCAGCTAAAAGTAAGACCTTTGCCTTTTCGCAATATCTCAAGCGGTTTTCCAAGATTTATAAAAATACAGAGTGCCTCTATATTTGCGAGCCACAACTACAATATTGTGCAAACTCTTAGGAAAAAAATGCAAATTCGTATAGGTCAAACCTTGTATCCCTAATATAAAATTTGGATTATACACTTAGGCCTAATGACAAAATACATTTTTGTATTAATCACACCCTTTATATATGTATATGATATATATATATATATATATATATATATATATATATATAATATAATAATAAACACAATAATTTTCTAAGCCTCATAATAATTTCTTCAATTGAATTGGAAGAGGAGTATACATTGTATCAAAAATATAGTATGTTTTTCTTTTTTGCGATATTGACAATAATTCACCAAATAATAAATCCCCCCCCCCAAAAAAAAGAAATAAAGGAATCCTGTAGTTGATGAATGGAGTAATATGATACTGGGAAGGCGTGTAGTAGTAAGATGGATCGGGTATGTGACAGCTGGCTTGTAGTTACACGGGTGTGAAATGAAGCTGACAACATAAATACCCGGCCTATACATCAAAACCACCAACACCACACTCTACAAACATTGCAGGATCTTCATATAAACTCTCCTATCTCCTAGATCAGTAATTTCGTATCTTGAAGTATGTATAATTACAAATAAATCAGAGATTAATAATGATAGCATAAAGCGGTATGTTATAAATTTGTGGATTTAACACACAAAAAAAATCATATCACTAAAAAAGTTTATATAACCGCGGACTGAAGAATATTTCAGCAATAGTCGTGCCAGTGAGGGTACAGATCATCCTTAACGACACACAACCTAAGGGCGAAATCAGGCGGCCAAAGTATAGTACTGATAACAAAATACAGGGTCTGTCCGGAAAGTAATAGGACTGAGTCAATTAAAAAAAGTCCGTCACGCAGGAACGGCATAACTAAGCACTTTCCTCAGAATGTTTGTTGTGTAGACTACATTACTGAATAATTTGCTGTAAATAGCCTAGTATATAAATAAAATAAAAACTTGACTAGTTCTGCTCATTTACATTTCTTATGAGAACTGTTCAATTATTAACTTTGTAAATAATTTGCTTCCTGAGTTATGTTAATACATGATACTGTACTACTTAATAAATGCACAAAAACTTCATTTTCCGTCTTTTGATTTGCCGCAGGAACAGGATACAGTCCTTCTAGTGGGAGATAGCGCTCCTCGCGGCGGCGTTGGGAACCTACGTCTGGCAGTCTAATTCTAATGAAACAGAGTTTAAAGTAAACCCTCCTTTCCAATAGACCGATTTACTTCATTTTTACAACACTTCTTTCTCATGAGATACACACGACCTATGCTGCGTTTCGTTACAATACAGCAGAAATTACGACCGGTATGAGTACATTAGTACTTTAGGTCCGGAGTAACCCCCCCCCCCCTAAATAACCCGATTTAGTTTATTTTTACAACCCATTTTTCTCTGTTGATTACCACCACGAATACCGAGTTTTGTTGAAATGTAACAAAACTTACAGCTGGTAATGGCAAATTGGTGATGTGGGCCCGGAGTTCCCCCCCCCCCCTCATGAACCGATTTAGTTTGTTTTTACAACGTATTTCTTTGTTTAGATCAACATAACGAATACCGAGTTTCGTTGAAATATAACAAAAACTACGACTGGCATGGTCAAAGTAGTGTTTTGGGTCCGGGGTAAACCCCCCTCCCGGTGGACCGATTTTAGTGGTTAAAGAACTCGTTCAATCGTTTGCTAATTGAACGCTATATACCACGTTTCGTGAAGAAAAAACAAAAACTCTGGCCGCTATCGTGTTAACAGACATATATATATATATATAAAAATATAAATATATATACGCAGGTTTTATGTAAGATGAAATAAAATTAATTAATTTATATTTCATCATCTTCATTTATATCTTCATCAAATTACAGGATGTAACACATTGTTAAACAAATTCATCAGACTTGTCACTTTCAGGGATATGTTCAGAATCTTTTAAACATAATGAACAATCAAAATAAATTCCCTTTACAATACTGCCACATTTGAAAAATAGGGTTAGTTTTTCTTGGTTTGTTCAATTTTCCTTTTAGGAATTTGAATGTTTCTTTCAAGAGATTCTGGCCAGTATAGCACTTAAACCAAGGGCGACTTTCGTTGCCGGATGGACCAAACTGATTCCCTTTGGATATCCAAGAGGTGTTGTTTTGTTATAATAAATATGTAGTAAGCATAGTTTCAGGTGTAGTATGACTTTCAGTACCTTCATGATGTCCTATGGTATCTTCATTTGGTTTTGAAATAACGTTCTCTAACCACGTTCTAACATTAGCCTCAGAAAAACGTGTGCTGGTCCCAGTAACGTCTTCGGAAATCCTCTCTGTATAGAGGGGTGCCTTTGTAATAAATCCTTGTACCAGCCAACACCAGGACAATTACCTTTAAAGGGAGGGCTCATATTTTTAAATTCAATAAATTCTTCTAGGGATTGTGAATTGTCATTTTTCTTCCTCATGCATCCGTTTTTCGCACATTATTCTATCCAGTGCAACTAGAGTTAGTTCATCGTCATCCGAAAGAATTGACCGTGGTCCAAACAATGATATTACAAATTTATCGCTTAATCTGAAGTGCAGATTTGCCTGCGGAACTCCAAATCCTTTGTATGCCGATTTAATGGAGGAGCCATCCTTTATGGCCTTCAAGGCATTCTCTAAATCCTCCTGGCTATAACCAGGCTTCATTAAAATACTGACACCTGTTATACCCACAAAAGAAACTTTATTATTAAGAACTGACAGTGTCAATAACTAGTCATTGAACCCAACACTAGTAATTGACACCCCATGTCAATAACTAGTTACACTGAAATTAAAGTTAAAAAAACATTGCAGATTTATCAGGAAGATTAAATTATTCAAATTAAAGCAGAACCATTAATATTTAAAAAAGAAAATCATAATTTAGTTATTGACATGGGGTGTCAATAACAAATTACTTTGGAAAAAAATGACCAGTTATTGTCACCCCTGTATAATAATATTTAAATTGATTACTTTAATTTAGAACCACTCAAGACACTTCAATTATACATTAACAAACAATATAAATTACTTACCTTTATTAGAATAAATTTAGAAAGAGAGTAGGAACAAAAAAATAGAATGAAAATCCTTGGGAAAATCATAACCTTTTAGCCATTAACTGACTATCAACTGAAGTCTTGGGGGTATTAATTTTGAAATCTTCCCTGTGGTTAGTTTCTTAAATATTTATGTCATAGATGACTTAGAGGACCCTTCAAACATGTGTTTCCTGTATTTCTTCAAATAAAATTAGGACTAGTACTGGGTGTCAATAACTGTCCGGTTTACCCTATATATATATATATATATATATATATATATATATATATATATATATATATATATATATATATATATAAATTCAACTTTTATAGATGACTTACTACGATCATTTAATACAATTTCACCAAGAATAATTTTCATTTATTTCTGATAATATCACGAAAATAAACATTTGAATTGCCGTTATTTTCGTTCTATAGGGGTTTTCTTAAACGTAAAATTTTATACACTTTTTGTCTGGATTCAATATGTAATATTGTCATTAACTTGCGATACACCCTATGTATATATATATATATATATATATATATATATATATATATATATATATATATATATATATATATGTTATCGGCAAAGTATATAATCCAGGCCTAAACCACATCCATTCTATAGAATGCCTGAGTGGTTTAGGCAAAGTGTAGAATGTACATCGTATTACACACATTGCCTAGGCATTCTATAGAATGCCTGTTGCTTATTGGGCAATGTATAAAATTAAAAAGGTTTTGAGTATACTACATAAACATTACTTAGATACTTGAAAGAAATGACAACAGGTTGAATTTGAGTGTTCAGAATCAATGAAAATCACTAAAATAAAGCGTCCTCAGCACAGATGTTCTTCAAAGTTTGCTCTATAACGTATTTTGATGCACTAAACACGAATCCGTTAAAAAAAAAAATGCTCTCAACTAGGAAAGAAGTTATAGAAGTACTAAAGTTCACTGTTATGGAGGCTATAAAAGATGGCGTAAACAGAGTATCCTTAATGAAGAAGTATAATTAAAATTTAGACTCACCTGTCGTAAGCAGACGCTTTTGGGCACACGTGCTATGCGTTTCCGCTCGCTACGCTCGCTCAAGAAGATATCAAAACCCTAGTCAATCCAACTCGAAGAATTTAATAGAATTCTATTAATTTCTGCGAGTTCGATTAACTAGGGTTATGATATCTTCTTGAGCGAGCGTAGCGAGCGGAAACGCATAGCACGTATGCCCAAAAGTCGTCCTAAGCATTCTTCTAATTCTCCTAGTCATCATCAGACGCGATGTTCATGGATATAAATCCGTAATCGCACCGCCAGTAGTTACTCCAAGCTACAAATCCTTTATTTCATACTTTGCCTAAAGCACAGTAGGCATTCTATGGAATGCCTAGGCAAAGTATGAAATAAGCTTTATTTCATACTTTGCCGGCTGGATTTAGGCATTCTATAGAATGCCTGATTATATGCTTTGCCGGTAACATATATATATATATATATATATATATATATATATATATATATACATATATATATAGGTGTCAACCTTTTTTTTCCTAAGCTTATTCCCCATGCAGGCTTATTACGCCATGGATATTTTATTTTTCCTATAAAGAGTTATATATAGGGAATTTAATATCCTGTGGAAACTAGTTTTCCTAATTTTAAACAGGATGTCACACACAATTTTACTCAAATTATCATTGAATGTTTTAATGCTTACTCAATAAGATGGAATTGTAACCGCACAACCCAAGCTTGTCTGACAGCTCCCTTAGGACAATCCTTCCAAATTACTACACTTTCCTAAGTTTCTATGTGCAGTTCAGTTGACCCAGTTACAGTCCAGCAGGACAGACATAACGTCTGCCAACAGTGCAACTTGGCCAAGAAAACCACTGCCCCAACCCAAACAGGATCCCTTGTTGGAAATACAAGAACTACCGTTGAACGATTTTAGGATGCAAGCAAAAATATGTTCGTATGTATTTATCTTTTGTAAGAAATGTTAGTGACAAATAATATACGAGACTAACATTTTTTACAAAAGATAAACACATAAGAGCACATTTTTCTTTGCATCCTAAAATAGTTCAACGGTAGAGTATTTTTTTAAATAATTCATTGGTTTCAACTGGAAATCTTTGACATATTATGTGTGGGCTACTATCGGTACAGTAGCTACAGTTCTTATTTGTCATGCATGTTAATGTTTTCTCGTTTTGGGCACTTGTAATTGTCTCGCAGAAGTGAGAGCGTTTAAGTAAAGTATGATTGAAAAAAGAACCCCTCCTCACGATTTAAATCGTCTATAACCTAGATGTATTGATTTAGACGGCAGGCATTCAATAGCATTATTCGGGAAAATATCTGGTAAATATATTCAAGTGAACAGATTTGATAATCAGTTTTTCAGGTGAGTATTCCTTACATGTGTATTAAGAATTACACAGCTGAGGTAATAATTTGGGATCATGAATGACAAAAACTTTTTATAATAGTCGACTTTCATTTAGTCGATTTGAAATTTATTGCTTTAAGATGTCCGTTATTGAGAGGAATAAAGAAGATATTTGCGAAAGGGCTTGGAGGAGGCCCTTCGTTAGGTGAAGAGCTCCTACAGCCCAAGATAACAAGTCTGGTGGCTTGCCTTGTCATTAGGGAGGCCACTTAGGCCTTATATGTATAGTTATTTTTTTTATATATATATATATATATATATATATATATATATAATACACAAATAGGTTATAATTAGGGTTACATTGGAGGGGAGAAAAAATGTAGGAACTACTGAATCGACGTAATATTTTTGTTATCAGGAAATCCGCTAAGATATAGATTGTAACATACAGAGTAAAAATGATATTAACGTATATAGTGAATCTCTTTATACAATTATCTGAAAAAGACAAAGAATAATAGATTTTAAACAAGCACAATTCTTAAAGTAATCATAGAAAATAACTTTATAGTGAACACATTATTGTCCAATCTGTCTACACAGTTTGATTTACAGAAGAACCAACAGTGCAGGAATCAGCTAGATACTTGCCGATGATGAGGCTTTTAATAACTTGAAATAATATATATATATATATATATATATATATATATATATATATATATATATATATATATATATATATATATATATATATATATATACATATATTTATTCAATGACACATTATATTTATTTATCATTTATTGACACATTTCTTGTGGTGCTAAAATTTTCAAAAGTATCGTTGTCACTGTAAGTATTTATTGTTTGAGTGCTTTAAGTATAATAATATATGTCATTGTAAATATGTATATATAAATGTTCAGTTTTAAGTTTAACTTTGGCGGTTGATCCGGGTTATTTTAATAAGGATAAACCCAACATGAAATGCATGTAAGCCTGTGAAAGTCTTGTATGAATGGTTCTTTGTAATAATATAATTCGTAAGGTAAGACTTTCTGTGTTTAAATGAGTGCTTGTAAATTTGTAAATAAGATAGTTTAGATGTAATTTATATGGACTAATTCAATATATTTTAAAATAGATACTAACGAGCTGCTATCTCCTTGATAGAAGGGTGCTAATGACCATAGCAGCCAATGCTCCAGATTAAAAAAAAGACAAAAAAAAAAAACAAAAAACTATCGTTGTCCCACCCCTGGTTTAGCCTAGCATCTTCCATTTTTTACAGTGTTAGCCTCATTCGGCGTATTAGTTTTATCTGAGACAAATTTCATGAAGAAATCTTAAAGCAGCAATATTTTCAAAAATTAAATGTAGTACATTTGCCAGATGATTATTGGCAATAGCTGCCTAAATTAATACTTATAAATGACTTGACTCCATAAAGAATTTAAAATAAAAATTGTAAAATCGAATGAAGGATTAAGAGTTGAAAAATAGTTTTTGGCTGTAGAAAAGAGCCATTGAGGTTGGAATGAGAAGGAATCTGAGCCCATGGTTTAGGGTTCAGCTGCTTTGCATAATAAGTGGGGATCTAGAGGGACGGAGCCCGTGATAAGCCCGTGGATTTCCATCCAAAACTAATCTCACCCCTAGCTCAAGGAAATAAGGATAAGTATGAACTAATAGTCTTTCACCTTCCATTAGCTACGGACAAAAGGCTACAATTACCGCGGGTTTATTTTAGGCGGGGATAGAATCAAAGAAGTTTTATAGTCCTTCAGTTTTCCTCTGATCCTTCAGTTTTTCGCTATATTAGCAGAAAAAGCATTTTATTCCTTCAGTAAAAAGTACAAAAATATATATCTATAAGACAGAGGATAGGCCTAATGAAACATCATCAGTCGTTTCTTCATTTTATTTTATTTTTTTCACCATTTGTTTATGAAGCTACATATTTTTCTTTGGTAAATCTGAAGGAGAGTGTCCTCAGCTACGATTTTCTTCAAAGTTTGCACTATAACGTATTTTGATGCACTAAACACGAATCCGTTGAAAAAAAAAACCCCGCTCTCAACTAGGAAAGAAGTTATTTTAAAAAAAAAGTTCACTGTTATGAAGGTTAGGGAAGAATGCCGTGGACGAATTTTGGGCATAGAATTCTTTTCATTTCTGCGAGTTGGATTGACTAGGGGTTTTGATGTTTTCTTGAGCGAGCGGAAACGCATAGCATGTATGCCCAAAAGCGACAGTTTACGACCAAGTCAGCTACCACAGGTGAGTCTAAATTTCAATTGCACTTCGTCATTAAGGACTATTGCGCATGCGCGTGTTTACATATAAGCTGTTTACCCCCGTCTTTTATAACCTTCATAACATTGAACTTTAGTGCTTAATAACTTCTTTCCTAGTTGAGAGCGGGGTTTTTTTTTTCAACGGATTCGTGTTTAGTGCATCAAAATACGTTATAGTGCAAACTTTGAAGAAAATCGTAGCTGAGGATGCTCTCCTTAAGTATTACTTTTTCTTTATTCCATTAGGTTCCTTCAACTAAAATGTAGAATATTTCAGGTATGTAGATTTCACTCAATGGTGAGCAAACAATTGAGGAGGTGAGGTGCAAAACTCGTTTGTTCCATTTTTAGAAAAATTGTGATGGCATTAGATTATAAAAGATATTTAAATGCTATTTACACATATGTTGAAATATAAAATATATCTGTAAACATAAAGATGGACCTTTTAAACGCAAAAAAAAACAACAAAAATCATTTTAATCTGGCCACTCTATAAGACGCAGTTTTGAGTTTTTTGAGCTACCTGCAAAATATGTTCCTGTGGAACGAACGAGTTATGCATCTCAACTACTCAATTAATCATTTTCTAAATACCAGACAAATATAATAAAAAAGATGTTAAAATTAATGTATCAGGAGATGCTTGGCAAACCAATGTGAGACGTGAATACGCATTCGTAAAGAATATACTTGAAATAACCTACTTATAGGCAAAATTTAAAACAATTAATTTTTTATCTCTGACGATGGGCAAATTCGCAATTTCTTTTATGTCTCAATATGTTTTTTTAAAATTTATTATTGGAGCTCCCGAGCAATATGCTCTTACATGTCTCAAGACCCAATATGTCATTATGTATCCTATACTCCAAATATGTCATTATGTCTCCTATACTCCAAATATGTCATTTTGTCTCCAATACTACAAATTTATCATTATGTCTCCTATACTCCAAATATGTCATTATGTCTCCTATACTCCAAATCTATCATTAAGTCTCCTAAACTCCAAATATGTCATTATGTCTTCTATACTCCAAATATGTCGTTATGTCTCCTATACTCCAAATATGTCATTATGTCTCCTAAACGCTAAATCTATCATTATGTCTCCTATACTCTAAATATGCCATTATGTCTCCTTTACTCCAAATTTATCATTGTCTCCTATACTCCAAATATGTCATTATGTCTCCTATACTCTAAATCTATCATTATGTCTCCTATACTCTAAATATGCCATTATGTCTCCTATACTCCAAATTTATCATTGTCTCCTATACTCCAAATATGTCATTATGTCTCACATACTCCAAATACGTTATTTTGTCTCGTATACTAATGGCAATGCACAGATTTCCTAAATATACATTCGAGTTCCTCCGGATTTATTTCTGAAATTTGTGGAGGGGGTGACAAGGAGTAAGGAGGCAAGTATTGCTATAATTAATATAGGCCTCCCTTTGGGCTTGCAGGGTTGAATAAAACAGTAGATGTTGGAATACCCCAAGGACTAACCAGGGAAATGTTAGGCCCTTCTCTCTCTATTATTCAGTGTCCGCAATAATACCACTCAACAAGCTACTTTACGCGTAGAATATCTTCTTGGCTATGTATTATTTTTTGTACGATCGAAACCCAAAGGTAACGAATTGAAAGATAAATAATCCTCCCTAGGGCTGTTGTAATTTTTTTTTTTTTTTTTGTAAAATAAAACGATATTATCCTATAAATTCTTTTTTTTTTTTTTTTCTCTTCATAGTATCCCTATGAAGAGTGCATTTATTTTGAACACATGTGCCATTGCCTTATTTGGCATAATACATGTAGTGATTATGTGTTTTGGTTACATATATTGTATTGAGATATAAACTTCGATAAGATAATTATACAAAACTAATTTAAATAATGTGAGTTTAAACATAAAATTAATGTTTTAACTTATTTACAATAATACTCTAATAAGTGAGTAAATGCGATAATAATAAACTATAATTAAATATTATTAAAATAAAATTCTATTTCATCCGATGCTGCGGTTTCTCTTGGACTGGAAGGATATGAAAGAGCAGATATATTGAGATACATTCATTATTGTTCAAATCAAAACATAAATTATAATATCCTATAAAGGCTTAAATACGTTAGTAAACTATAGATAACCCGGCCTTAAATAGGATGTTAGAATACATGTACGAAAGTTTTGTTGGATACAAGTATTTTTAACTGTTTTCGGTCATATTAGAATTATTTTTATTTCAAAATTATTGAAGTAGCTAGGTACTTCTAAACGAATCGGTTTGTCCTCTCTCCATTACACTTGGGAAGGCCAGAAAATTAAGCCGAAATGTAGACATATCTGACTTCTTTCTCTTGCTCTTTTTACATTCATGAAAGCAAAGCGTTTGTATTTTATAAAATGATTAGTTTCACTAAGAAATCTTAAAAAGTGTGTCATAAGAAAAACGTATTCATATAATCGAAAAAAAAGGAAAGGTCTGGAATAAGCGAAAGTAATGTAAAGAGAACATATTTAAAGAGCATTTTTATTTTTATTTTTTAGAGATAATTATTATTTTAATCATAGGCCAAATCTAAAAAAATTGTTTTATTTTAAATGACTAATCTTATTCTGAATAATCGATTTTTATTTTGGAACTCTATCGATTCTTCACAGGTGATTGACGTTAACGTAGTAATCTCACTCTTGATGGGAAATATTGAAAGGGAAGATTCACTTTGGTAAAATTAAGATTTATGAAAAGTTTTTCCGATCCCCATGTGACTCTCTAAACTGCACTAAACAAGGAAAGCTGGTTCCCATAAACCATTGGCATTATTCGTATAATTTTTGCCCATCCGCTGGCAAATATAAGATACTAGCCGTTACCCGGCGTGCCATGCTACGCCTACTTTCTGCATATAGAAAAGCCTAAATAAATTAGACACCAAATAAGTATTATTAAAATCTAATAACACGAATCTGTAACTGTTATGAACCCGTGGCCTCCCAACTGTGAGTCCTAGACGACTTTGACCTAACCTATAACACCCCCCGTATCAAGACATACATGTACACCAAGTTTCGTAAAAATTGGTCTAACGGTGTGGATTTGTATAAGGGACAAACATACAGACAGACAGCTGGTAGATTTTTTTGACCTAACCTACGGCACTCCCCAGATTAAGATCTTCCTGTGTACCGAGTTTAGTCAAAATCGGACGAACTGTGTGGATTTGTATAAGGGACAAACATACAGACAGACAGCTATAAAACGTTTTTGACTTAGCCTACGACACTCCCCAGATTAAGATCTACATGTGTAGCGAGTTTAGTCGAAATCGGACGAACGGTGTGGATTTGTATAAGGGACAAACATACAGACAGACAGCTGGTAGATTTTTTTGACCTAGCCTAGGAGATTTCTCGTATCAAGACCTACCAATATTCCAAGTTTGGTCAAAATCGGTCAAACGGTGTAGATTTGTATAAGGAACAAACAAACAGAAAAACAGACAGACACGTGATTTTTATATATATAGATAATAATCAAATAGTGATAAATTTACTTCATTCACAATAACTATATATTTAGCTGATTGTTCGTATCGGAGGTCCCAGCCATAGCTGATAGGGAGTTAGAACTCTCTGCTTAAGGTCGTGGGTTCCTACAAGGGGTAGTTGCTTTTCTTTCGAATGAAGAAAAGGCATCAGCCCTAACCAGGCTGGAAATAGGTGGCAACCCTCCACAAAAAATCTGTGTTTTGTATAAGTGGACGTTAAAAATATAGCGAACAAATATTGTTTGTAATAAACCTACAATCTCACAAGGAAAGATTAGGAAGAATCATTAACGTAATAAGTGCAAACAAGAAAATTAGTCAGTGGGATAAATCGTTGATAATTGTAGTAAATTATAGTTTAAATTGTGTGCGTGAGTGATGTGGTGCAAAATAGAGCAGGGAAATTGCGGAGAACACACTTAGGCCGCAATCTAATCCAGAGAATGGATTAGAAGTGATGATAATGCGGTTGTGGGTATTAAACTAAGTGACCACAAATCATCTTTAATTTCCTTCATAAAATCTCCCTAAAAGCTTTTTTAATTTAATTTTGCAAAGACAATCAATTAAATAAATTCTTATTATTGAATTATTTCAGATAAATCAACGATCACAAAGTTATGCGATCTATTATTATAAAATATTTCTTCTGTTTATTCCACTTGCATATCTTCTATCCCAACGAATGAATTTCGACTCCTTCCCACTCCATTGTTAAGTTGTTAAATATATTATAAGTTATGATTTCATATTTTAAAATATTTTTATATTTATATATGTTATATAGTAAGATAAGACTTCCGAGAAACCAGTATCTTTTTTTACTAAATTGTGCTATACATTGTATTAAACCAAAATGAGCTTCATTTATATTTACACGGAGAAGAAAATCTCAATATATTGACTACGCAGTCTACATCTTGAGATATTTCTCACCGTGGAACATCCTTTAAACCAGAGTTGAACTGTTCAGTCCATCGAAGTAGAATTAAAACCCGAATAGATTAACTGTAAAGTCCAATGAGCCCGGGACTGTGCAGGCCATGCCTGACGTGTGTGGACAAGAGGATATTTGCTTCACATACATTGTCTACTATAACTGGACTTTGCAGTCCCAGCCTTGAGGTTTATTAACTTAGCATGTGTGGGCTTGACCCGTACAGGCCATTATGTACATTCCCGGCCTTGTAATTTGAACTGAATGTTAAATGCACTGAATGTGCCTAAGGCCACCTTAACCCATTAGCGGCGGAGTTGCTTTTTTTTTCAAAAATTCTTAATACACATAATATATTTTAGGAACTTAGTATATAATATAATTTTTTTATCACCGCTTAGATATTGTCATTACCATATGGTAACGCACGACGCTAATGGGGTAAGCTTTTATTAAAAAAGAAAATTAATTTAAATATCATGCCGCAATGAATATTCCTTCTTCATGGAATAAAAAAGTCTAGTTCGACACATTGATTTTTTTTGAAACTCGACTATTATTAAGCAGTCAGGGGATAGCTGAAATTTGGGTAAGAACCAACATTCAGATTTTCGTAAAACTCTATATTTAGAACGTTTCGGCATTCTCTTTGGCAGCCTTTTTCAGCAATGAATGCCTAGGGGACGGAGAAAGGCCAAAGATAGCAGAATATTTCCACAATGGTCTCTTAACTGCTAGTTTTTGGTCTTCCTCCATCTACTAGACATTCATTGCTGCTTATCCCCTTGACGGCTAACTGCCAACACCTTATTTTGAATATTATTTATTTATTTTTTTTTTAAGCATGATAAATTAAATTTTTTTTGTTTAGAGTCATGAACTATAATTCTGTAATAGTTTATTTAATACATAGGCAATTGGAGATTCAAAGACCCACTAAATATTTTTTATTTTGAGCGCTTACCTAATTCATTTCAACAAATATAGAATTTTATTGAAATTTTTTCTTATAAACTTCTTCGAAGAGAAACGTCTAAGCATGTAGAACATTTGTCAGGGGTTTTCACTTCCAGTACATTTATCCTCTTTATAGGCTTCAGTTAGTATAAATTCTAACAAATTAATTCAGCCTAATTTACCCAAAAGCAAGTTTTAGTCCGAACGGATTTAATGTAAAAACGGAGTATTTTTTGATATAGGTACTGATTGAGAGGTTCAAACGCTCCAGAATAAGATGCTAGCTCTTATTGTATATTTAGTGGGTCTTTGAATCTCCAATTGCCTATGCATTAAATATACTATTACAGAATTATTGTTCATGAGAAATTCAATGTGTCGAACTAGACTTTTTTCATGCTAGTTCATAAGGACCACAACTTCAGGCAACTCTTTGTGATGAGAAAATGGATGGATATATTTCTTTTACCCTGAATATAATTTACCTGAACTGCAGTTTTTACATTCGGGAACTAAACGTAATTAATAATACTTAATTTTGTCTAAAATTAAGTCCTTTTAAAATGTCTTGGGTATGGATCGCCAAGGAAAAAAATTAAATAAACAACATTTTGTAGAAACTCATACAGCATTTTGCAAAACGACATGCACCTTCGTCAAAAGCTGTCACTTCCACAGTCCGTTTTACTGGGTTTATTTCATTGTTGGCATTTCCGAGCAGTGCTGTTATCTAATGTGTATTACGTAATGTCTATTGAAATGAAAATGAAGGATTTTTATAAGCTATGTTCTCGACGTGAGAAAATAGAGAAGGAAATCACAATTTTGTATTGAATATTTGGGAGTAGCATTGTCTTATTCAGATAATATTGCGATATTATTCTCTCAGAAATAAATTCTAAAGGAAGAGGACCATTAAAGAGAATGGAACTTATTATTATTACGTTGGGTTTTAGATATTTATGTACCTTGGTTGAAGAATATGTCCTATTCTAAGCTTCGTAATCACTACCTCTTCTGTTCTTGTAGTTCGATTAATCGATGTCGAGCTATATCAATGTCAATAATTTATTGTTATTTTTTATTTATATCGATTAATGTTGTTATTAAAATTGTAAAATACGAAACCACCAAATTTATTTGTAATATATTATATACATATATGGCACTGCAGATGCGTGAAGTTATAAAAGGGATACAGAAGTTTACTCCTTATGTATAAACTTCTGTATGCTTAAAAGGCATACAGAAGTTTACTTCTACAGTAAAATCAATGTTTGTTGACTTGATGAATATAGGAATTTACCACTATCTGTGAGTACCATCACAAGGATATTTCCTTTTCATGAGGTATTGAATTGAGACTGACTATTTAAATTTTTTTTTTCCCTAGCAAAAAGTGTCAAGCAGAACAGAATATTCCCTTCTATCTGGGTTTAATGAAGGTGCTACGAATACGGAGAGCATTAAAAATGCTGTCATTCTTCCAGACTTTAATACCTGTCTTTTTCCGGGATCAAGATATTTTTTAAGAGATCATCCTTAAAATCCTACTATTTTTCTGTTGTTCTTTCTTTCTCTCTTATTTTCTTTTGCCAAGGTAATTTTATATTCAATTTTTAGGGGGGTCCAATGAAATTGGGTTTCGACAAATGACATATAGTTATTCATTCTTACATGTACATTTCGGGCTATTCATATTAAAGGATAAATGAAAAGTAAAAAGTACGCGACCACCAGTGTTTTTTGCGATATAACATTACCTTTATTTACCTTTTAAGTATTAAAATTTCATGTGATCATAAATATATATGTAAACCGTCTTTATAATAGTTACGTATTTAATATTTTTCTATTTTGAACATTGAACGTATTACGCAAAATTAATAAATTCCAGGCAAAAAGGGTTCCTAAAAAATGGTGTTATATTTTATGTATAAGATAGATAAACGGGTTGTTTTTAATAATATTTTAAATAGATTTATTGGGAGTTTATCAAGAAATAAATGTCGTTTTATGAATAAAACTGTTGTCATGTTAATATATTTTACCTCGAAAGACACCAATTTTTCGTTATCTCATGAAAAAGTCAATATAACTATGCATGTTAAGCTGAGGCAAAATAATAGTAGAAATAAAAAGAAAAAGGTTCGGCCTTGTACGTTTCTGGACAGATAAATAAATTAGGGTGCTCAGATAGTTTTTGTTCATTTTTTTGGAAAATGTTTAAATAGTTTAAATACTACACAGTTTAACATTTCAATTTATGATACATATTTCTTCGCTATAAACAACCCCTATAAGGTTCAGGTTGTTCAAGAATTGAACCTCACTGATGCTCCTCAAAGACTTAACTTCGCAAAAACCGGTTTTAAAGAGGTTGCATACTCCATCTTCTTTAATTAGAATACGAGTATTGTCTCTAATACAATTTTAAAATCTTGGAATAAATCATTCATTACTGCGAGAAGATTAACATTTTTTTATTATTCTAGAGTGGAAGATTATGTATTGATTGGTCCCTAGTTTGTTTATTTTAGTGAGAGGACATGTCGCTAGTTTTCTACAAGGTTTAGAATCTTTGGTGTATCGATGGAAATTTTTTGATGAATGAGTCTTTCTACAATTGCACAGCTTTTATTTCAGTCATGATTTTTTATAGTTTAGTTACCCATTTAAACTCGCGGTTGCTTTTGTCCAAAATTAAAAGCTTGTCGAAGTCAAGATGTTGTGTTGTGGTTTCTGAAATTAAGCATCTCGGGATGTAATTTAAAATTATCAATGTCGTAATTAATTCTAACCCATTCGATTCGTCTCCCGAGAATACACGCGGCAGGATTCCATGCCTCAGAGGCGATACCCGACTATTTACGCAGGAGAAAGACGTGCGCCAGAAGCGAAGCCCGAGTGTTCTCGCAGGAGAAAGTCGTGCGCCAGAAGCAAAGCCCGAGTATTCTCGCAGGAGAAAGTCGTGCGCCAGAAGCAAAGCCCGAGTATTCTCGCAGGAGAAAGTCGTGCGCCAGAAGCAAAGCCCGAGTATTCTCGCAGGAGAAAGTCGTGCGCCAGAAGCAAAGCCCGAGTATTCTCGCAGGAGAAAATCGTGCGCCAGAAGCAAAGCCCGAGTATTCTCGCAGGAGAAAGTCGTGCGCCAGAAGCAAAGCTCGAGTATTCTCGCAGCAGAAAGTCGTGCGCCAGAAGCAAAGCCCGAGTATTCTCGCAGGAGAAAGTCGTGAGCCAGAAGCAAAGCCCGAGTATTCTCGCAGGAGAAAGTCGTGCGCCAGAAGCAAAGCCCGAGTATTCTCGCAGGAGAAAGTCTCTAAATTGTGAACCCTCCTTAACCTTGAGCGTGTACAGAGTGCTCCAACTGGAATGGGGGATGATTTCTGTTTTAAGGGTTAAACCAGAAAACATCCCCATTCTAGTAACATACACATTTTGAACGTTATGAGTAGCACGCGTCTGGGAGACGTGTGTTCGATAAAAATATTCTTGGGACAGTTTTTTAATTTAATTGTAAATAATAAAGGATTAGCTTATTATAATAATTAAAAACTATTTTCATTCCTACATCGAAAAATCAGGCCTTAAAACAAACAGAAATTGTAAATAAGGACGAGAAACTAATTCATCGCTCTAGGAGCACAAGAGTTGTTTACTTTCTTGGAAGACTCGAACCATTTAATGCTATTGTAAGGATGGAAACATTTGTCAAAAGGCTTGAAATTAATGTCTAAGTAAAAAAGAAAGACGGGTGTGTACGGCCGCTCTAGGAGGGGGAGTTTCATCGGCCTGTGGAGGGAATAGGCAGCGTGTACACCACGCCTTCAAGGACATTACTCTCGCTAGCCCGCATCGCATCGATAAGGCTAATGTGTATAATTATAAGTAGATAAAAAATGGTATACACAATTGGCGCATATCAAAATAATTACAGAAAATACTGAATGAAAGCGTACATACCTTGGTGTATACGCCGGCACTAGACAGCTCATTCTCGAGGACCATCACGATGATTCCGAACATGCCCATGACGAGGGCGTAATCGCTGATTCTCTTCCGCTTCTCGAAGAGCGCCTTCCTTCTGCCTAGCCGGTAGCCTACGTTCGGCTTGTGCTTTGACCCATTGAGGCCGGCGGAGGAGGACCCGAGACTCTGTCCCTTGCAGATGAGACCTCCTCCCAGAGCCCTCTCCTCGGTGTATCTTGGGTACTCGGAGTGCACTCCTACCAGGGCGATCCCAGCCTCCTCGGTACCCCCTCCCCCGCCCTTCATAGCCCCGGGGATCGACAGCGTCGAGACCGGCTTCCGCAGCTGAAACAGAAAACAATGCCACATGTAATGGTATCGAAAGAAACAAGAGTCATACATTTACTACTATAAAAAAATATAATTTGTTTTAATACATATATTTGTAAGATATGATAGAAAGAGAGGAGGGAGAGAGAGAGAGAGGAGGGAGGGAGAGAGAGAGAGAGAGAGAGAGAGAGAGAGAGAGAGAGAGAGAGAGAGAGAGAGCAACGAAAGCTTAAAAAAAGCTATAGGTGGAAATTTTAGGAATACAATTTTTGAATTCGTAACTTTGTTTGGGCTGGATAGGAGGTGAACATATCGAAAGTCCTCGCCCGTAGCCTTTGTGCCGGGGGGAGGGGAGGTTAGAAGGGATTTTTCGGGTTTTCACTTATATCTCGGAAACCTTGCGTCCTAGCTACATGACCAGTCTATAACAAATGAAAGCTGATTAAATATGCTGCAAGTTCAACTCTATAAAGTTCACGTCCTATCCAGCCCAAACAAAATTACGAAATCAAGCATTTTGTTCCAAAAATTTCCATCTATAACTGGTCGTTGCTATTAAACATTCAAATCCTGATTAGACTTAGAAAAAATCAAAATCTATTTTTAAATCATTAAAGAGTCATATTATTTCAATCATCTCATTGTTTGGTCAATCTGATTTTTTTCCAAACATCTGGCTACAAAAAGTTGTTTTAAGTATTATTAGCACTCATTTTAAAAAAAATATTTATTGAAATCGGTTAACATTTGGAGGCTGTAGTATTTTTTCAAACATGAAATATCGTTTGGCACCACTGTGCGGGATGCCCCGTGGACTGATAACTACTTTTGTTACAAGGCCATTTCTTCGCTTGGGGACTGAAAGCCACCACTGTGTCAATAGAAAAATAAGAGATTACAATAAAATAGGAAACATGATTATTAAGTTGAATAGCACGGAAGCACTTCAATCAAGAATATAAATAACTTTTCTCTTTTACGTTATTATTTATAATTCCTTTCAATCGATGGGGCGATGCTCTCAAGGCCACTTTTTACGGGGCTTGATTTACATTTCTGGATACACAGCTGATTTATATTCTAGCTTTGTGTTAATTTACTAATTTGATGATTTATTTTCGGAAACCGCTCATGCATTATTGAAAAGTAAGTATTAAAGCTTATTGGGAAAGCTTCTTGTTTATTTATTAATTAGCCCTGAGAAAATGAGTTGCATACCAAATCAAGTTCAACTGGATTACTTTATTTGAATTAACGAATCAAATTAGAAGTTATTGGTTGTTAGGATTGGATAACGTTTCTTTGGGGGATTCATGATAGGCCTATTGCTCTTTTGAGTTTTTATATCTTGGTTTTTCAGTAAATGTCCGTGGAATTAATGTGAATCATTTATTTCTTTTTTTTTTTTAGTACTGAATTCTAAAAGTTAAATTCTAACAAAGTTGTATTTATCACTAAATAAGTACATATTCTGAATTTATGTATTTTAATATTTATGACTTGTCACTTTGTGTTACAGACATTTTATTTTTTATTTAAATTATGCGTCCTCTACCCTTGAGGTTCATTGGTCAGTATTCTATTTATATTGTGTTTATTTGTTTTTTGTTTTTTTTATTCTATACCTTTTTTTTTTGTATCACTTTACAGTTATTGCTTACCACACACTATATAAGCTAAATATAGTATATTTATACCTGATTTAATACACAATAAAGTAATTATTACTTTCATTTATTCAGGAATATTGAGGCAAGAACAGGAGATTAAGCCTGAATTTATTCACAAATAGTTTTATTTATTTAATTGCAAAGCATTCAGGTAGTTGACTCGCTTACTAAAGAACCATGGCAGGACATTGCCTGTGACATACTATAAATTGACAAACTACTAACAAAAAACTACGAAATTAATGAATGCCCATTTTATTCTGTTTGGGAGTAATCCCAACTTAAGGCCGAATAGTAATGGCAAAATAATAATTCTGTTCCAAAGTAAGAACCTCCATTCCTAAAGGAACAATTTTGCTTATTGTAATAGCACATGTCTCTCATTAGCAGAGAAAAAAGTAGATAAATAGAAAAATAATAACTATTTCAACCGTTAAAGTCAAATCAATAATTTGTGTCACCAGCTAGCACGCTTCCGTCCTCTATATGGACCGATTTTGGTAGTAAGTAACTCGTTATTCGTACTACCTCAATAGCTAAATTCTGTCGGGTAGGCAATAAGTAAATCTACCCGAATCTTACCCCTATGAAAATTCTTATTTTTTTATAAGATTCGCGGTCAATTATACCGCGCGAATTAAAACCTTTCCACACTTATCTTTGCGTGATATATATATATATATATATATATATATATATATATATATATATATATATATATATATATTAGCCAGTCTGGCATCAATTTCCGTTAATATTGGACACATAGAAAATTAGTAGTGATAATGCAAAGATTCAGTGTTGGTATCTGTAGAAATAAAAAAATTTAATGTACATGGTGATCATATTGTCAGTGTAAGGAGAGCCCAGAAATGGTTTAAAAACGTTAAATTTGGAAAAAGCAGAATTAATGATGGACCCCGTTCAGGAAATCAAGTTAATTTTAATACGGATGTTTTTAAAACTCTTATCAGTTGCTCAGATGGCAGAAAGGATTGATTCATCT
Organism: Gonocerus acuteangulatus; assembly: GCA_946811695.1. NCBI lineage: Eukaryota > Metazoa > Arthropoda > Insecta > Hemiptera > Coreidae > Gonocerus > Gonocerus acuteangulatus. The sequence goes on along the minus strand of OX328124.1, from coordinate 100,953,630 downwards.
CATGGGTTAAAACCATATTCGAAAGGTAAATGTAAAAGTGATACTTTTATCATGATAATGTTAGACCACCAATAATAATAATTATTTCAGAGCTTTTACAGCATCCTGCTTATTTCCCGGACATTATCCCGAGAGATTAAACCTTGGATAATTGTTTACCAAGGATAAAGTCTAATTCTAAACATGTTATCCTAAATGAACTTTCAAATATCTTTCGATCAAAACCAGACTATCTCTACAACAACTGACATTAAAAGTCCTTCACGCAGGAAACTAAGCAGTTTCCTCAGAATTTTTGTAGTGTAGACTACATTACTGAATAATTTGCTGTAAATAATCTATGTAAATAAAATAAAAAGTCCGTCACGCAGGAGCTGCATAACTAATCACTTTCCTCAGAATTCGGTAGTGTCGAGAGCATTCCTGAATAATTTGATTAAAATAACCTATACAGATAAATAAAATAAAAACATAAATTGTTCTACACTTTTGCATTTTTTATGAGCAGCTGTTTTAATTATTAATTTTCTAATTAATTTCCTTCCAGAGTTTTGTGTATGCGGGGTACTACACTACGTAATAAATACACAAAGCTTCACATTTTCATCTATTGACCTTGATGAGTTTCGCGAACGCGTTTTTTTTTTTTTTTAATTATAATAATGGCGTGTCAAACCTTAAGGTCGCTAACGCCATTCCTGTGTGTAGTAATTTTCATTATAATTTGGTAATAAGTATCAACATGTATACATTATGATTAAATTGCTATCAATAATTTTTCTATTTGCAGATAAAGTAAAAGTAAAAAATAATAAAAAATAAATAAATAAATAAAAAATAAATGAATAAAAAAAATAGAAAATAATAAAACATAATAATAAATGTAATAAAAAATAATAATAAAAAAAGAATAATGTTAATAAAATAATATATAATAATTATATATAAATGAAATAAACAAACGAGCATTTCGGTCTTTATGTTCTGTCTAGATTTTGTCCATTAATTGAGCGGCCTTTAAGAAATCAAAAAGCCGCTCGACTTGGTTAGTATGATCACCTAGAATTTTATCTAAGGAGTCAGACAGTTGGTGTTGCTCTTTCAGTTGCTCATAGGCCCGGGAATTAGTCAAGATGTGCTTGGACTAATTGCCGGGCCTCTGAGTACGTATTGAACCTACGTTTGGCGGAAAAATTCAATTCAAACATAGTACAAAGTAACACCCCCCCCCCTCAAGTAGACCGATTTAGTTCATTTTTAGAGCACTTCTTTCTTATTAAATACCCAGGACGTATAAAGAGTTTTGTAACAATGTAACAGAAATTATGACCGGTATAAGGAAATTAGTAATTTATGTCCGGAGTAAACCCCCCCTTCTAGTCAACCGATTTAGGTTATTTTTATAAGAAATTTTTCTCTTCAGTTGGCCACAACGAATACCGAATTTCGTTGAAATATAACAAAAATGATGGCTGGTATTGGCAAATAACTACTTTGGCTCCGGAGTAAACCCCCCCCCCCCCCCTCCGGATGGATGGACCGATTTTGTTGGTTAACGAACTCGCTCAATCGTTTGATGAGGGAATACTACATACCAAGTTTCGTGGCGAAAAAACAAAAACTTTTATATATATATATATATATATATATATATATATATAAATTTTAACTTGGGTAATTTTCGGTGTCTACTAGGTAGGATCGATAAAGATTCAAGGAAATTTTTCAAAAATTCATCATGAGTGCAGCCTCAATAGCTACTTTCCTTCGGAGGAAAGTGCTAAAAACGTAAATAGTTCTGCTCATTTAGATTTGTTATGAGAACTGTTCAACTATTAATTTTGTAAATAATTTGCTTCCAGAGTTATGTTTATGCATAATACTGCACTACTTAATAAATACACAAAAAATTGATATTCCGTCTTTTGATCTGACGCAGGAACAGGATACAGTCTACCTAGTGGGAGATAGCGCTCCTCGCGGCAGGTTTGTGAACCTACGTCTGGCGGGCTAATTCTATTGAAACAGAGTTTAAAGTAAACCCTCCTTTCCAATAGACCGATTTACTCCATTTTTACAACACTTCTTTCTCATGAGATAAGCTGGACGTATACCGCGTTTCGTTAATATTCAGCAGAAATTACGACCGGTATGAATATATTAGTAATTTAGGTCCAGAGTAAACCCCCCCCCCTCCCAATAAACCGATTTAGTTTATTTTTACAACCCATTTTTCTCTGTTGATTCCCACCACGAATACCGAGTTTCGTTGAAATGTAACAAAAACTACGACTGGCATGGTCAAATTAGTGTTTTGGGTCCGGGGTAAACCCACCCCCCTCCCGGTGGACCGATTTTGGTGGTTAACGAACTCGTTCAATCGTTTGCTAATTGAAAGCTATATACCACGTTTTGTGAAGAAAAAACAAAAACTCTGGCCGCTATCCTGTATATATATATATATATATATATATATATATATATATATATATATATATATATATAGAGAGAGAGAGAGAGAGAGAGAGAGAGAGTAAGAGAGAGGGATATTAATTTTAACGTGTCATTTTCGGTGTCTATTAGGTAGGATCGATAAAGAAATTTTTCAAAAATTCCGTCATGAGTGCAACTTCTATAACTACTTTCCTTCGGAGGAAAGTGCTAAAACTACCTCTAAGATGGTGAAAATTGTAGATAGTGATGAAAAAAATAAAAATTGAAATAGGTATTTAAAAATTTCCCTAAAATGTGCTAGAAACTCATGACTGAATTAATTTACACACACACATAAACATACCTATATATGTATATATATATATATATATATATATATATATATATATATATACGCATATATTAATAACTCTTTTTACGTTATTAAATACAAGAGGATTAGGTAAAGTGGAGTAATTATTTTTGTGTAAGTTTCTAATTACAATGAAGTGAGGCAGAAGGGGCAAATCGTCCAAAATTCTCTTACAGCAACTTGAATAAATCTTCCAGCTAAAGCTCTTACTCAAGGTTTATTAATGAGATTACTTCAGCCAGTTTGGTTTAAAACTTTATAAAGAGACAGAGCATAATGGATATTTTTAATTCCATTTTTTTCCTTGTACATTTTGGAAGCTCTTGTATTTGTTATTTTTTGGATGGAAGTCTTATTGAGGATCAGGCTTGGAGAAACTATCCTCAATGTTTTGCTAGTGTTTCTGTACGATAGACTTAAAACAAGAGCTTTAAATTGTGGAAAGTATTAAGTAGAAAAAAAGTTCAACTATTGAATATCTTGAAACGAGGAACTACCTTGGTAGGGTAGTAGAGCTTGGTTTGCTTGGGCGTGGATTCTAAACGCAACCTAACCTTATGTGTCCAGTTCACACAGTCCACTGTTACAATTTTCCTGGACGCTCTTTGAGCACTAAAGAATACGACAGAATACGGAAGTAGTAATAAATAATAAATACATTTTTTAGACAATAGAATTTCTAATTTTTACACTGTGATTCGTTAAGGCCGCTCGTCCACTGGATCCGAAAAGCTCTGAACTGCGAAGCAACGAATTCGGACGATCGGCGTTCGTCCGAATTCGTGCGAATGCCTCTCGTCCATTGGATCAGTATTCGTCCGAATTCGCAGTAGACTTGATGGCTCGTACTCATAGTCCATTTTCAGCTATGACTATTAAAACCTTTTCGCAACTATAAATCCCAGCAGGATGGGATCGGTTCGCACTTCGGACCAGTTCGGAGGAATTCGGACGAACGATACGGCCCAATGGACGCGGTCCATGATGGAGCTTCGTGTTGGGTTTGTTCGTGCGTATTCGTCCGAATTCGGACGAATTCATTTCGCAGCTTTTCGGTTCCAGTGGTCGACAGGCCTAACGCTTTTTAATTTCAACCAATAAGAGGGAGAGTGTAGCGAATGGTGCTAATGACCCCGGCAGTCGGAGC
>OX328124.1:100878965-100949477 GCA_946811695.1 Gonocerus acuteangulatus | reverse complement strand
TTATCTTTCAATGGTTTTGCTTCCTCTTCTTCTCCCTCTCCTCTTTTAGAAAAATCCCTTTCTGGCCCTATATGGGTCGCGTTTGCAAAGAAGTTGTTTAGAAAAGACAAAGTATGCAAGTTTTTAAAAAAAAAAAAAATAATAATTATTTAATTTCCGACCGATTTATGTATTGTATTTCCGAAAACGTGATCGATTACATAACGTCCTTTACAATTGTATATATAACTCTATTTCTTTAATTTAGAATTAATCATTTCGTCTGTTAATTTTCGTTACCTTTTTTTATATATATTGCTGGCTTTTATTTATTTTATGCCTAATATTTATTAAAGCCTGCGTTCATAATTTAACAATAGCTGTTGCTATATAAATGTTTAAGGGGTGTGAAGGTTGGTGGGAAAAACAGAAATATGTCAATGAAGAACACAATAAATTAAAAAAAATGAACAATAAAAAATAAATTAAAACAAAATAAGAAAAAATAAATAAATAAAAAGTTCTGACAGGAAAGCTCGCCCCAACCCAAGGCCATGGAACTTATATTCGTTTGACATGTTTGCATTGGTCCATTTTTTTCCACATTTTTTGCTCCAAGTATTTCAAACAAACAAAAGTTTCAATTTTTTGTGACGTTAAATTTAGAGACCCCATAAGACATTTTCATGTGGAAAATTATTAATTTTATATAGTTTCTTAATAATTTGTAAATGCGATGGAGTTAATAAAATTGTTGGACTCATTGTTCATCTTCTTGTAGTATTTCTTTTATTATCTCATCTCCATTTTAGGGTGTTTCCTCCCACCCTCTATAGGGAGGAACCCCGCCTCTCAGGTGGTTGATACGTTCTTATACATCTCAAAACTGGTTGGGCAATCGGAAAAAATGCAAAGCATCTATTCGAAATTTCAAACCAATAAGGTTCCTAAGTAATTTTTGATGGAGCGATTAGATTCCGAGGAATTGAGTCTTTTCTTCTTAGGATACTGCCATTTTCCTGTCAGGTTCAAAAGATCTTGTGGACACATTTTACATTTTTCACGAAAGATTAAGAAAATGCATCAACTCTTTATTCTAGGCTATCCAAGAGACATAGGGATAATAACGTAAACGCGCTAACGAACGCAAAAGGTTTCAGCGATTCAGTGTACTTTACAAAAGGTTTCAGCATTTGGAAATTGTACTTTCTCAAGTACAATTTCCAAATGCTTTCGCTCTATCCCTTTCTCTCCACCCACCCCACCAAATTCTCTCAACATTGTTCGAGATATAAAATATATAGATTCCAGATTTTTCAAGAACATTTTGATTAAACTGATGGAATGGGAAATTCGAATATATTATTTTTATTTTAAGTATAAAATCTACTTCCCTTTGGTTTGTCCTTTATTAAGTAAAAAACTCCCAAAGAGATAAAATTATAATTTTTCGCATGTTGGAATAATATTGCTTCTCATCCAAAGAAACATCTACATCGAAACATAAATATTATTATTTCATGAAAAGAGATTTTTTGTGGTTAATAAAGTAGTCATTTGAATGTGTTTGAGATTTTAAAGAAATATGGTCACGGAAAAGCCTGCTCGAAAGATTTGACCGAAGCCCGAAACATTTTCTGTTTCATAAAATATTGAATGAGGATGAAGATGTGGTCATGGAGAGGCTGCTCAAAAATTTAACCCTAAACGTTTTCTGTCCATTTTTATTTCTGATGACTCCATTTAACGCTCGGATTTTGGTTGAGCTGACAGGTTGAGCTAAATATTGCCTATGAAATTTCCTGTAGATAAGATAATGAAAGGAAGGATATCGAAGACCCGATAGGACGAACGATAGCTAATGAGCCCGGAACGGTAGAAAGATTAGCAAACCACTTCCCTATCTCCGTTACTAATAAACGCTCCTCTAATCTACCTGTGGAGTAGCAGATCCGAAAAGAACTGATGATTTTTATTTTCAAATATAAAATACTTCAATAAACCTTTGAAAGAAACACAAAAAGTGCAATAACTTACCCATTCGTACTTACTAAAAAGAAAGGACAGACCAACTTGTATATACTGTTATGAGACACTCAACGTTAAACATATACTTTCAAACTACAGACAACTTAAATATGCCCCATGACCTACAAGACTTGCTGACAGAAAGTAGCCCCAACATCCATAGAATACTAAAATATTTAAAAATCATACATAAATACACTAATATGTAAACAAATCATTCATTTATCACCACCCCTATTTTGAATTCATATTTTTAATTTAATTACAACGCGACACAAAAAAAAAAAAAAGTCCGAACCCAGGGGCCAGACCATGTTTACTATATAACTACACTATATCAGGCTCAATATCTCGAAAACTAATACCGCTTGGAGGGTCCTATATTTTTCTAATGCATATAGGGGACACTTTAATTAACCCTTTGTTGCATCGTGATGCCTGCAGGCATCATATTATATTTTACACTCCCAGAGCACTATGTCGAGTTTTTTCCGAATTATTTTTCGTTCCCTGTAAGCATGAACAACTGTCAAAGATTTTGAGCATTGTACTTTGTTCCCAAGAAGGAATAAACAAGTTAATGTTGACAAAACCAGGAGTCTCGTTCTTGACCCCGAGGGGAACCGTTTCGCAAGGCCACAATACTATTAAAAACGTCCATTCTGACCTAAAAAAATCATACTCCTTACTAATTACTAGTGGTGTATTTTACGAAGTGAAAGTTTGTTTTATTGAAGTTTTATTTTTTGTGCCTATTTTTGTGGTTGTTCATTTGTTTCCTGTGGGCACCATCGTGCATCTGGTACTCAGGTCCGAGCGATGGATCCCATTATCTGATCGATAATGGGAAGAGGAGAAACAGATTTTTCATATAATCACAACACCAGATGATAATGCGGTTGATGAAGATGTCGACGACAATGTTCTTTCTGAACCTTCGCGTATTTTCAGCCAATGTTTTAGAGGTATATGGCGACAATTTGAATGGTCCCTTCCCAGATTTGATGGAGGCTGCACTGCCTGATGTTTCTCAGAAAATGTGATGCAGGATGGGAAACTGCAAGAACCAAACTACTAAATACTGTGATAAATGTGAACTTTATTTGTGTTTAACTAAAGGCAAATCATGTTTCAAGGATTACCATTTGTGATTTTGATGAAAAGATAAGAGAGTTCTTTTTAACTTTAACTCATAAATTCTTTATATGTTTCAATAAATGTAAATGCTTATACATGTCCATTCAAAAAACATTCCTCCCATATGCATAATGATGCCTGCAGGCATCTTTCAGTTTTTCATAAATTTCTCGAAAAAAAAAATCGATTTTTTTATGTATTTTTCCCGTTATCCTGAGGCCTATTTCTACTTCTCAGATTTTTTTTATGCAAAAAGAAAAAATCACGTGTCAAAGGGTTAATATGTAGGCAAATTTAAAAAAAAAGTAGTTCGAAAAAGGAAACTTAATTGGATCATGTTAAATGGAAAGGAACCAAGCGCCTTATTTTGAAAACATTAAGTGTTATTTCCTTTCAGCTATTTAGTTGTCAAAAATGTTATTCTAAATAAAAACAGCATGAAAATAGTTGGTAAAATATTGTATAGTGCCTCGACAAAATACTTGAAAAAGAATAATTAAGTAAATCTCTACGATATTGCAAGTTAAAGAGCAATTTTCTTAGAATGTTCATACTGTCGCTTGGTTCCTTTCTGATTAATATGGTTCAACTAATTTATTTTAGGTCGTTTATTTTTTTTTTTTTATTGTTCTGAAGGGTGTATTCAACCGCGGGAGGTCATGGGCACCCAACGAATAATTGAATTGAAATTGAAAAAAAAAAAAAAAAAAAAAAAAAAAAAAAAAAATCTATAAGCCTCCAGCCCACACCACGGAAAAGGCACCTTCCAAGCCCAGAACCACCGCGACACCGCTGCACTGCTCTCCTTGTAAAAATGCTTTAACTTGGGAAACTTAATCATGCAAGGCTCTACTGGGAGTTGTGCTCGCCCCCTCCCCGGGAGGGCGTCCACAATCTCCAGAGCCCGGGACTGTGACAGTCCAGAGAGTACAGCGATGTCACGGAAGGACCGAACCCGGCGGAACCCAGGCCACGGATAGGGAGAGAAGCTGCACCTCACCAAAGAGACATTGTAAATAATACAAATTACTAAAGGGATAATTTATCGAATCCAAATTACTAAAGGTATAATTTATCGAATAAACCTTGTTGATTTAAGGAAGTTTATTAATTTTGTTAAATTTGTCGAATCATCGCCTAGAATATCATCAATTGCTGTCCCTAGTTGATTTTGTTGTCTTTCTATGGCGTAGGATTGGCAATCTAGAAGAAACTATTACTACTATTACTATTATTACTGTCCTACAAACTTCACATATCACCTGGTCGTTTATTTAATTTACTTCAATTGATACATTGCTCGAATAAAATATGGGGAGATTTTTTAAGGGTGGTATTTTAAGGATTGAGTCAGTTCAAGAATTACCTGGGAAGGCCTTATGTCAATTTTTTTTTAAAAACTCAAAGATTGTATGCCTTAGAAAACATATAAAAAATTCAAAAATACAAGGAAAAACGAGAATTTTTTAGCAAAGTTTTATATTTAGGGGGCTGTAACTTCACACCAAATGGACCAATCAAGTTTGTTGAGGTCCCAAGAAACTAGTATTTTTAAGCACTAAAAGGCAGTACACAGGAAATAGTCGTTTATTTTGGATAACAACTTGAATAAAAATATTATAGTGTGATAATTTATATATTTATCATTTGTAACGTAAAAAAGGGATGAGTTTGCCGCCAACGTGGTGGAACTGAATAAATAATGAGGTGTAGATAGTTGGCCGTCAAGGCGATAAGCAGTCTGGGAATATTTAAAATTCGGCTAAAAAACAATCACATTTTAGTAAAAATGTATATTTAGCATACTCCACTCCATGGAAGCATATTTCCACTTAAAAAAACTCAAAACAGAAACAGATATACAGAATTACCAAAGAAATATCTTTTGAAAACCACCTGTGTGTGAGTGTATGTGTAGGATACGATGAAAGGACTAACAAGGATCTGGCCAAAAGAAATGTTTTGTAAAAAGCAATAGGTCAATGCTCATTTTTGTTGATAATGCAACAGTATATCTTATGAAATAAGAAAAATAAGAAATCGTGAAAACTAATAATCAGAGTGAAGCGGCTTATCTTCTGAAGAGCGCCTTGATGACCCGAGCAGACTTCCCCACTTCAAAGTTATGTTTTGGTGGATGTATCTGAAAGGGCTATTAACAGGTTCTCTAAGTTTCTCTCGCTCTTCCAAGACTTGGCTTCCGATGAGCCCCCCCCCTTTCTGCAACCAGTTCCCTTTAACTTTGTAATTATAGTTTGCGAGTATGTAGATCAATCTGAACCATATTGGCGTTTGAAATATAGAAATATTCTTTCATGACTAATTATCAGTAGTACTAAGAAAACGAATCTTCCCATATGATACTTGAAAGTGGTATATTCGTAATATAAGGAACTAGGTAAAGCTACGCCCAAATAGCTTAAGCTGTACCTGAGACGCTGTAGGCTACAAGGGGAAAGAACAATGAACACTGGTCAGAATAGATCCAGGGTCGAATGAAGGGCTTAAATAACATATATTTTATTAATTTATTTGCGCTAGGTAATCTACTGGTTACTATCCTTCCTAAACATCCATGGTGCTCCAGGGAATCTACTCAACAGCACAGACATGAGAAATATCCCTGCAACACGCGGGACTCGAGGTTTTTTTATGAGAATCCAAGGCGATAGCCACTAGAACACAGGAAGACCCCAAAAAATATAATTGTGACTTTTTCAGCACTAATAGCCTATATGGCAATGCACTGTAAAATGAATAAAATCTGGCTATCGTAACTAGCGTTTGTTCTGTTTATTCTTTTTTTGGGGCAATAGTCACTTGCCACTTCAACAGACTGGTTTCTATATTTTCATCATAACAAATTAATTATTAACTGACCTTTTACTCAGATTTAAAGAAACGTCGAAATTGGCGGAAGATCATCACAAACTTTATTTTAATTTTTCCGAATATATTTTAAATACAACTGGGCTTCAGGCTATACTTGAGGCAGAAACAATCCACTAGTAGGGCCAGAACGAGACTGATCATTGACTGAACGAAACTAATATGGTGCAAAGCGAAATAAATATTGTGAGTCTATATTGTAGAATTATTGACCTTCCGCGTATATCGATACTTCACTAGATTATAAAAACGATATATATCATCATCACTCGTCTGTAGGAAGAGGATGTGATTCGTTCAAAATAAAGCGTTAAAAAACAACAACATGAGACCAAAACCATATTATTAATTAAATATTTAATTTAGCAGTTGCGGTTCTGTATTCAATCCCATTTTCGGGTGTTAGCTAAGAATATGCAAATATTATTATCCATTTTCGGCATTTGATGGACACCTGGGGAAAGTTAACCCATTCACTGCTACTAACACAGATCCCGTGATTCTGAACAACTGCTCCTCTCACATATTTGTTTGCCTCATAACCGGCATGTTACGGTATATAAAGAAATTAGTAGAATTTCCAGTAGATAGTGTATTCACCTCCTTTACTAGATCACCTTTATGACTGATAACCCTCAGTCCATTTTATAACTGCTTTCCGAACCCAGCACTGGGTGGTTGTTGAGGCACCAGCCCTGTAGCACCCGGTCAAGCCTTGCACTGCTAAGCTGAAAATTGGTTAAATAAGGCCCTTAGGGGAGGAAGGTTTTCTCTCTCTCTCTCTCTCTCTCTCTCTCTCTCTCTCTCTCTCTCTCTCTCTCTCTCTCTCTCTCTCTCTCTCTCTCTCTCTCTCTCTCTTTTTTTTTTTTTTTTTTTTTTTTTAAGAGAATTTACTCCAGTACCTAGTGATGGATACTGTGACCTTTAACTCATGACATTTACTGTATCGACAGTAAAACACAAACGGGAAATTTTCATCTTCCCAGGCGAGGTTAAAAAAGGATGCGATGACATTTCTTGCGAATATATTAAATCAGTCTCACATATTTCATATTCGTCCCTGGAAAATTGCTGAATGTCCCCAGGATCCATATGTGGAGACGAGAGGTGGAGTAGGGGAGGGGGGGGGACGAGTTTATACTTAATTCACACCCGTGGCCGGAGCTGATGAATGAGAAGGCGGTGGCTCTCCATTAAGGCCGTGTGCTCGTGATATCGTGTCCGTGTCGTGACGAGGGGGCAAAATCGTGAGCCTGCGCCGACAATTCTCACCGAGTCGATGATTTAGCGGCCTGGTAGAGCGGAGGGGGTATGACCGATGTTTTCCAAATGGTTAGTACAGTGCCACCCCTATCGTTGTCATGGAAACGGCCTCCCGACGCATGTGCATTGGCCCTTTTCCTCTCGTTTGCCCCTCTCTTTATTTATCCATAACCACCGCATTTTCCAACTAGTCTCCGCTCAAAATAAATTAAATCGTAAAAATAATGCTAAAACTAGGAAGGATTAGTTAAATTTATAGAAGCAAAAGAGCAACACAAAGGAACTTCCTTGTAGTTATTACCCTTTGTATGATTCAGAAAGCTTTTTAGAAAGAGCATATATTTTCATTATTTAATTTATCTATTAAGAAATTGTTAAGAGATAAAAAAAAAGAAGCAATTGTAATTGCTCTACTCAGAAGTGGTCACTCAAGACTAACAAAGGAACATATCATGGCAGGACGTAAAAAACCAACCTGTGATAAATGCAATAGAGTTTTGCCCGTAAAACACATACTTACGGAATGCAGGACTCAAAATGTTGATGACAATACTGGTGTATTGGATATGTTACAAGAATATTAAATTTAAAAAACATTAGTTATTTTTTTTTCGGAAATGGGATGTATAAAAATATATTTCGCTTATTTGGTATCTAGAAATTCTCCTCAACTAATAATACAGCATCAAATATTTTGGGAGTTTTGTAAAAATAAAGTTCTTGAAAAACTTACAGGTTTACTAATTTATTATTGACCTCTATGCCCTGAAGCATTTGAATAGTATATATACACCTACGCATAAACTTGTTTTTTTGTTGTTTTTTTTTGGAACCTTCTTTGATTTAGTGATAAATGTAATCCTGGACGGACGTGTTCCATGTAGATTTCATGAAGTATTTTGGAATGTTGAAGGGCGTCTATAAAAGGCCACCATCCAAAAGGGCTTTTATGAAGATCCCTTTATGCATGGGCCTTTTTCTGCCCGAGGGTAGTATAGGGCTATAAAATACTCCTATGAAAAGTAAGGGCAGGCCTTTTCATGTTAGTACTGGGCCAAGCAACTGGGTGTATAAGACAAAGAACGGACGCTCCATGAGAATCTAGAAAGTCAAGCAGGAACTGAACCATTCTAGCGTTTTAGCGCGGTTCCTCCGTACCTCCATAGGGAGAACCCGCTTATGAGGTTGACCTCACGACGCAATCCGGAAGTGCCGACTAGAAACTTTCTCGTTTCAGACCCTATAGATCACAAAAATAAAGGTGGTTCAAATTTGTATTTACATATATATATATATATATATATATATATATATATATATATATATATATATATTTATATAAATGTTTGTCTGTTCGCTCTCTGGCAAGCTCAAAAATGGTCTGACTTTTATGAAATTTGGTACAAAAATTTGTCGTCTAAATTGAAAGGTCAAGTTCATTAACCAGTAGAATCCGCCCACTGGAAGATGATGTTTGCGGCGAAATTCCCAAAAAAATCGTAACGCTTACGTGCTTGCAGGTACTTGTTTTCTAGGTTTCTTAACATAGGAAAACGGATGAAACCATTTTTAAGGGGATATCTGGAACCGTTTTTGAGAAAAGTGGAACACATTTTTTTGTAAGTCATTATTTTCTTGTGGGTACTTAGAATCGCGGGATTCAACTGAAATATTTTCTACATCTTGGAAATTCATCTGAACTAAGATGTTTAAATCTTGGGTATATTTGGAGTTAAGGAAGTATGCGGAAAAAAAAATTGTTATTAATAAACATGAACAGTTTTCGGATCTTCGTACATTTTTCGTAAATATCTCGAAACGGTTGGGAAATCGAGGTCAGTGGAAGGCGACCATTCGAATGCTTACTAAATTCTCTACAAAAAAGATTTTGAAGCAATATATTCGATGGGGCAATGTCAATCAGAGATATAAGCGCTTAAAACTTAAAAAGTGTTAGTTTTGTTGTATTGAACGGGTTTTTGTCTTTGTTTATCTCACTCTTTAATTGGTTGTTTTTTTGTTTTAAATTGGATTTATCAGGGAAATTAGTATTTTAGTCAAATAAGCCAAGAAACTGTGAAAGGTATTGATAATAAGTTTGGAGTGGCTGTGGTAATCATGATGGCAGTGGATAATCATTATGGCGTATACATAAGTTTGTTTTTAATTCTCCTATCTATATAACCTTCCTCATTGCCTACTACTGAAGTTATCGTTATTTCTTATTTTATAGAAAGATTTATCCCACGAGAGAATGGAATTTTATTTGCCACGAAGTACATATTTACAGTTGATTATAACAGTAAAATAAATTTGCTAGTAAAACAGTAAACTTAAAATGACAACGAATTTTTGGTTGTTTGGAATACATAATTGTATTGACTTATTCATGCTTCGTCAAGAATGAGGATTAAGAATTATCCACTTCTATGTAAGTTGGCTACTGCCAGTTTCCTGTGATTTGTGATGCTTAATCTATTCCATTTCTTCGAGATGTACGGAACCGCGCTAAGATGACACAGTTCTTGCGAGTCGGACTTTTTCTAAACAGGGTGTATCGCAAGTTAATGACAATCCTTCAGGAACACAAAAAATCTGCAGGTAGACAAAAAATTTAGTTCAACACCACCAATCACACATTTCTATCTCACTCCGTTCCAGACTCCGATTTTCTCTGCTTGTACTATAATTCAACAATTAATTTAATTTCTAAAATCAGCATTAAAGATTAGCGACAACCTTTCGAAAATTACTACTCTTCCAAAATAAATCCTTCAGACTGCCGAACCTCACAAAAGTTTTAAAATTTAATCAGCTTATAGAGCAGTTTTTAGCGGTAAACTCGGGAACTGCGATTATCTCTCAATTTCATAATGAAATTGGAATTCTAGAGTGAAAAAACATGAAATACATAAAGGTAATATTACTTTTATTTTCGTGATATTATCAGAAATAAATGGAAATTATTCTTAGATAGAAATGTGTAGTTGGTGGCTTGAAACTATATTTTTTGTCTCGTGTCACCCTCTCTAGGATTGTCATTAACTTTTGATACACCCTGTTACACGTGTAATACTTATGCCTGGCGTGATTTGAAAAAAAAAAAAAGATTATAAATACGTAACTCGTTTACAAACAAACTGGATTCCGATGTTGCGTGAGTTTGTTACGAGTGAAAAGCCCAATTATTGGCTTCCTAGATAATGTTGCTCAAATTTAGGACTTTATTGACAGCCCCTTGACTCAAAATTTTTTAGAAAGTTAGCATAATTGGACGAAACCAATAGTTGCCTCGTTTTGTTTTCGATTGAGGCCATTCAAAACTAAAGCCTTAAACATTTTTTCAGGGTATTTATTTCGCTTATGAAGGGTTCCTCTCCACTTGCTATGATTTCCCGATGCCTATTTTGCCTAGACATTTTTGAAAAATCTTTATTCGAAAAAGCGTTTTTCCGAAAAACGGGATACAGTGAGTAGCCTCTGATGGTAAACAACAACTCCCCCCCCCCTTTCTCTCTCTCTCTCTCTCTCTCTCTCTCTCTCTATATATATATATATATATATATATATATATATATATATATATATATTGTTTGAAATATTGAGCTCACTACTTCTTATTGCAACTTACAGATTTTTTGTGCAACAATTGGTTACCTACTTCCCTGAATTTCTAATAGACGGAAGTATAAGTTACTTCATCAATAGAACCTCTAACTACGTTTGATATGTAGGCTCAATAGACATGATGTGGTATGGCGTTATGTTTTCTTTCTATATCATACAGTCTGTGTGTTGTGTTATAAATATGTATTTGTATGAAATTGCAAAATTACGATTACTAAATGAAGGGTATTAATTAATAATACCAAACAGGTGAAGAATAACCCTTCAAAAATTTTTCAAACTTTACATTTATTTCTCCATCACAACGTTTCGGACACACAGGTCCATCCTCAGGCAATCTACAACAGTATATTAATTTCAGATATTACATCCTCCAAAACCATTTACTAAATTTTATTGTCATATTTTTAAACTCACCATGTCCTGTTCATTACTATAGTTACACTAATACAGTCATGCAATAAATAAACATGATTCCTGTAAGGAACCAAGTCAAATTACACCTACATCAATTAAACACTCATTATCACAGCCATATTAGACTTTATCAAGCTGCCTAGGCCTATAATATTTGGTATAACTAAAAATTAAATTAAAATGTTTGGTATTATAAATTGCATAATATTGTTACCACGTCTTTTACTATTTCCTTCAGAACCTCCAAAACCATTTAGAAGGCTTAAATTGCCTATTTGTTTTGCTTTCGCATATTTGTTGTATGGATTTAGAAAATTTGTTTCTCGCATCGGCAACAATATGTTGCCAGCTCACATTGGGAAAACCATTAAATCTATTCGTGTTAGCAAATGACAGGTTGGCCAAGAATATTTTGCACCAATTATTGCTAAGATAAGTTTCAACAATTTTAATAATTTAAATTAATGGAAATAATAGTTTGAAACTAATTTTATCTGCCTTAAATATATATTTAAATTTTCAATATTTTATTAATTAATTTAGCACATTTTGAAAATAAGTCATTGATTACAAAATGTAGTTACAGGCAAGACTTATGAAATTTAAATTCAAAAAGTGTATGTTGGTTTTTGGTGTATGTGAACATTCCGATACTTTATCTATCACTTTCGGCAAAACCTTTTATTCTCAACACATTTAATAAAAATATATTAAAAATCTGCTAAACTATTTACAGCTTTATTAGTAATTATTCCTTTGATTGAATTAAAATAATGAGTACAAAATGGATTAAATTCTGTTTTAGCTAAAGAGCCCCGATAGTGTGGCTCCCAGAACGTGTGGCTGCGTAACAATATATATATATATATATATATATATATATATATATATATATATATATATATATATATATATATTTCTTGTACCATTTCAATCCTAAAAAAATAATGGAAGTTATTCATAAGTTAATAATAATAGAATGATATTAGACAATTCTCGACATGTTTGTATACATAATTTTCTCGCTTGGCCTGCAAAAATGACCAAAACATGACGGCTGAGTTTTCGCAACTGCTGAAAATGAACGCGTTAATTTAGTTCAATTTAAGGAATGATTTGGTTAAAAAATTTCGGTTAATCGAAAGCAAATGAACCGATGAGGCTGGTTATTAAAGCAGACGAAGCGCAAGTGCACCCTGTTCGCTCGCCGGACAGGTAATCCTATTAAAGTCCGTTCCATGTCCTAGTAACCGTTGGTATGTAGCAAGTTCGATAATTCTCCAGAGATTGTTCCATAATGGACTTGCCTAGGGCAATTATTGCCTCCGGTGGACATTCGATATTAGTCTGGTCCGCCGTATCGGGTATCCGACGTCCTGGTTAATCGACGATAAATGGTGACATTTACACCAATGGTAACCAGGTAGGGTGTTTAAATGGAAGTGTCAGGGGAATTTTAAGCGTTATGATCCTTATTGCTATCCTACTTCCACGAAAAGTGGTTTCTCAAATCAATATAAGAATAGTGTTTTTCCGGAGCCAGAGGGTCTAATGTTCGTTTGGCCCAGCGGAAATGAGGATCAACCTTAACCCTCCGTCAGCCGTGCACTACAAGCACTAGGTACCCTAGTAGTTCTTGGCTCTGGCAGTAAGGTGTACACACAAACTCAGTTCGCCCTTCGTCGGTCTTATTGGTGTTATTGGACAAAGCCAAAAAAACTGAATGCAACCAATCTTGTAACAGTTTTAATGTAAGTGTGTATTTTCTGATAAAAATGGTTTTGTTAGTCTAAAACAGCTATATGTTTTCACATTCCATTCCTGACCACCAATTCGGCTTCGGCTCCCGGCACTCCACTATTCAACAATGCTTTAGCGTTGTTGACACAATATCCTACGCGCTTGAATGTAAAAACTACTGCACGAGTGCCTTCCTCGACGTCGCCCAAGCGTTCGATCGGGTTTGGCACCCGGGGCTGTTATACAAAGTAAAGCGTATTTTACCTCACACATACTACCTCATCCTTCAATCCTACCTCTCGAATCGTTCCTTTCAAGCAAGGTCGGGTACTACCTTGTCCTCCTCTCGACCCATATCCTCAGGCGTCCCACAAGGCAGCATCCTAGGCCCTGTCCTTTACCTCCTGTACACGGCAGACATCCCTATCCACCCGTCTACACACATAACAACCGACGCCGATGATACAGCCATCTTTTCCTCTTTGTCGAGAAATGGTGCAACTTGTGGAAAATTAAAGTGAACCCAGAAAAGTGCTTTCATGTTACATTCACTCTTAATAGGAGCGCAGACTGCTGAGACAGCAGACTCACATGGAACCCACACACACGACTGAAAAGACAAGAGCTAAACAGGAGATATGGACCCTTACGACGACTACTTGGCCCTACGTCAAAGCTTACGACACAAAACAAACTCACTAGATACAAAACTATAATCAGACCTATCTGGACTTACGGACTTGAATTATGGGGAACAGCAAAACACTCGAACATACAACGAATACAAGCATTCCAATCCAAAGTCCTTCGTAGAATAGTCAATGCTCCCTTTTATGTCTCTAACAAAACCCTACACAATGACCTCAACATTCCCTTCGTAAACGACCTCTCCAAATCCCGATTCTTAACGTTTCATTCCAAATTGTCATCCCACCCAAATCCTAGAGGTCAATCCCTTTCCACTCAGACCCACTCTAAAGACCTTCCCAGGAGGCTTAAGAGACTTTGGCCCCGTGACCAGCTACCATAACAGCAGTTAAAAACAGCACAAATTGTTTAGATATATCAGGAAGTGCCGATAATGTTTGGCTCCTTCCATATACTGTTCATTGACATGTGTACTTAGGCCAGCACAATTAATTATTGTACTCATAATAGTACAGATTTTAAATAAACATGAATTATAAAAAAAAAAAAAAAAAAATGTTTTCACATTATTCTTATTTTGTTCGAATAGTAACTGTAGTAACCTTTTTTACTTAAAAGTAAAACTGGTCAACGAGGCGTTTGTAAATTGCACATTACGACTAAATGGTTTGGCTGAAATGCACATTGCGAATAACTTGTTTTGGCGTATGTGCTGATTTTTTTTTTTTTTTCAAAGCCGTGAAACATTTTGCTATGATGTTATTCCAGCTACAGTTTGAAGAGCTTCATTAATTGTTGGAATTGCAGTATCCTAGAAAAGAGAAACTTCTCTTTCTAGATTAGGAAACTTCCTAATCTATGCTATTAGTGCCGGGGGAAGGGTCAATAGGACCGTTCCTAACACCTTTGGTGGAGGGAGTTCTTTCAGGAGGCCCATAGAGGAAAGAACTTTACTAGCTGCTAGCGGGACTCGAAACCGCCTGAGAATGCTTAGCGTTAGCCACAAGAGCACGGATAGACTTTTTTCCTGGTACTCGATGGATTCTACTGAAGTTTTTTTATACTTTTGGCATCCAACTAAACTAGTATATAGAAATTTTGCCTAAGCAGGATACTGGAACTCCTCATGGTCCATCGACCGCAAAATATACACCTTTGTACGATGGGACTAATAGAGGATCTTACATGTCGCTGGTGCCTCGAGGAAGTGGAAACTTCATACCAAATACTCTGTGAATGTGAGGTATTGGCCTGTATTAAGCTAGTGCATTTTGGCAGAGCAATTGCAAGGGTAAAGCTACTCCTATGGAGCTCAAATGTTTTATGACGAGCTGCAAGTTTAAAAGGGAGACAACAAGGGGCGCTAGTTACAATAGACCCAAATGTATCGGGGAGACCATTACGGGTGAATTGATCTTCAAAAATATGCACAAGGAGTAAATTTCGTTAGTAACTCAACGAAACGTGTGCTTGCTGGTTTTGCAAGTGTTGGTTTCCGTGCATTGCAGGCAAGAAGAACTAGGAACGAGCTAGGAAGAGGACTTTTTACTATTTATACGGGAGACAACACAATAAAGCTAAAGGTATAGAATTCGATAAGTGAAACCACTTTCTGCAGATAATGGGCATAAAAGTAGAGCCAATTTATCACTTAGAGACAGAGAACATTCCGCCAACCAGGTCACCTGTTACCTAGGCAGTTGGCAAGCCGCAGCCTCCGTCCGACCGATAAACTCCCTGGAAATATGTTCTTCCTACCCTGGGATATTTTATAGCCATTTCCCTACCGCCTCATTCGCCCTTTTCACTTCACAAATCACCGATTCTCTCCGACTGTCCCTTTTCACTCTATTTACGTTCCGACACATTAGAGGAATCCTAGCAAGATAATTCGTAACTCCAATAATTCTTCACAACATAAAGTCATTAAAGTGTGCGTGTTAATTTGTTTTGTCACCACAGAGTCCTTATGTTTTACAATAGCAATAATTAATGTGATAAACTTGAATTACAATTGTAAATGTCTCATTTCCTCATATCAAAATATGAGGAAATAAAACATTAAATCAATTAAATTGTGGGTATTTCAAATACCGTATGACAATTTTAAATTGTGGGTATGACAAATACCGTATTTGTCACACTAATATTTTTTTAAATAAAATAAAGTATAAAAACGATATTATTTATTAATATAATGGTTTAGTTATTGGTTTATTATAATTTTTTTAAATTTCGTTTTTTTTTCTTTATTTCATAGTAATTGAAACATTAGGGACGGGAACACTCCTTGATAAGATTATAATCATCAAAGATTATTCACAAAAATAAACTCCATGATATAACATAATTCTGTTAACGCCAATAATCATTTTTCACTGAATCTCGTCAGGAGATTTCTCCTCCAACGGACACCATACCATTCAAGTTAAGAGTTGAAAAAATGTATGATTTTTAATAATGTCGGAGTAACTGATGCTGCTGATTTGTTTTGCGGCCTTCAAAAAGTCTTGATATTTTTTTAGGGTCATCGGAAAACATTTCATCGATACGGTCTTACAGCTGATTGCGTTTATAATTACTGTATAAACCTGAAATTCATCAAAATATGCTTGACTGTTTGATTGACACTGGATGAGCTACACTTGTCACGAGAAAGGAGTTTATGAGATTTGTATCGTTGTTTGTTTACATTTATTTAATATCGCATAGTTACTAATTGTCTGAGGAAATCATCTTACTGTTTTGGATTGTATACATAAATAACTTATAGGTGTGAGACACTTTGTCAAAGCCTTATTCCTTTTGTGAGGGTTGGTTTCCTTTTTAAGTCTTTGCATCTTTCTCCAGATCCCTGTCTAATGAGAGTACTGAGCACTTTAATATGTGTAATCATATTTTAGAAAATAGAAAACCCCAAAAGCTATAGTAAATCGGTCTTGACCTTCCGCCTGGCATATATTTGATTAAAGGAATTTGGGGCCAGTTTAAGATATTCACATAAGAGTTTTGTCCCTGATCACTTCTTATCATAAATTCCATGTGACCACAACAACTTCCTTTCTTTTTTTTTGCCCTCAAGACGAACCAAAAATAAAATTCATTGCGTCAGTGTAACGTCTGGCATTGCCGAGAATAAATTGTGTCGAGTTTGAATAGTTGAGGACAACACGCAAGTTCGACTTTGAATAATCCATCCTATTCGATTTATTGACTGTGACAACTTTATATTCGAGTCCAAGGCTGTCCCCTGCTTTCCCAATGCCTTTCTTAGTCGGTCAGCGCTAATGCAAAGCAGGCTTCTGATCACGCGATCACACTAACTGCCATCGGTGTACTGCCATACACTGCATGTGAATAAATGGCGGATCCAATTAACGCAGACACACGAGGTCTCATTTCAATAATGGCATCAAATTTTCCGTTCCGATTTGTCCCGTTTGTTAACTTTTGAGCTGTAGATGGTAACATACGATAACATACAATGGTCTGTCGTAATTTCTGAAAATGTAAAAAAGTGAAAGTATTGCATCTAATTAGTGCGTTTCCGTCCAATAATTATCCCAGGTGTAATTAAAAAAGGCTACGGAATAGAAATACTTAACACTGAGCTCCTAAACATTTTGCTATTTTTGCCAGAAACGTTATAAATAGTTGTAAATTAATTTCAGCATTATTTATTTTTACGTGCTTCGTTTCGTGGACGATAAGCACACTCATGTAAGTCTTCAAAGAAACCAGGAGGTTATTATGAATTACCTCATTTGAATATGACATTCATTATTTTAGATTAAGGTATTTTTAGAATTAAAGTTACCTTAAAAGGAATTTTAACTTTAAACTATTATGAAAATGAACTTATTTATGGGATAAAAAAGTAATTTCATTAATCTGTCTTCAAGACCTTCCGTGCATTTCAAGTTAGAACATATAATATACTTTGCCTGGTCGGGTGAAGCTTTAAAAACGGTTGTTTTTGACGAATAATAAAAAAGCGATCATACTGGGTCGACAGAACTGAAAGGAAAAGTCCAAAAGAGGCTCGATAGTGTGATTACTGATGCTTCAAGGCTGTAGAGCTGGCGTAAGGATATATGGTCCCAAAACCAAAATTTCTAAAGCTCTTGGATCATTTGCCACCGTTCAGTCGGAGAAACATGCAATTGATATAGATAACGTCAGAAGAGGTTTTAATGGTAAAAAAGTAATATAAATAATGATTGAACTGAAGGTACTTAGTTGCTCTTTTGAACTCGTCATGAAATGCTTCCGTGCCTTGAATGATCTACTTGAATATAACAAGGTAACACTTGTGCGGATGCCGGGTCATGACGGCATTGAAGGGACTATTAGACGAATTAGGGAAATTAGTCTTAATGAGTAATCTGAAATGAGAACCTTCATGTACCATGGTTAGTAGGGAGCCGTAAGTCAGATAAAGTATCATGTTTCTTAAAGTAATAATAAGTTGGTCAGAGTAGTAGGATCATATTTCCTGAATATTAGGTTTTCCTTTTTACTAGCAATCTATAATAAATCCTTGGATAGTAATGGTAAGCGATTTCCCATGAATTAGGTGCCTCCAGGGGGTCGTCGGCATAACCCTCCTAATGCGTTCTGCCCAATTAGCCGTTTTCCATTTAGATATTCCAACCTTAGAGGTATAAAATTTGTCAAAGGATGTTTCCTTGGATATTCTTTATCGTTGAAATATTTTCACTTCTTTTGTCCTTCCTGCCAGTCGGCTTTATTCATTAATGCCGTGTTCTTTAAAAATTTCTATATTGTAAAGTGTGTTACCTTCTCTCTACCAATTTTATTTATCGGTTACTCATTAGTTAAGAAGTTGTACACAAGAAAATTTTCATCCGCCTACAGAAAATTTTTAATTGTGTGCAGATAACCGTTCAGGTGATAGGAAGTCAAGGAATGGTTGAGATTTCGCCAAGAGAAAACGTAAAATGTTCAGAATAATGTATGTTTCCAACGTTTCGACATGCTTTTTCAGCAAGAAATGCCTAGGGGATGGAGGAAGAACAGCATAAGTTTTAGGTGACCATGGATAAGTGTGGACACTGACATTATACATGGTCACCTAAAAGTTGACATGGTCTCTCTCATTCCCCTAAGCATTCCGCTTTCAAAATGTTGAATTCTGAGGTTTTCCCATTGCCTTGGACTTTGTCCATAACGCCTAATCGCGTGCAATAGTTTTACAAAGGGAGTAGCAAGTGAGACTTCAACCCAGGTTATTACGGGATACAAGAAATCCTTGGACATACTAAAGATTAAGAGTAATTAGAAGTGGGGTGCTGACAGATGGTCTATGCTTAGAGTGTACAGAGCTTATACCAGGTCACTTCTGGACTACGGCTGCATAGCATATTCTGCCAGTATAAGTGCTCTCAAAATACTGGACTCAATACACTTGACAGGAATCCGACTACAGGCGCAAGTCCAGTCCATGCAACAGTCTCTATGTCGAGGCAGGCGATATATGCAACAATGTATGCTTAAAATACTTCGCAGAGATCAGACACAATGAATGCACACTTATTGAAACCTCTGTGCATATTCCTAGCAGAAACTGGTGGATACAAAATTTCAAATGTTGTTTATAAATCAAAGCTACTGTGACATTAATATTGACCGTAGCCAATTACTTGATTATGTGTGCTTTGCCGTAATTCCTGTGCCTACGAAACAATCCCAATGAAAAATTGTATAAAACCAAACATGGAGAACCCTATTGAGGAGCGGTGTGGTATTTTCGAGTACCTTTCCTATGCATGTGTTTTGGAGTTTTAATATATCAGGACCTTGGAGGAGGAAGGGCGAATCACGAATTACGGGTGTTGGGAAATCGAAGTTAAAGTTCTAGAAGCGCTAAAGGTGCTAATGTTTACTCTATTGAATACTGATTCAAAAATCTGATTGAAAAAGTATGCAATTGAAATTCAATGTTTTAATTATAATTTTTACGAGTGATTTATGGGTAAAAAAATGCTAGGAGGGACTTTTCAGACCTGGGATTCACCCTTGATATAGGACATTGAATTGTTCATGATGATGCTGCTATTCACATTAACTTGGGCAGCATTTTTTTTATTGCAACATTTGTTGTTGTTGTTGTATGTATTGTAGTACAGCTAACATATGTTATGGTGTTATTCTTTATATTAATTATGCATAGGTTTTATTTTTCATTTTGTTTTTCCTATATTGCAAAATTGTGTGCTAAATTTGTTACAACATAGAATAATCATTAACAAAAAGTGTACCTGGTATCAGGAACAGATTGTTATATTCTTTTAAATAAATAAATAAATTTGAAAAAAAAAAAAAAAAAAAAAAAAAAAAAACTTTAACTTGAAACTGTGAGAGAAATAAAGGCGAACCAGAGAAATAAGGCGAAGCGTCATGTTACTTACATCTTTCTGAATCAGAAAATCAAATAAAAAAAAGTCGATTTTTAATCGATTTTATTTTGATTGCACGGTTATTTGAAGTTTCTTTCATAACTATTACATTTCACTAATTATTAATTTTAATTAGGTATTTCCCGCCGCCTCTGTGTTTAAGGTAATTACTGCCAGGGTATCATACACCCCGAAAACTTATCAAAAAGTCCTATTTAAAATATGATATCCTTCAAGGGAGTCCAACATGGAAATTCTGACAAGAAAACAAAACTGTGGGCCATTTAAATGTTATTTAGCCAAATACAAAAATTTCCTAATGAAACCTTTATTTGCCTTATGCGAAAATGTTTGTTAATACTACACCCATAGCTTTTATGAGGCAATCCTCAATGACTACAGATAAAAGCTTGATTGTATAAGATAAGATTAGTCAAGCTTGCCTCCTCAGCGACTAGATGATGTAGAATCTAGCGAAACGTACAAGGGTAATATGGGAAGGGTTTAGATTCCCCAGGGGTGTAGTCCTCCTCTTCCCACCTTACTCCCTTTATCTTTTATATAACATTTGTTCTTAGCCATTCTATTTTCTTTATGACAACAATTTAGCAAGATATTCTTATCTCCTTAACGACTTTCTTTTAGGGTTGCTGGCAAATGGGGTGGAAGTTGTTAGGAAGCAGGATCTACCTCGAGTACCATCTACTTTATTTTATGTATTTGGGTGTGTCACATTCGTTTCTTAGTATCCTTAGATTGGGTTTATTTGGAATTTTATAAGTATTTTCACATGTTACATAAGCAGCATCCTAATATTAATAAATAATGTAATTTTTCTATTTAAAAGAGCCAATATTATCTGAATGATATAATAAACGTCTTATTAGACGGAACTAGGTCATCTCAAACTTAGAATAGACCATACCATGTTACGTTGTACTCCATATATTTATCATGCAATAAAACGGAATAAACGCCCTGGTAAGAAGAAACACTGTTTTCCCTGGCGTTAATGAACCCAACGGTTGACACGCCTTAAACTCAACCAAAAAAAAAACACTGTTTTCCCATAAAGTGATGGTTGTATCGAAATTTACTACTAATGGTTGTATTCCATTGAAAATTTATAAGGCTACAGAATGATAATTTACAGCAATTTCGGACGTGGCCAGTACCTGAATGGGTGACCGTCCTTATGCTGTTAAAATTATAAAAATAAAAGGGTGGCTAACTGAAGACAACCCGGCAATAATAGCCCACTTGTTGATATGCCGTAAAGAAATTGGAGAAAAGTACAATAGTTTTGAGCTATTTAAGAAAAATACAAAAAGTCCAAAACTGCTCATGTCAGTTAATAATTATTTGTTGTAGTATTTCTGCTATGCCAAAGTTATCTTAGACTGGATGAGAGTCAAATGTGTCGAAAATGTTGATCCCAGTTTGTAATTCTGGAGTTCATGGCGGTTCAAATTTGTAATATATATATATATATATATATATATATATATATATATGAACTACGCCTGGAACACTATTATATCAACCAGTAAAGTCATTTACTAGTTGATCTAGTTATTAAGGGATATTAAAAACTGCTTTCGAGAGATTATGGGAAACTCGAATTTTTATTTTTATTAACCTAAATTGGCGGATGGACTTAAATATTTTTCGAGAATGGAGAATTTATTTGAAACAAATATATTTTTGTGTATGTGTATACTCGATGATTTTTTGTATTTCTCAAGTCCAAATGCGTAAAAAACAATTTTCGCTAAACCATAAGAACCATTATATTTTCGCCTTTTGAATTAGTGAGTATATTTACACTCTAAGCTGAA
Organism: Gonocerus acuteangulatus; assembly: GCA_946811695.1. NCBI lineage: Eukaryota > Metazoa > Arthropoda > Insecta > Hemiptera > Coreidae > Gonocerus > Gonocerus acuteangulatus. Next base: position 100,927,492 of record OX328124.1, on the reverse strand, counting down.
ATTATCCTTAGATACTTTTATGTAAATAACGATCCAATTTATTTATTAATATTTAATAGAAAATACAAGAGAATACAGCTGAAATGAAGCTTTGATTTAATGTAAGTTTCAGAAAGTACGAAAATAGTGACATAGACATAATTTTTCTGGAATTCAAGGTCAATTTTAAAAGGTCTAGAAAGGAGTAATGAAAGTTTTCCCATGATTATTCCAAGAGGAGAACCAATTTTCGAAGATTATTAACCTGTACAGCAATGCTTTGATGGTGATTTTGCCAAAACCCGCTGACTGGGATTTGAGTGAGGAATGGGGCCGAGGTGAGAGAGATAATCCAGAACGTCAGGACCATACACACAAACATGGCGGGAAGAGTAAACACCGTCAACATCGGATAAATAGGAGCATTTTCGTCTGATCTTGTTCAGGTCAGTGCACATTGCTGGTCAGCCTCACTCCTAGCTACCTCAAACACTGGAAAATTGATTCTCGGACAGATAGACTTCTCTACAACAAAGGGCAATCCTACATCTCCTCAAACATAAATTTGAAATGAAATAGCCTTTATTATACAAACAAAAAATGGACAAATAAAACATCTTTGATATTTACCTACATAATCATACTCATAAATAATTATTTACATTTAAAAAAAAAGAACCGTTTTAGATACCTGGTTAACAATTTTTGCTTGTAAAAGCCTTCCTCCTTGGAGGAGTAATGGTCTACCCTTCCCAGGGAGACCAGCCTTAACAAGAAACAGAACATAAAATTATTATAAACTAAAATAAAATAAATAAAAAGGATATTTTCGATAATAATAAAACGACCGTCAAGCAGGAGATGCACACCTAAGCACTTTACTCATAATAATGAGTGGGTAGTGAGGGCCACATTTCTAAAGAAGTTTCTTGAAATAACCTATAAATTTGAAAAATTACATTAATAGTGCTATATTTTATATTTAGGGAGCAAGATTAGATCGATGGTAGACCACTCGACTGGTCTTCTGGACGACCTAGGTTCAACATTCGTTTGCGCAATTCCTAAATATTTTACCTTCTAGTGTCTTCTTTCGAAGGTTGGAATCTCCATACCGGCCCTAGGCCCATTCACCGTTTTATTTGTTTAATGGAATCCAGGAAAAGGGAAATTCAGGCAGTTTAGTACTGAAAACATCTTCCGTGCCGTGTGAATCAGGTACGTCGACAGAACTTCTGGTCCCTCATAGCCTGTTACAAGACTGCTTTTTCTTTATTTTTTTAATCAACAGCTGATTCAATTATTACTTTTTTTTATTTATATTTAAATGTTAAAGTCCTTCTTTAATTGACAAGGAATTTTACGACGGTTTACTTTCCTTTTCTAATCAGACCTTACACACGAAGTGCTCACGCATTTTTACTCCCGGATACCTTCAGTATCCTTCGGTTGTGTTTGAACCCCCTAAACCTAAATTACCGTTTTTTAAAAATTATCTTAACCATGAGATGTCATAAAAGAGGCTTCCTTAACCCTGCATCGGGCGCAATGGTTCTATTGGGACTAGTGGGTGGTACCTTCCTTGGTCGGGAACGTCTACGCGGCATCCCCGTTTAATTTCTTGTAAAATCGATTCAGACCTAGATCTTGATCCCGTCACAAATATTGAAGCTGAGGAATTTTCTTAAAAATACTTTTGTTCTCATTATTTGGGTCATTTTAATAGTACTTGCGAAGCCGTTCACTGATATAATCGGAATGTGCCGTTTGGTGAATTATTTTATTATGAAAATTCGAAAAAAGTACTTCATTTCTTACGCAGATTTCCCCCAAAATGCCATGAAAATATTCGATCTGAGTAATGGGACGTTGAGTTGAGAGTTATTCTAATGTATTTTCGGGAACTAATAGAGCTCGAACACAGAAAATATGTTTACTGATAATGGTAATTGGCTCTCATTTACCATATATTCAAGGGCTTAGAAAGTTCCCAAACCTTTTTTTATTTTCATGATTATAAATGTAGGTGATTAGAATACATCTAATAAATACATATATAGAGAGTAAATATATACTGGTTTGGGTTATAGAGCTCTCTGAGAGAAGTGCGGCGTCTGAAACTGAACATAATGTATTTTGCGATACCGCTAAATAAGTGCTTTTACTATTTATTTTGTGGCATTGAGCTAATTCATCGATTAGCAACATTTTAATTTTTATTTCATTTCTTAGATCTCTACGAAGGTTCTCAATTTTGTTTAGACCTTAAAATGCATATGGGAATTTTTTAAGGCAAAAAAATCGGAGCTGTCCTATTAGGACGGTTGCGCCCGATTACGGTACTCCGGGGATAGCGCCCCATCCAGTCTACGTCTAATTACTTATAAATATTGTTTCTGGAAGCGTATAATACAATAAACCGTAAGAGCTACGACTTTTCCCTACATACTTCGCCGGAAACAGTGTTGTAGAGTGTAAATTTGTTAAATTATCATACTAGAAATTGTATTTAATAATACTGAATGTATTTCTTTTAAGCTATAACTTTGTTATTTCCTTGATCGTGAAACAGTTAATTTTCTCTAAATATCCTTTCGTCGCTTTATAGGTCCATTAACTAGCTATTTCAGTTCCACGAATACTAATAGGCTCCTGGTCTTAAGCTTCCTATCTTGAGACCCATTATACTTTATAGTATCCATGGAAATGACAGCTAAGGGCGCGAGAATATTCGTCAAGTCCATTTTAAGTCCTCATCAAAAGGGATGGTGCTAAAGTATTATGGCGTCTTTATGGAAATGTATACAACTTTCCACTGTTGGTATTTAAACAAAATGTTAACGGCGAGGAATAATTAAAATGACTTTCATAAAAAGTCCGGAAAGTTGGATCTGCATCATTTTAGCGCGTTCCCTTTCTCATCCCTAGTGTCATTTGGAAAATTTAGTTAATGTTTTGTCTTGATTTTTCCTGAAAAATGTGAAACAAAAAGTTTTAAAGTAAGATCTTAAGCTCCCAGTAAGGAAACTAACAGTACTCTAAGCGGGAATTATCCCATTTAAGCACTGATTTCTCTAAAGGAAATCGCTCTATCAAAATTCGCAAGGACCTTATTCGCAGGACATTTAATGCGCTTTCGAACGGATGCAATTCATATAATAAGATTTCAAAACCGGTTTTGAATTATTGTAGAATATATCCGGAAATCCCAAGAAAAATGGAGTAGTCCCTTCTCTTCGAAAATGGTTATAAATATGATCTTGCAAATGGTTTCAATAGATTCCCCACCTTGAATTACACAAATAAAAGTTCGGACCCAGAGAGCAGACTATGTTTACTATATGTTTTGGGGTCGCTGAATCCGAATTCGGGTCAGAAAAACCCCTGCACTTTATGTATGAACCCCATTCCTCAAAACTCATAATTTAGGATATTTTACACTATAATATTTTTATTTAAGTCGTTACCAAAAATAAACGACTATTTTCTGTGTATTGGCTTTTATTGCCTAAAAACACTAATTTTTTGAGACCTCTACGAACTCGATTGGTCCATTTGGAGCGAAATTACAGAGTAAATATATGACTTTACTTTAAACAAAAAAAAAAAAAAATCGCCTTTTAGCACTATCCTCCGAAGGAAAGGAGCTATTGAGGTTGCACTCATGACGGAATTTTTGAAAAATGTCTTCAAATCTTTATCGATCCTACCTAGTAGACACCGAAAATGACCCCCGTTAAAATTTATAAATACACATATATATATATATATATATATATATATATATATATGTGTGTGTGTGTGTGTGTGTGTGTGTGTTTGTTAACACGATAGCGGCCAGAGTTTTTGTTTTTTCGTCACGAAACTTGGTATAAAGCATTCGAATAGCAAACGATTGAACGAGTTCGTTACCCACCAAAATCGGTCCACCGAAGGACCGGGGGTTTACCCCGAACCCAAAACACTAATTTGACCATGCCAGCCGTAATTGTTATATTTAAACGAAACTTGGTATTCGTAGTGGTAATCTAGAGGGAAATGTGAGATGTAAAAATAAACTAAATCAGTTCATTAGAAGGGGGGGGGGTTTACTTCGGACCCCACAATACCAATTCGCCACTACCAGCCGCGACTTTTGTTATATTTCGACGAAACTCGGTATTTGTAGTGGTAATCTACAGGTACAAATGTGTTGTAAAAATAAACTAAATCGGGTTATTAGGAGGGGGGGGGGGGGAGTTTACTCCGGAATTGACCCCAGGCCTTCGGAGATGAATCTTGAACTGATGCGATCCTTTAACTACCAAATTCCAACCCTTAAAAAACTCCATATATTATTCGAGCAGTGCATCAATTGAAGTAAATGAAATAAACGACTTAAAATAATTAAGCACCCATTTTCAAACTATTTTTTTATAAATTTGCCTACATGTTAATTAAAGTGTCCCCTATGCATTGGAAAAAGATAGCACTGGAAAGCGGTACTCGTTTTCGAGATATTAAGCCCCAAAAATTCACTTTTTAAAATAGGCAACAGAGGTAGGGCGTATCCATGTTTACTTAATAAAAAAAGCGAGTTTGCTTAACATTTTTCTGGAAAACTAGTATATACTACATAATAGAAACCTAATCTTGCTGACAAAAGTTCTAATAGGGCAAGTGGTACTTTTTTTTTTTTGTTTGTAACGGCGTATCAACATTAGGGCTATTAACGCAGGGCTGTCTACAGGTTGCCGCCTTTTTATATGATGCCAACAGCACGTGGTACTGACCATGCCCGACGTTGCTTAACTTCGGTGATCAACGGGAACCGGTGCATTCAACGTGGCTATGGGCGTTGGCAAGTGGTACTTGTTATCGGGATATAAACACTCGAAGTAAGCCTAGTAATTAGAAAACGTTAGGTATAATGGAAGTATATGTTATAATTGTAATGTGTTTTATTGATGTGGCACGAATACATATTCCCTGACTTCTTGTAATAATTGTATTAAGCGAATCGCATGGTAGTGGATAGTTATTAATGAATAAATTAATCTGATCTTGAAATTACTAAGGTAGAATACGTATATTTATTTTTTAAATCTCCCAAAAAATATTTAAAACAAATTAATCGTTTCTTTGTTATTTGGAATGCTTATTAAAACTGAAATTATTTAAAAAAAAATGAAGTTTGGCCAAATACGTGCCATGATTTTCTTAAGCCCATAAAAAGGGTAAGAATTCGAATTGCTACTCAAATTGAATCATTCATGATATTCACTTGAATTTTCACAGAGTAATGTCGGCGGCCCTGTTGAATTAATTGTTATAGGCTCACGCAACGTAGCAATAATTCATTTCTTAAGCCAATTATAAAGACCTTGTACAAGAATTACCAGGCTCTATTGCTTTAGATTGAACCTTTTATATAATAAAATAAGTTTCATGATAAGGAATATGTTTTAAATGATTATTCTGCCTACACCTATTTTCTAACCAATAATTAATGAATTTGGTTCTCAGTTTGATATTTCGCCGACATTTTCTTTAGCTTCTTCATTTTCATGATTATATATTTTCCTAGATACATAAAATCAATGACGCTAGAAACATTGGCAAAGATAAAACACATTGATTTGTAACTGCAAGATGGATCAATGTGATTATCACCAAGGACGTCAATTAGTAAGGTCGATTCAACCTATCAATTCATGCCTCTGACGACGTGTTAAACTAGTGATACGTTTTTCCAAAGCACTAAAAAAATACGCTAAAACCACTGAGCTGCTAACTCCGCATGCCTATATTGATAAACATTATCTATTAAATACTGGATGAAACTATTGTTGTAAGAAGGAATAACTTGTAATACGGTTGAAATTGGAATAGTTTATTTTTATTATTTTTTTAGGCGAATCAACCGTTAAACCACATATGCCCAAATTAAACCACATACGATAGTTAAATGGTTAGACATCTCATTTTATAGATGTATTACTGAAAATAGCTTTTTTTAAAGTTTAATGTAATTTTTTTTTCAGGAATTTTCAGCGAGCCCTGAGATGAGAAAATTTCTGGCGCCGGTGGGGATCGAACCCACCATCTCCTACTTATGAATCTAGCGCGCTATCCACTAGACCACGGGAGACCCCGTAAAATATTATTGTATTGACTTTAATGATGCTAAACATTTTATTATTTTATGTTACCGCTTTGAAATTTAATGAAGTTTTTTAAGTTTTCTAATAACGAAAAGTAACTTGAACAATGATCCCCCATTATTATTTACTTATTCCAAAGGTTTTAATAGTTGGTTTTCAGCTAATTATTTAATATAAAGCTCTAAATTAGAGAATGAAAACGTTAGTATTTACTGAATATCTTTTCTCTTTTCATTACTGAGTTTAATAAAGAATTTTTTAACAAATAATCCATTGACTTCCAAATGTAAATACTGTTAAAGAAAACTCCTAGTAAAACGAACTTACTTACTTCTTAGAAATGATAGGACGTCTGTGAGGCATAGTTTTCGCTATTCTAATCGCCCTTAAGAAGGCTTGAATTTCAAGTCGGAACGTCGCCAAAAATGAAACGGATTTTTATAAAAATTTAACCCTTCTAATGGAACATCCTTCTCCCAGGGGGGTATAGTTTAAAGAAGTAACCATATGTATGGTTGTATGGTGTTAATGTGGACGTGGCTTGAAGTTTGCTTAGTTTACACCTTCCCGTCCACGGACATCGCGGGAGTTTAGCTAACATCCGTCCCTCGATTCTGTAAGAGCGCTTTTTCCCAAAGACACTCCGTACTTACCATAGCCCTGAAGGATGTTCCTTCTAGCGTACGTTCCGAGTAGCCGTCTGCTAGACGGGTGTTCTGACTAACGCATGGGAAATACATCTATCCGTTAGCAAGGCTGGTGTTCCTCAACTAACTTTTCAATATATTAGATTCGTTTTTGTTCAATGAAAATAAATTTTACACTTTTTCAACAGTGTGATTTATATATATATATATATATATATATATATATATATATATATATATATATATATATATATATATATATATATATATATTTCAAAATGTACCGTGTCCTTTCCATCAAACATTTCACATCGTACAAAAAGGCTTGTTTAGCTTGGTCTTGCTGAAGAAGAATCTGACACAGAAATAGATTCTCATGACTCATTTATTCCCGAAAACTTCGACGACGAGACGTGAAACTGGAAATGTCTAATCAATACTTGATAACGTTTCGGGCTCGCGAATCTAAGAGCAGGAAAGAAAAGGAGAAGGTTGACAAAGCCGCATTGATATCGGAATTCCTTGGAATTTTCCTTAACAATTGCCAAACTTTTTACTCCTTGCTTCAATTTTCTTTTTATTTATTCTTAACTTTTTATTAGTCTACATTTTTGTCGCTTTTTATTAATCTACATTTTCGAAACTTTTTACAAGTCTATTATTTTTGTAATCTTTTTGCTAGTATACTTTTTCGTTTTGTAACTTTTTTCTATTTTTTCTCATTGAAATGTTTTACTAGTCAAACAATGACTGAAATTAATGTAATAAAATTAAAGAAAAAGCAAAGAGAAAAATATTGTATTAGCAGAAATAATTTGAGTTTCTTATACATACATTCTTATACAAAATTTTAACAAAGTTCATTGGTTATAAGATTTAAAGAATTGTCTTGGAAAATATATTTTACTACAGAACGCATTAGCTGTTTTATTTGCAAAGGCAATCATTTAGCTGCTGTGTGTCCTGTACAACATAAAGTTATTATTGAAATCAGTGAACCTGATCATATTAACGTCGATGGAAGAATACAAATTTCACATAAAATATCCGCAAAATTCACTGAAATAACTAAAGAGACAAATACCATCAGAACTCATTCAAAGAATGATGAAACTGAAAGAACAGATCCTGAAGTGCATCTATTCAAGATAAACGAAGAAAATGCACCTATCGTAGAAGAAGGAACCACCGTCCGTCGGAATCCGCTCGATTATTCTCCTTCGGAGGGAAGCGATGAACATACGGACACGGACTTGGACTTGAAATTAACAAAGTTATTGCAGAAAAGTGCTGCGAGATTAGAACTGATAGAATCACTGGAAGCTTCAAAATCCCCTTCGCCAGATAGTGATACTCACTTAGATCTTTCTACTCTAGAAGATAACAGCCCTGGATGTGCCGCTACTAACACGGAAGCAAAGAAGGCAGGGACTCCAAAAGGAAAGGAAAAACACCCCGAAAACTGGAAGAACTCAGGAAAAAATCAGAAATAAAGTGGAAGAACACAAAATAATTAAAAAATAGTGTTTCTATTCTCCTTAGTAAGGTACTACGTACAGCTGTTCGACTTGATATCAATAATTTGTTATTTTTGTTTTAATATGGTGAAGTTAATTTTCTTATTCTTTGTTAATTGCTTTAATGTTTATGAAAATATTTTTCTGTAATTTTCAAAATTGTATATTTAAATTGCACATTGTAATCATGAAATTAAAGGAGAAAATCGCTTTGTTGCGAAGCTCTTAAAATAAAATAAAACAAAGTTCATAAATAAATATTTTTCTTTTGTAGCATTTATTTTTACTTTAACAAACAAAACTACATAACAAGTATTAGTTAATGATAAGTGACTTAAAAATAATTAATAGAATGTTGATAATGTGGAAATCAAGATACCCGTCTCAGAGACGGATGTTCCTCCTAATAAAAAAAAAAAAAGATGTTCCGCTAGAAGGGTTAACTTTATGAGGGTAACATGCTCTGACTTTATCTACCTTCGCAATCCCAACAGACAAGGATGTTCTCAATGAATTACTTATACTCCAAGAGCTGGTAACCGCACGTTTCATGTACCTTGAAATTTTGCTATAATTTACCTCGTGGGTAGAAAAGAAGGTACCTATATATGTGTTGGCTAGACTTACCGAGGAACACCAGGTACTGCGCATAGGGGAAAGGTGCAAAATAATATCGCCCAAAAATTTATTCAATTAATACTTGATTTATTTAATATTTAAAAAAAAAAAAAGGTACTTTGGGGTTTTTCATTTACATTTTAACCCCATAAGATTGTCTGCCTTATTTATTTTTCTTTGTAAAAATGCCTTAGTTTGAAATTTTTTCATATTAATGATAGTTGGCTCCTGGATAAAACACTATTTTTGGGCAATATTTTTTTTAACCTATCCTTTATGCGCAGTACCTGGTGTTCCACGGCGAGTCTATCCAACACATATTTATCATATCTACCCAAGAGGTACATTATAACAAAATTTCAAGGGACATAAAACACTGAATGAAAAGTGCGTTACCAGCTCTCCGAATATTACCTATTTGTCGAGTAATGTTTTTCCGGTGTTCATCCCAAGTAATCTGAGAGATTTGGCCCAATATATTCCAAAAAGTGATGAGTTTCTTATTCGACTGAATAATTCCAAGGATGCCACGGATAGAGATGGAATAATTGAGAAAACGTCTAAATGATGGCCGGCCTGGAGTTAGTGCCTATCACGAGCACCTTTATTATACTCAGCATCTCTCTCAAGAATTCATCTTTCTCCTCTATTCTAAATAAAGGGGAGACCGTTACCCTGCATTCTTACAAGGCTTCCTTGTCAAGTATTCATTTTCACAACTCTCTCTCCTTCTCTTGACATATAGTTTGTCTAGAGAAGGTAAACTAGAGCTGGTAATCGTACGTTTCATGAAGTATTTTATGCACCTTGAAATTATGCTATAGTGTGTCTCTAGGGTAGATAAGAAGGTAAATATGTATTGGCTAGACTTACCGTGGAACACCAGGTACTACGCATAGGGGAAAGATGAAAAAAAATATTAAGTTTTTTTGCTTTTCTAATATTAAATAAGTGCTTTATTTAAACTGTCATTTAAACCGGTACAGCTTTACAAGATCATGTGAGCAAGAACCAATACGAGCGCGTTTGAACAACCAGAACTGCCCGGTACTCTCACACACTCTTATGCTTACACGCAGTTTATTGCTGTGTATCATAAGTAATATTTATTTCAATGTTTCCTGATAATGAAACCCCACAAAAAGTGTCTGACCTTTTGTAATTATTTTCAATTATGTTTTTTGAAGACATTTCTCCTATGCGCAGTACCTGGTGTTCCACGGTAAGTCTAGCGAACACATATTTACCTTCTTATCTACCCAATAGGTACATTATAGCAAAATTTATAAGTGCATAAAACACTTCATGAAAAGTGCGTTACCAGCTCCTCTACTATTATATTAATTAAGCTGGAAAAATAAAGGAAATATTCGAAAATATATGAATGATTTATGATGAATGCATAAATATGAAGGATACGGCACGAATTGAAACGTTAACTGACATAAACCAAATTATTATTATTCAATTAAATATGTGATAATTATGTTTGAAGTTCCTCTTTAGGGTTAGTTCTAATGATTTTAATAATAATACATGCAAGAAAACCTTCTGATGATTTGCCATGATTGTTGAGTACTATGTTACAGGAAGAACTGTTACTTATAAGAGTTAATTCATCGCTCACTAATAATTGTGTTCTTTTTAACCCATCAATTGTTGCATGAAGAATTTCGTGCCTTATGAACACAGTAAACTCTGGTCTCACGAGTTTACTGCGTTCATTTGGCAGGTATTTTTCATGCAACGTCTAATTCTGTTTCCAGTACGTTTGTTAAGGAATCCTAGATTAGATTCGTCACGTAATTCAGCTCTACGTTCCAGTAGTGTCATGTACATTTCCTTATAACGTTCCATTTTTTTTTTTTTTTTTTATTTTAATTTAAAAACAGGTTTTTCAAAATATTGCAATATGGCTAATATTTATGTATGATGTTAGTTAAGTATTAAAAAATCCATAACTAACTAGCCAAACACTAATTCGGCATACGAATTTTCTCTTCTATACTCGTATTTCTCGTATTATGGTTATTTTGAAGTTTTTAACGTATTTTGCAACCATAAAAAAATGTTTTTAAAAAATAAGTGTTTATTCTTATTTGTGGAGCAGCTGATTTTCATCGATCTTATTTTTTCAATTATATTGTTTATTTCGTTGGTTTAATTATTATATATTCATCTGTATGTCTTCACATTTCAATTAAATTTGATGGTACCTACTATTTACCAAAAATTAGTTGTACAAAGCATGTTGATTGGAAAGTTAATTAAAAAATGTTTTTATTATTTTAACAATTTTTCATAAATCTTTTGTCAACTTTTACAACATTTGTCATTGAAAAGAATGTGTTATAAGAAATACCCCCAAAGAAGAAAGCGCCAGCGGCAATTGAGAGGCCCACAGGGCGAGTATAGGGGCTGGAGTCTGGGAGACCGCATGCCTGTAGTTGCGTTACAAAAATCCATGCCTGTAGCTAAGGGTTAAAATTGATAGGAGAGTGGGCCTGTTGAAAGGATACAGACTTTCTTGCGAGAGCGTTAGAACATAGAAGACAGCAGCTGTTCGTTATCAAAATCGTGGCACTTGTTGTTATGAGTTTAATGTTTTTAATAACATTTAGTTGCAATTGCTAATGTGTTTTTTTTTAAAGGCAAATATTCAATACTTTTTCGCTATCCCATCAATCTATTTTGTATTTGATTTTTTGCCAACAGAAATACTATTTTAAAAACTTTCAATATTAAATGGGTCTGCCTGGTAGATTAACCACTGAATTATTGTTTGAAAAATTAATTATGATTTTTTTAATACTTAAACAACATCTTTTCTCAATTTTAAACATACTAAAATATTTGGAAAAATAATTTTAAAATAAAAATAAAATAAAAACAAATTGCTGGTACATTATATGAAAATGTGCATCGTCGAAAACAACAATAATAATGTCAGTCAGCAATACATTTAAGCTTAGAAAAGTTAAATCGATTTATAAAAAGAATGACCATCATGATATATTTTATATTGATTAACTGGCGTAATCGAGTATCTTTTTTTCAAATTTGTTTATTAATGGAACCACAATACCACTCTACATTTAGAATAAGCAGTAATTCATATAATTCATGTTCACTCCAACGAAAGCAAGAGTATTTGAAGGAAATCCCTGTTTAGCTGGGCCAATAATGATAGTAGGTAAATTCAAAACAGAATATTGGACAGTGGGGATAGGATTGGCATTGAAAATTACTGGCTGCCGGTCTGACGGATACGGCTGTCAAGAGAGATACATCACAATGGTATCCATACCATTACCAGCCTCAATACTCCTGTTTCTACGGTTGGACCGCGTTAAGCCTTCTCAATTTGTACACGACACCATTTAATATATATAGATTGAATTTTGGTTGGTTTGTACAGAACACAAACGTCCTTAACACAGGAAAGTGCTAAACTGAAGCACTCTCCTCGGAAAACGCAGTTAGTTTGTACCTGTAATGTGAAACTATTTCGCTTATTTCTAGAATCTAAGTTAATTAGAATGAACGTTAAAATTAAAGTACATTACTCTAATAATACATGTTTGTAATATCGCAGTATTTCTAAAGTGACACAACTCAAAATAAAACTCAACTGAAAATTTGTCACTCTTGCCTATGTAGGGGTCATAGCATTAGGACAGGAAAAGTGACACAAGTGCCCTCAGGTGTAAAAGCTGTGAATCTAGGAACAAACAGTTTTGATGGTTGATAAAGAGATATTTGCCATGCCTTTCATAGTCGTAACTGAAAAACACCGATTTTTGAGTTGTTTCACTTTAGAAATACTAGTGCATATCACTGTGTATTTTTATCATTGGCGAATTTTTCTCATTGACCATTCCTTTAGAAGAACTTATTTTGGCCAAAATGTCACCCAAATTGGACCGTTTTAAAGACATTAGAGCTAGTTTTTGTGCCGCATTCACTAAAAATATGTTAAATTGTCAATATGTTGTTTCAAACTTTGCGTATTTTTTTTTTTTTTTCTTTTCTCTTGCTAGTATCTGTTAGTAAAGTATGTCATATTCGAAGTCTTTTCCGGAAAAATACTTTCCTTCTTGCAAGAAATGTTGGAAGTTATTGCAAACTAATCTTACTTGTTAGGGTGCGTTTACATCTGATAGTTATTGCAGGATATTTATGTCAGACAGAAATTGTAACTAATGTAAACCGCTAACAATTTATATATGAGATATATATTTCTATCACGAGCAATGAGGCTGCGTTTACATCTGACATTCCTAGCAGGAAATACATCTCAGGTGTTAGATATAATAATTATGATAATTATATATCCAACACCTGTGATGTATTTCCTGCGAGAAGTGTCAGATTTAAACGCACACTTATAGTTGACAAATTCACCTGTTCGTTTACTTAAGCCAAATTTCCTTGCGGCCATAAGACTCTATGGGTATTGCTGTTGAATATTAAATACTTAGAATTCAGTTAAAATATGAAAAGCTATTATGATCTTGGAATAATAAGGGACCGAAAATCATTTCATAATGAGATGCTCGTTAAGAATATTCATGCATGAGTTTGTCTTTGAATGCGATGATACTTTTCCAGCATATTGCCTGAAGAAAAGATGGAAGTTCTATAGTTAGAGCCTTCATCTTAGTGAGGAAACAACCATGGTGAATATTAGCTTCCTCTCCTCCTTTCCAAGCCCTTTGCCCTACCTGAATTAGATTTTGTGGAGCTACTACGGGGGAAGGAACAAACAGCCTAGCCCTAGCATAAAATGACTTTTGAGAAATTGAAGTTACTTCTGATCATCATATCTAGTATGGTTGTTTATCACACAATTATTTTGGTAGGTAAATATAGGGTCAGTCAGAAAGTAAGTGAAGTTTTTTTGTAACTATATTAATTATTTATAGTTTATAGTGACCCAATCATATTCAATCCAATATTTTTCTGGCGGATGGTCAATGAAAGAAAATTAAGGAAGTTAATTCATTTTATTTGTTCTTTGTCTCTACATGTTACACACCTTAGGTGCCTCTTCAGGAGCTAAAAACTCAATTAACTAAAACTTACAGCCTAATTGTATTAAGGCGAACCTTCCCGTACAATGGCCACGTCCAATATACATATTTGCAGTTCTGGTAAATTGGTCACACAATGATAAAAATGTAACACAGCACGTTTTTATCTGATTATCAATATTCATTTTCTATGGGTACTAATATGTGTCTGATGTTGACGATAATTGGTGACAGGCTGACTAAGGCATTATTGTTCAAGCGAAGGTAAGTGTCGAAAGGATCGAAATCTTATTGGTATATTATTGGGTCATGGCGAATCCCATGCATGCTTTTAATGCGTGGTAACTTATTGAACTGATCTAATAATTTAAAAACAACTATTTTTGCAGCCAAAACGTTCATTACCGCCATCTTTCTTCTTACGTACTTTCTTCTTACTCGACTCATCAGTGGCTTAAAGCAACAGTTACAATAATTTTTTCTCTTGTATAGACAGAAGGTCAATGAATAAAATCAAATCAACAAAAACGAGAAATAAAATAAAATAATCATATCATAAAAAAACAGGCGAATAAGGAAAGCGAAATTATTTATTTAATTGTTGGGCAATGAATAAAACTTTCTATATCCAAAAAAAAATAGGGCTTGTTTTTTATTTTGTGACTAATCTTCTGTCGAGTAAACTAATTTTATGTTTGGACGATTTTTAAGCAGTTGACTAAAAAAAAAAAAAAACACACCTGAAGGTTCCTATGTAGATCTTCAATAATGACTTAGCCATTCTAGCGGAAACTTCACCTACATTCCAATTTGGCCGTATTTAGTTTTTAAGCTCCTGAAGAGGCATCCAAGGATGCGAAACATGTAGAGCCAATTTTAATAAATTGACGTTTATGTTAATTTTGTTATATTCATTGACTTTCCGCCTGTCACAAAGCACATTTTTGAAATTGTGGTCTCTATTTACTTAATAATTATTTCATTCTAGGAGGAATAAAGTTTTTCCAAAGAATAAATCGCTAATTTTCGCCAACTCCTAAATAAATAAATCAGTTAGTTTAATTAAGTACTTCGTAATAATTCAGGACTAAAGGTGGCCGAGACAATGCAATGTACACAACTTACATTAGGGGATGTTAGCTTCCACCCCTGCCATTCGTCTCATCGAGATTTGTGGCCCATTTAGCAAGTAGCATGAGGAGAATTACCTTAAGTATGTGGGCTTAAAGGGGCTTTGTGCGAAGGCTTATGGCCAGGAGGGCTTTGTCGGCTGCTTTTTGTCTAAAGCCAAGTTTTAATGCATCGCTAATAGCCTGTTAGAACCAGGAGTGAAAGTCCCTTCAACTTTAATAATCGCTGTATAACTTATATTATTCCGCTTGAATTTAGAGAAATATTTTATCTGTTGTAATTAGTACCTTCTAGGTCAAATTGCACGGTTTTGGCGTGCTTCCTCCATCCTGCGGGAAGGAATGGCCGCTTATGGCATCGGCTGGATGACAGAATCCAGTGCTCAAGAGAAATGTTGACTTAATTTCCCTAACGCGTTTCTAGCCATCGTTATGCTTTTTTCCAAAGCAATCACATCTCTGAAAAATGGCTTTTACCACAATTATTTTTTAGAGATGTGATTCCTATGAAAAACAACCCAACGGTAGCTTGAAACGGCTAAGGGACATAAAATGAATTTTATAAGTCGTTGCTGGAAGATATTAGCGTGTTATTTTCATTTAATTGAAACATCGCACAATATACAAGCTATACAGCAAGAAGATGACAATTCTCAAGGGGGTGAAAATACACCATAAATGTAGTTTAACCCTGCAACCAAATTTTATCTGTTTCTGTTCTAGACATATTCTTTCAAACATTAATCGTGCATTAGTCTTAAAGCAAATTTAATGCTAATTTTAAAACGGTAATGTAACGTTGAAAAATAAAATGTAGAAGAGAAAATTGGCCTTTCTATAAATAAAAAAAAAAAAAATTATTTCGTTTCGCCTTTTGCTCAAATTCAGAATCATAAATATACTTCTGTATATTATATTATGAGATTATCTGTGTTCGCCAGCGAACACTTTTTTGTGACATTTATTTGTAACGTTTTTTCCCAGTTTACTCAACGCTAAAGCATATTTATGCTGAACACGAAGAAAAAAAACATTTTTTTTTTTTTGTAAATAACCTTTAGAACGGCATATGTCTGGTACAAAAGCAGATAGAAACGTGTTTTTGTCAACGTTTAAGTAAATTTTTTGTCTAATTCTGCCACCTTGAGTACAGCCAACTAAGTACTTTCGATACAAATTGTATAGAAAAGCTAAGATCACCGAAGACCTGTAACTCATTAAGTATTAAATAAATACACTGGTTGTTAATGGTATGAATGACGTCTTTCTTTATTACATTTATTTGGGAGAAAGTTGAGTATAATAACTCTCCTATATATTGGGCTCCAATAAATCCATCTTCTAATAAATTGGTTCGCCGATATTACACACTGATTCCACTAATAGCAATAAATTCCAGTTGGAATATTTATGTAGGACCTTTCATACTCTAAATATGCATTTAATGAAAACCTTTTCCTTGAAAATTTAATTTGATTAAGACAGTTTGGTTATTTGATTAGCAAGTAGAGATGCCCATATTTCATATATTACTTATTGTATTTTACAAGAGCAACATTCAATATTTTTTTTAGCAATTAATTTTTATTAGAAGGAATTCTATAGAGATAAATAATACTTAAAAATGAATTGTAAACGTGTAACAGGCCCAACGTCACACAAACATAAATGATCCGCGCACATACCCATGTATTTTCAAAATCCTACTACACCTTTCAATTTTGATTATTAAACTGAACAACAATGAAAATGTTTCGAGCCTAAAAATACCCAATTATTATGTATTTTTGCCCCCTGAGTTCAAAAATCACATTGAAAATGACCAATTAGCTCTTGTTTTCAAGATAGAGTAGCATGTCACTTTTTACGTGCTCATTGAGAAATTTAGTTTTTGGATGTTGGTACACCTGTTAACTGACAAAACCAAACATTGTACAGCTATTTTGAGGTTATATACATGAAAGAGACTTATGAAAACATGAAAGACCTCCTCCACTCAATCAAATATGCTGAACACAAGTGGAAAATCTGTGGTGATCTCAAGGTCATCGCTATACTTTTAGGAATGCAACTGGAGTATACTAAATACTGCTGCTTTTTATGTATGTGGGACAGTAGGGATAGGAAATCACATTACAGTCCAACAGACTGGCCTGCAAGAACTCTTGGCCCCAGTAAAAAAAAAAATGTTGTTGCCCTGCCTCTCGTAGACCCGAAATTGATATTTCTTCCACCACTACTTATAAAATTCGGTTTGATGAAAAACTTTGTCAAAGGCATGAACAAAGAAGGAGAGGCCTTTAGATATTCGAGGGAAAAATTTGCTTTCTTAAGTGATCCAAAAGTTAAGGAAGGTATTTTTGTTGGGCCACAAATTTGGGAGCTTGTGAAGGATCCTGCGTTTGACAGAGTTTTGGAGGGGAAAGAAAAGGAAGCTTGGAATGCGTTCAAGGGAGTTATTAAAGGTTTTTTGGGGAATAAAAGAGAAGATAACTATGTTCAGTTGGTGAGGATACTTCTACAAAGACAAAGATATCAGGGCAGTTGGAATGAAGCAATGCTTGGAGATTACTGTTGGTGCGTGAGTAGGGATGCTCCACAACTCACCTACAAGAGACTGGCCAAAAGAAAAATGAAATCCACATGATGGTAATAATATCCAACCTCCCAAGTATTCTCCCATTAACTTAAAAATCTCGTAAAAAATTTAATTATTATTTAATAAATCCAAATTAATTTATAATGTTGATAAACATATGGTTTAAAATTTACAGATTTGCCTCAATTTGTTAACGTTATATATTTTGGCCCATTTTCGTTTTTTTCAACCCAAAATTAGTAAGATTTGACTCATGAAGTGAAGGAAACATTACAAAAATATTTTTTTGTTGGCCAGTGTTATCTGTATTTTTGTGAACAGATCTGTGGCTTTGAAGAATTTTCATGCTATTTAGCTCAATTCATGGTCGTTTACAAGTACCTATATTACAAAGAGGACCATGAATGTACATTTGATTTCGAATTGCGTCGTATGCCCTTATAACCGTGAAAATAAATTTAATTGAAAACTCTTCACTGTATATTGTACATTCAGGCCTTTCTTTCCGTTTTAATAAGTAAGTATGAGTGAGATTAGTATGGCCAATTCTTCCTATCGACACAACCACCTCAGTTCGCCGACTGTCTTGAGGCGTGGCTTTGCATGCCGAGGTAGTGGATAAAAATGGTTTGCTTGCGCTATAAATGACTATGTCTAATGACTTACATCAATTACACTTTATTAAGTCCTTCGGCAATATAATTTGTCGTTAAAACAAGTAATTATCGGTGTTAGGAGATAAAGTAGTCCGCCATTATTCACCTAATTCCAACGCCCCTTCCTATACCCCCCCCCCCCTAAAATTCCGAAGCACTTCCTTCTATTGTACCCTCCACTTTTATTACCCCTAAACTCCTCCGCGTCTAGTGCCTCTTCCCAATACCCCAAGTTATAATGAGTTATCATGCAGAAACTTCCACATAATGAGTTTGAAAGACGTTTGTGGTATTTCGCTGGTGGAACTATTTTTATGATTGAGTTTTAGCGCGGTTCCTCCCTCCCCCATAGGGAGGAACCCCGCTTATAGGGTTGATACAATGAAACAATCCAGAAGTGCCGACTAGAAAATTTCGCGTTTCAGAACCCCTAGAGACCGAAAATAACGGTGGTTCAAATTTGTATATATATATATATATATATATATATATATATATATTGTCTGTTCGCTCATTTCTGGCTTCCCTAATGGTCCGATTGTGATGAAATTTGAAACGAAGACAGGTATAGTTGGGATTCGGCTAGGAGAAAAACGTCAGACTTTCAAAAAGAAATCTGTATTTTGGACGTTTCGACTGCAACAATGGCAGCCTTCTTCAACTAAAAAACTTTTTTTTTTAGCTGAAGAAGGCTGCCCCTTAATATTTTTTTAGCTTTTCCCCCTTAATATCTTCAAAACAGTGGGAAGTACGATATAACCATTCAAAAGCTTACTAAATTCTCTACAAAGAAGATTCTGAAGCAAATTTCGATGGGGCAATATCAGTCGGAGAAGTAAGTGCTTAAAACTACGAAAGTTATAATATAAACATAATACATTAATTTGTCTGACAAAAAAAAAGTCCGACCCGCAGGAACTGCTTCATCTTAGCGCGGTTCCGTTCTTATCACAAGTGCGATTAGTGAAGAAATATAGCAGCTATCGGTAGGTATTAGCACCATTTTCCCCCCTTAATATCTTCAAAACAGTTAAGAAATCGTGGGAAGTACGATATAACCATTCAAAAGCTTACTAAATTCTCTAAAAAAAAAGATTCTGAAGCAAATTTCGATGGGGCAATGTCAGTCGGAGAAGTAAGTGCTTAAAACTACGAAAGTGTTAGTTTTGTTATTTTAAACGGGTTTTTGTCACTGTTTACCTCACTTTTGTTTTTTAAGTTTATTTAACGGTGGAATGAGTATTTCATTAAAGCTGAGAAAATAAGAATCATATTGGTAATAGAGTTTTCTTAGAGTGAGCGTCGCGATGACGGGAGAGTCCCATCCGTTTAGAAAACTGTCAGTTTCCATATGTGGCGCTTTAAGCTTCCTTCTTTTCGAGATTTTATTTTATATTTTTAACGAAAGATCAAAACCTACCGATAGCTGCTACTATTCCTTTACTAATCGCACTTCGGATAAGAACGGAACCGCGCTAAGATGATGCAGTTCCTGCGAATCGGACTTTTTACTATTTAAGGAGAATGTAGTAACGGGAATAGAATGTCTTTATTGGTATGTGCTTTTTATTATATGTAGGAATCCTCGCATTTTTCTATGAAAGATATTTGTGCAGTGTAGTCTCATTCAATTGTTTCATTGTCTGTTAATACGTAATGTAGTTTATAACTGTATGATATATTTTACTGATGTCAATTTCATTATTAAATAACAGCAATACAAACAATAATCCTTTTTATAAATAGAGTATTCTGTTTGGAATGCAGGAATTGCGGATTTGTATTTAATTTCAGATTTTTCACATAGCTAGTCCCTGTATATATATTTATGAATATCTATATGTCTATCTATCTATCTATCTATCTATCTATCTATCTATATATATATATATATATATATATATATATATATATATTGTGTGTGTGTGTGTGTTGATTATATATATATATATATATATATATATATATATATATATATATATATATATATATATATATATAGATATATATATTCGTCATAGTTATGACTGTGAAAGACTGTAGACCTGTGAAAGGTGATAGAAATAACAACTAACGCCCGAGCCGGTCTAGTGTCTTATTAAATGTTAACAAAATGCAGAGTAAAACCCAACTTCTAATGAATAGATATCGCAACTAATAATTTTAAAGACACTCAATTCAAAAATCGGTTTTATTCACACCGAAATAGTTGTGACTATGAAAGACAGGGTAAATATATCTTTATTAACCATAAAAACTGTATGTACCTAGCTTCAGATCTTGTGCACCAGAGGGTACCTATGTCCCCCCTTCCAGTCTTAATCCTAAGGCCCTTACATAGGCAAGAGTGACAAATGTTCAGTTGAGTTTTATTTTGAGTTGTATCACTGTAGAAATACTAGTGCGAAATTAATTTTCCCTTGAGCTGATAAGAAGTACAGGCATTGTTTGGGTTTGGCTAGGAGAAAACGTCAGAATTTCAGAAAAAGTGTCAGAGGGTCTCTAACACTTATGGATGGCCGCCTAAAAGGTATCTTAGTCCTCCTCCCTCCCCTAGGCATTTATCCAGAAGAAGACTGTCAAATAGCATGCGAATAATAGATTTTGTTAACAATATGACGTTTCCTCTTAGCCAACCATTTCTTGACTTATATTTTTTAAAAAATTAATGCGTATTTATGAATGGGGCTTCCCTTTAACATTCTATTACACCGAGGATGAATAGTGACATTCTACAGGAAAAGCAGCTTGTACTTGTTTTGAAAAGAATTAAGATTCCTTCTTAGTGAACCGCAAACCTCTAAGATCTTGGGACATTTTGCATGACACGCTTTATCAACTGCCAAAGAGCTAAAGGACTTGCATGCCTGCGTAGGATTTAGGGATAATCGGATATGAATATGGAACTTTAAAGAGGATTATCTTCTGGATTAAAGGATTGTTTAGATATTGGTGGAAATCAATATGCTCTGTATTCGGTTATTGTGTCTGGTCATCACTAACCTCTTTGGCAGGTATTGAAACTACCGTTATCAAGATCGATACCTCCAGTGACTTCTTCAAGATGGCTAACTTTCTTTTTTGACTTCGAAATGGTAACGGGTACCCAATCAGGAGAGATTGTGAAGATATGCAAATGCACCCTTAAGATATATAAAAAGTCCGACTGCAGGAGCTGCGTCATCTTAGCGCGGTTTCCAAGTCATATGGAATATGTATAAAAGAAAAATTTAGCGTTCCGTTTTGAATATTCATGAAAAATGTCATCACATATAAAAATGTAAAATGAAATATCGATATGATGGAACATTTTAGGCGCCGCAACAATAAACTTTCAATACCTTAAGCAGAACTGTATCTCTCCGCTCTTCTGGTAAATTCTGCCTTTAACTCACGAAATTTACATATTTCACTGCTGATAAAAGGCCTAATAATGCAAGCTGGAAAACTTTGATGGAAACTAGCTTTCCATGTGAGTGAAGAATGGATCAACCTCCAATTATTTGTGGATTTTGGTTTTTCGTACGAGGAACATTAGACACTATTCGGAGTACCTCAATTTGAAATATTTATAGATGTTTTCAGTGTATGGGACTAGCACCAAACGAGACCGAGTTATTATGAGTTGGGTAGTAACATTAGTATTTTAGAGGAGTTTTTTCATTTATTATTGTATAAATTTGTAGCAATCGTGTGCGAGATTTTCGTGGTTTTTGTGAATGTCTTATCGCCGAGTTAGTCCTGTGCTTACATATATTCCGAGATGTATAATCTGATATTTTAGAGTCTGAAGAATTGATTTTGCGAGTACGAAAATACTACGTCTACAAGTGGAAAAAATTCTTTGATATAGTTTTTCGGAGACCATTACCCGCATAGTAACGTTTAAAAAATAAAAAAAAAAAATCTGTTTTATTCTTTACAGTGTATGCAGTCCTTCAATCAATGCAGTGAGATAATGAATACTCAGGCAAGCTAGATTATATACGTACTAGAAAATATTAATTTCTAAGCGAAGTTCCTCCTAATTCTTGATATAACGTCCACCTTAAGACGCAATCCGGATGTCCGCAGTCCGCATGAGAGATGACAACGTATCAGACCGTTTACACACACACACGCACGCACGCACCCACGCACACACGCGCACACGCACACGCACGCACACGCACACGCACACACACACACACACACACACACACACACACACACACACACACACACACACACACACAAGCGATCTCGTTCCGGTACTTAAAATTCGAAAGTATCGATTTTGTTCTTGTGAAAGGGGTTAATTGTCTCCCTTTGCCTCAGTTGTTATTTCTCGTTGCATTTAACAATAATTTGAGTATTTTTGTAAATATGAAACATATTTTTAATCATGTTTTCCAAGAGCGATGTTTAGAAGGGCGGAGGGGTACCTAAAATGCACCATCTTTTCGATTTTTCATTTTACATTTTTACACGAGATGACATTTTTCATGAAATATCAAAACGAAACGTTAACTGCTTCTATTGTACGCTTTCCAAATGACACAAGGGTTAACAACGGAAACGCTGTAAGATGACGCAGTTCCTAAAGTCGGACTCTTTTTATAACTTTTATGTATTTTCAGAATCTAAACTGAGCTCTCCTGTGTAGATAACTGTTGCCGTCTAAGTTCTATTTATTATTTTTTTTAATTGAATTTTTTATTTGAATTTTATCCTTTATAATAATGTGTCAACATTTTTTTTAGTAGCACACGAGTAACTGAAGAGAACCAGAACAAGACAAAGGATTAAACTAACAAAATGAAGTGTCTAGACCATTCCAAGATAGACAAAACAAAATTAATTAGAAGAAGGCAATATTCAAAAATGATACAAATATTATCATTTTGTTAAATGATGAATGAATTCAATTAAAATATTTAACTAATAGAACTTTGACTATCAATTTTACCCTACCGAAGAAAGAAAAACTATTTAAAATAACGATATTAATTCTTAGAGTCCTTTCAATGTCATCTATCTTTAGCCTCTTTATTTTTTAATGAATCCGTTAGTTGCTCGGCTTGATTGATTGCCCTTGATAGAAAATCAAAGTATTTCTGTAAACAAGATGATTAATGAGTTTCATACATAATTAAGGCCAGGTCACGGTTTTTTGCGGGCGGCAGGGTGTAGAGTAATTTTTCATATATATCTAAGGACAAACTAAACATTAACAGGCTCAAAACATCTCTCACAGAAGATAAATAATCCTAAAAGTTAGAATACAAAAAAAAAGGGTCAGGAAATTTTTAAATAAAATGTACCCAAGGATGTGATGTTAATTAATGAAGAACATAACCCGTTTATATCATTTTTAGAAAAATTAATTTTTCACGCTAACAGAGACTTTTAAAAGAAATTAACTGCTAGAGAGAAAAGTCCGTCACGCAGGAGCTGCATAACTAAGCACTTCCCTCAGAATTTGGGTAGTGTAGACTGCTTTCCAGAACAATTTGCTTAAAATATCCTACATAAATAAAATAAAAACGTGAATAGTTCTCATTTTGTAATGAGTAACTGATCAATTATTAATTTGCTTCCAGAGTTATGTTACACATGGTACCTACTACACTACGTAATAAATACAAAAAAAACTCATATTATCGTATTTTGATCTAACGCAGGAACAGGATACAGTCCCTCTAGTGGTAGAAAGCGCTCCTTGCGGCGGCTTTGTGAACCTACGTCTGCCGGCTTTTCTATTCAAATATATTACAAATTAAACCCCCGCTTTCCGACAGGCCGATTCAGCTCATTTTTACAACACTTCTTTCTCATGAGTTACCCACGACGTATACCGCGTTTCGTTACAATACAGCAGAAATTACGACCGGTATGAGTATATTAGGAATTTGGGTCCGGAGTAAACCCCCCCTTCTAATGAACCGATTTAGTTTATTTTTACAACACATATTTACCTGTGGATTAGCACTACGAATACCGAGTTTCGTCGAAATATACCAAAAATCACGGCTGGTAGTGGCGAATTGGTATTGTGGGTCCGGAGTAAACCCCCCCCTTCTAATGAACCGATTTAGTTAATTTTTATATCTCACTTTTCTCTCTATATTAACACTACGAATACCAAGTTTCGTTGAAATATAACAAATATTACGGCTCACATAGTCAAATAAGTGTTTTGGGTTCGGGGTAAACCCCCCCCCCCCTTCCGGTG
Organism: Gonocerus acuteangulatus; assembly: GCA_946811695.1. Classification (NCBI taxonomy): domain Eukaryota; kingdom Metazoa; phylum Arthropoda; class Insecta; order Hemiptera; family Coreidae; genus Gonocerus; species Gonocerus acuteangulatus. Next base: position 100,902,956 of record OX328124.1, on the reverse strand, counting down.
GACCGACTTTGGTGGTTAACGAACTCGTTCAATCGTTTGCTAATTGAATGCTATATACCAAGTTTCGTGACGAAAAAACAAAAACTCTGGCTGCTATCGTGTTAACAGACACACATATATATATGCACATATATATATATATATATATATATATATATATATATATATATATATATATATATAAATTTTAACGGGGGTCATTTTCGGTGTCTACTAGGTAGGATCGATAAAGATTTGAAGAAATTTTTCAAAAATTCCGTCATGAGTCCAACCTGAATAGCTACTTTCCTTCGGAGGAAAGTGCTAAAAAGAGAGAGACAGAGAGAAATTACGAGGTTGAACACAATTTATCATTATTTGATTAAGGAATCAATAAATGAAAATAAAAATGTGGTCAATCAAAATTGTTTAAATTAATTCTTATACTTCCTTAAATGAACATTTTTATGGTGACATAAATTAGGCAGAAAATTATGTTGCCTAAAATGAAAACTGCTGACAAGCTCGTTAGCAGCAGAATTCAGCATTGGAAACTCTCTTTTTCGGGGCGCACAAGAAAAACATAATAGCACTTACGGTTTGCGTAAAAAGCCTTGCAAGTGGTTTTGTTATACTAAGTACTTCAAAGGAAAAATTTTCCAAATTTACGTAAATGAAGAAAAATACATTTTAATTAAAAAAAAAAAAAAAAAAAAAAAAAAAAAAAAAAAAAAAAAAAAAAAATTTGGGACAGTTAGGGAGCAAAAACACACACACAACTTATATATATACATATATATATATATATATATATATATATATATATATATATATATATACATATACATATATATATATATATATATATATATATATATATATATAAATCAGTCCCGTAACAGGCCACAAGGGCCCAGAGGGGCAGATACTGTAGAGGTATCTGATTCTTGACCGTACGGCATACTAGGGAGATAGTGTGGTCAACACTATGCTCCGGCCGCCTGATTTTCCCCTTGGCTGCTTCGACTGCTAGAGTCATTAGCACCCAAGGTACCCATTATTAATTAAATTAATTAAAGGCTGGGTGAGCCTAGGGACGATCTGGGACCCCAAATCCAACTCTCGAACGGCAGCACTAGAAGAAAAAATCTTTAGTAGGCGCTCGGGTTTTGAACCTGGTCCTCCAGTTCATTAGTCGAGTGTTCTACCACTGAGCTAACCTCGCCCCTATATTTTAATTACAGCCTTTAAAGAAGAGGAAATAATTAGAAAAAAATTAATACCATAAAAAGTATGAGCAGTTTTTGAATTTTCATATGAATATTTCATAAGTGGGTGGGAAATTTCGTTGAGTGGGAAAATATTCGATAATCAAGAAAGGACTTAAAGGGGTTAAATTTCGGTCGGACCACCTCACACGTAGAAAACGGAGTTGAACGTTTAGTAAGTGTTGCTTTCGTTCCATTGAACAGCGAAATATATAGAGTTTTTATTTCAAACCACCCAAAGGATAATGTTATATGGAAACACACAAAGCTGTCTTGTTAAAGCGACACGACATTTGATTGACTTATAGAAAGTAACATAATTGGCTATCAAAATATTTTCTTCTTTAGCTTCAAGATTGTACATGAATGACTTTCCTTGCAGATTAGGCTTGATCATACCATAATAACAAATCACAACATGGGCGTATTTAAGGGGGGCTTCATCCCTCCCCACGAAATTTTGGTATGGTGAGAATATTTCAAGTATAAATAACCTATAAACAACGAACAATGTCTTCTACATTTACCCTGGTCTACTAGATGTCCAGAGGACCTTAAAACTCAACATTTTGCACTAAAATATTTAAAATTTGCCTTACATCCGAAATGCCTAGGTGCTCCCAGCCTCCCCCCCCCCCTCCGAAATTATTTTCTATATACGCTAGTGACTCACAATAACAGAATCGTCTAAAAAATTATTATTATTATTTTCAATGTTTGTAATAACTATTCTACTAATTTAGAAGTACCGAGATTTGGTAATGGGAAAGATCTGTTGACAGATATACCAGATCATCTCCTCTCTTGTTTAAGTGTATTTATATTTATCAGAAATTTAGTCAGTGCTATTAGGACAAATTAATTTTGGTAATAAAACATGTGGAATATTTTCTAAACTGGCGTTCGGGCATGCAAAGTGGCGTTCGTGCATGCGCAGTGGCTTTCGGACATGCGCACAGGCATTAGCGCATTCGTAGAGGCGTTCGGGCATGGCATTGGCGTTTGCGCATGCACAGTGGCGGTCGCGCTTGCGCAGTGGAGTTCGGGGCATGCGCAGAGGCGTTCGCGCATGCGCAGTGGTCTGGACTTGTACGGAAATGAAGAAGAAGTATGTGTCACAAAAAAGTGTCCGCTGGCGTTCGCACATGCGCGGTGGCTATGTACAAAAAAGCAGACTATATGTTATACAGCACTTTACATAGGTTTGTCGTGTGGACCTAAAGCATATTTATGTTCCTGAATTTGAGCAGAATCCATTAAACGAAATAATTTTTTATTTGTAATTTTATTTTTTGTACAGCGCATATGCATCTAAGCCATTAGCACCAGTCTATTTAAAGGTTGCTACTATAAGTCCTAAATATCCATGGTAAACCAGGGAATTGTTTCAGGGAGCCCATTGCCGAAAAAAGTCAAGTTCCTACAAAGGGTATAGGAACTAACATTTCAATTACGAAAAAACAGAATTGAAAAATCTACGAGTGGATTTTATTACGTTCAATTCTAGTCCGTACACGAAATGCCCCTTATAAAAATACCCACCAATAAGAATCCTCGAAATAAATAAATATTCCTATAAAACGTTCCTACTATTTATTATCAATATTGTGATCAGAATTATTTGGATACTTAAGTTTTAAATAAATCACATTACATTTTGTTTTTACTTGTTATAACAAATACATTATTATTATTATTATTATTATAATTTCTTTCATGCAATATGTGACCTGATTTATGTCTAATTCATCGCTTGCAATCTGCGTTCCTTATAAAATAATATTTTCTGCCGATCAGATAAGTTTCAACTTATTTAATTTCTTCGATAGGAACTTATCTCTAGGCCTTCCTCTTCCAACTCATCTAACCTGTCAAGTTCAGGTTTCCTTCTCGATCGGCCTTCTTACCGACCTCTTAATACTGGTCAAAATATAAGTCTGGGAAAAAGAGTTTGGTCGAAACAGTGCTAATTATATCTTTCGTGATACTACCAGGCTAAATAATGATGAATAATAAGTATTTATTAATATTAAAAAAGGGGAAAATCTGTATTTTTATTTTACTTTGATTTATTCAATACATTCTTTTATTGGAGACTAGAAATTTTATTTTTTAAGGCACAGTGGTATTTCCAAGAAAGTGGGTCAATCTTGGAGATAGGGTACAAGTTGAAGCAAATATGGAGCCCCTGGGAGAAGGTCTGCCGGCCAAGTACTAACATATCTGGAGCCCTACTTCCTCGAGGCAATAGAAGGGGGGGGAGGGTTGCAAATCTTATTATTTGACTTAGAAAACTAAACACACAAGACCTATCCCCCCAAAACTTACTACTGTCTGTATATAGAAGTTAGGAAAGAGGAAGTTTTTGTTATTCGTAATAAATTTCTCCGGATGTATAGGAATAATATTTAATGGAGACATTTTTGAGTCTTCAATATTAAATAATCAACTATAATTTCTGAATTTGTGTATTTCAATGAGAGTAGGGTACAAATTAACTAAACGATTGACAAATCGATTAAATTTTAATTACGACAAATCAATCACTGGATGAAATATTATCAGAATTAGTCTTGATTAAATTATTCGTGTTAGTCATTAGTCATAGCTCATTGACATGACTAACGTTGTAAATACTTTCGTTATTAGGTTAATACACATATACATTAGCAATTAGTATTCCTTCATGAAGCAGTTCTGTTTTGTCTTTTGAACAGTGTTCAGTGAACGAGGAAAATTTTGATCCTTGGTTTTTAAAAATGTAATTATTGGTTTAATTATGATTACTATAACGCTTAACATTGAAAATATCTGTCAAAATCTTCTTTATAATATTTTGTTTCGAAATTTTACGTAGGTAATCATCAATCATAAAACTATTTTTTTAGTCTTTAATCATCAATTAGCGTAAGTTTAGTCATTAATCATTAGTCAAATCCTCTTTTAATCACTAACCATTGATATAGAAGTAGTTAGTCGTTAATCATTAGTCATGGAGAAATATGATTGATCAATCATCAATCGTTACTCACATCCCGATTACGACGGTTTTGTGTTTTTTATCAAATTCTTTTACTCCAAAAATCAACCGAAGATATCAATCGAGATTATGACGGCTGTAATCCTTGCGGAATCCAACTTATACAAGTCTTTCAGCTCTATGGCCAACTCCTGATACTTGCGCAGTTTCGCGGCATATGATTTCCGGATATTCTCATCATTGGGGATTGCGAAATCAATAATATCGGCTGTCTTACATCCCTTGTCAATGATAAGAATGTCCGGTTTATTGTGATGGACAGTACGGTCCGTTAACATTGCTTCGTCCCAATACATTTTAATTGTACCTTTCTCCAAAAGTCTATTTGGGACGTAGCGGTAATAAGGGACCACACCATCCAACATACCATATTTTTCTGCGAATGCTTGATGATATATTTTGGGCACGTTATTATGCCGCTGAAGATAATCGGATCCCGCAAGAATCTCACAGCCCACCGTAATATGCTGGATCGACTCATACGCTTTGTTACAAAGTCGACATTTGTCAGAGATGTTGACATCCTTCAAAACGTGACGTCGATAGGATCTTGTTGCTATTACTTGATCCTGGATGTCTATTACGAAACCCTCTGTTTCGGGAAATATCCTTCCAGAAGTCAACCTCGCTACCGACCATGAGAGCACCACCTCCGGAAATGCTTTCTTCAGCCATGTGCTGAGGCGATCCGATTCTGTCGTAATTTCCGGCCCGTTGCTTGTTTTCAATTTTAAGGCTGTATAATTCTCGTCCAGTTTGACCATTTCCTTGAAAAGACGATTCTCGCTTGCCATTATGTAGCTCCTCAGGTTAATTTCCTGGGAGCGACATAAGTCTTGAATATTTGCGAGACCTCGTCCTCCTTTATTCCTTGGTAAATACAGCCTTTCAATTGACGGTATGGGGTGGTGCATACGCGCCTTAGTCAACTCTGTTCGTATGAGACGATCCAGTCCTTGTAACGATGTATCAAACCATTTAATGATTCCGAAGATGTAAATCAGTGATGGTACTGCCCAAGTATTAATTGCCTTTATTTTCTGCCTGCCATGTAGATAGCTTTTTAAAATCAGACGCAAGCGTTTAAGAAGCACAGCCTTCAGTTCCTCTTTTACTTCTTTTATGGCTATTTTCAGATGTTGTTGTACGCCAAGATACCTGTACGACTGATTTTCCTCGAGCTCACGGATAGTATCACCATCAGCTAACGCAATGTTATTGGTCAAAACTGATTGCCCTTTTGAAGCATGCAGTACGGCACACTTGTCAATACCAAACGTCATGCCGATGGTGTTACTAAAATCTTGAACAATATCCGTCATACTATGCAGCTGAACAACTTAAGGTCATCCATGAATAGACCGTGGCTTATCCTGGTGTCGGGATTATTTACAGTTAGCTGGTAACCAAATCCACTGTCACGAAGTAACTGGCTCATTGGATTGAGGGACAAACAAAACCATAAAGGACTAAGGCTATCGCTTTGATATATTCCTCGTTGTATCTTAATTGGTCCACTGTATTATTATGGGGGTGGGGTCTCTCAGATTACTGGAGAATATTTTTACTGGGGGATAGTTGCAACCAGTAAAAAGAATTATTTTTATTTTTAAAAATACATTTTTTTTAATTATGGGCATTATTATTATTATTATTATTATTATTGGTATTTTAATGTGCGTCGATAACTAGGATCATAAGCACCAGCGTTGCAATATCTAAAGTAAAACGGAGTTCAATTAGATTCCGAAACCACCACCCTGCAAACCTGAAAACCAAAAATCTCATAGTTCAGATTAAACCGGACACATTTCTTCAATATACGGTGATTAGAGTTACAAAGCGATAATAGATGCATAATGCAAGCTTACTCTCCTTTGGCTACCTGGAAACGAAGATATTAAAACCGACGACAGCTGTCGACATATAGGAAAACTAGGAACAAACCCACCTGTACCTGACATAAACGCCATGACGACATCTGGTTTGAGCAAAACTATACAAGATAAGAAACAGTGTGAATGGGAAGAAAATTGGTTGAAGAGGGCATGTAAATTAAAAACACGACCAAAACCTGGGCTAAAGAATTATTCACTCAACAAGACAACATAATTTTATCCACACTTCAGATAGACCAAACCCATTCATACTTATTGGACAGAAAAGAAAGATCCCCACAAATTAAACAAACGAATTCATCAAACTCTCACTTCATCTGCAGTCACTTCCCGGCTTACACACTTAAATATTCCCTCCTATTTATAAAAGCTATTTTATTAAACCCTCAACGTTAAGATTTTTTTTTTTATTCTCAGAGCTATCTTGAAAAAGGAAGGTTATTTACATTTCCATAAAGACGCCATGATACTTTATCTCCATTCGTTTTGACTACTAAAGACGAGGACGTAAAATGGACTTGACGAATATTCTCGCGCCCTTAGCTGTCATTTCCATGGATACTATAAAGTATAATGGGTCTCAAGATATCCCTTATTCAAGGGAGCTAAAGTACAGACCAAGTGCCTATTATTATTCGTCATGCTGAAATATATGAAATGGATGTATAAAGTGAAGAAAAAAAAAAAAAAAGTTTTTACTATGAAAATAAAATTTATCTAAAAAAAAACTCCATCTGAGTAAAAACCTTTTTGAAAATAACTTTGGTTTGACTGCACAAGGTAGTATAACCCATGAATTCCACAATGCTTTAGAGGTTTACAAACTAAAAGAAAAAAAAAATAACAAAAAAAAAAAAAAAAAAAATCATGTAAGCTGCCACTGAGGCCCAGAGGGACAGCTCCTATAGAGGTAACTGATTCTTAAGTATACGGCACACTGGGAATATCTCTTCCCAGTGTGTTCAGTACTGTACTCTGGCCGCCTGATTTTTCCATTTGCAGGTCCCATTAATGGCTTGATGAAACTAGAAACGATATGGGACCCCCAAATTCAACCGTCGAACGATGACACTAAAAGAAAAAACCCTTTAGTGCACGATCGGGTTTTGAACCTGGGTCCTCCAGCCCATTTGTCGAGTGCGCTACCACTGAGCTAACCTCGCCCCCTTGATTATAAATGCTTCACTTATTTTGTACCGATAAAAGAAAAACTTTTTAAACTGCTTATGAAAAAATGATTTTATGCTAAAAATATTAGCGAGAGAATGGATAGAAATATTAAGTCATTTTGGATATTTAGTCGGTGGAATCGGTAAACATTGGCAATTATTCTTCAAAATTCCACAATCAGAATATAAAATGGTAGTTCAAATAAGAGATGAGCTTATCTATATATATATATATATATATATATAAATCACATGTCTGTCTGTTTCTCCGTATGTATGTTAGCCTGTTGGTTCCTTATACAAATCTACTCCGATTGACAGATTTTGACCAAACTTGGCACTAAGGTAGGCTTGATACGGGAAATCTCCTAGGCTAGGTCAAAATAGTCAAATTTCAAAATTTGGTCAAAAGGTCAAAAGTTTTGTTCAAGAAAAATTGGCTACACTGAACCATTCAGATTCTGACGGCTATTTTGAATCGACAGCCATTTTGAATAATTTCTCAAATTTATTTGTTGATGTTCTTGATAATTAGAATAACTCGAACTCATTGATGACTTTACATCATTATATAATGATGTAATGCAGTTTATTTCAATTTTATATCAACAGTCACTGTCTAACTAAGGAGCGCTGGTCTTTCTTTGATAAGAGGTATCTACTCGCAGACTATGCTGCTGGCCTCTGCCGGCTGCATTATGAATTACCAGACAGATATAATCAAATTCTCACCGTTTGACGGATTTTGATGTAACTGGGTACACAGGTAGATCTTGATACGGGGAGAGTCATAGGCAGAAAGTAGGTGTAGCATGGCACACTGGGTAACAACTAGTAAATAAATGTAATTAATTATGTACTTAGAAATGACTTTAATTTCAATTTGTCAAATAATTCACTAGGAATGAAATAGACCCAGCTTTATGAAAAATGTTAGAAAATATAAATCTTTCTGTGTGCCAAAACTCTAAACAGTTATTATAAAGGCGAATGGTTTTGATTTGTGAAGGCCGCCTGTAGACATTGCTGATTGGTCATCAATTACCCGTCTGTCAAAGGGATCAATTTATTCTTGAGTCGTCCCTTCGACTCCTTTACACTCTCGGCAAACACTCAAATAGTCATTTATCAAACCCTAATTACACACTTCTTCAGAACATTCCATAAAACAGTCTCCTACCTCATTAGCAACAAAAACTCAGCACCAATCGAAAACAGTTATAACCACATCAATGATGTATTTTATTTAAATTAGAATTAATATGACAAGCTTCATAAATTATGAATTATATTAATGTGGAATTTGTTTAATTATGAATCATAATTAAACAAATTCCACATTTGCTACAAATAAATTTTTAAATGATGTCTTAAATATACTTAAAATCTTTACATTGTCTCGTCAGGGAAAATTATTTCGTTGTTGGTCGCCCCTAGCTCAGGAACGTTTGTCAACTGGTATTGACTGATAAACAACTAACTTAGTCTTTAAAAAAGTCTGTCCCTGCTTAATTAAGCACAGTATATATATATATATATATATATATATATATATATATATATACACACATATAAATTTTAGGGGATGCCATTTTGAACATTGGAAGCAATGTTGAAATGTTTTTAAAGTTCTGTCAGTAGCTAAATACCTTAAAAAAAAACAGCTAAAAATTGGACTGATTATAAATTCGACTAGCTTTTATATAGTCCTCATCAATTTGCCGAAAAGCGAGATTTCAAAATTCATTAGAGTTGAAGAAATTAAAATGTTAAACAACCCCATTAGTAATTTGCGAACAAATCAACGGAATACGAACCACTCTCTCTTTTTGGAGGCATTAATTTAAATAGAATTTGAAAGTAATTTCACATAAATGTAGTCAAATTCCTAATTCGTTTCGTGCCATCATTAAGTAGAAACTATGTATTTTATTTGTTTATAAATGTGTGAGACCGCTGCTATATATCACATACAACTAATATATAAATGCTATATTGTAACTTCTTGTCAATAATAGTATAAACTACAAAAAGGCATTTAACCAAACTCAATGAAAATTTCCAAATAATTGTTAGATTAAAATTTTCAAGAAATGTAGTGAATTAGAGAAGAGGTTTTTATTAATTAATTGAAATAGGTAATAATTCACCAATAACTATAACTATACAGTTAATAAAGCATGTATTTCTATGCATGAAATATTTTGTTTCTTTGAAATTTGTAGTTTCTATTGGAACATAGCCCGCTCGCTAAATTAGCATATGCATTGGTTCTAAAAATTCTGAAGGATTACTGCAGAAACAAATTATTAGTAAAGAATGATTCAGAGTCACATATATAGTTAGAGATAATTATTTACTCTATTTATTTATTTATTTTTAACTTTTTGAAACATTTATTTTCTAAAGGGTTATATATTATAATGGACCTTCAAATTTAAATTTAAATCAATAATGTTTTAGGATTCTTGTATGTTTTTTTTTTCAATATACCTAATTAGTGTTAATTTGTTCTGCAGAAACTGAGAATTGGTTTGACCGTTATGTTGTATGGCTAGCAACTTTATTTAATTGTAAAATTAAGCTATATATATATATATATATATATATATATATATATATATATATATATATATATATATATATGTGTGTATATATATATATATATACACATATATATATATGTATATATATATGTGTGTATATATATATATATATATATATATATATATATATATGTATATATATCGCCCGTATTCTTTCTCTCTAATGTGAAAATTCGTTAAATACAAAAAAAAAAAAACTGATAATTTCTTTTCTTTATAATATGTGTCTTTTCTTGATATAAGTACTGTTGAAGGTGAGATGACATGATGATGTAGGATAGGACACGTCAAACACCTTGATAAATGGCTGTTTGAACACCTCAGCGAGTCGATAGAGAAGATTGTTCACTCCGACTCCTCTCTTATTGATAACACACGCAACCCCCCTCAATCAACCGGTTCACTTCATGTTTTCTGATAAGGAGAAACGTAAGTCGCTCGAAACGATGATAAACTGCACTGCTTTAATGAGCATAGTTCTACATTCTAGAAATTAACGACCCTTTTGTATAAGCCGGAGAAGGACACATTCCAAAAAGATTTATATCCTTGCTTTTTGCAGCTATGAATTTTTATGCATGATGAGCTATTAGAAGGAATTGTTACAAACTTGAGGACATATGTTTGGAATTTCCGATGTTTCAGTATTCCATGTGTGGTGTCGAAAGCGTTGGTAAAAAATCATTCAGCATAACGAATAATGAATAAATCTGTTATTTCATTCTGAATAAAGAATACTTTTACATTCATTATTTAGTCAACTCAATAAATAACGTAATTCATTATGGAAAAACAATGATTTATTGAATAAAAATTTGTATTGACTAAAAATGAATTATTAAATGAAAAATTTTATTGAATGAAAATTATTCATTCGAATGAAACAATTTTTTTAATGAAATTTATTTATTTGACTGAAATTTTTCGTTTAATACAAGTGATTTATTTTACCAATCTTTTCTAACAAAAATGACTAAGTTCATTAACATTTTTCTTAATTTTAATGAAACTAACTTCTTCGACTCCTTAACCCTTTCCGTACGCAACGAGCCGCAAGGAGTGTGTTCTGCTGTACGGGATACTAGCACCCGGCGTTGGTCCCCCTGTACGGGATACTTTTCCCACTCTCGGTCACAGCGCCTCGACTTTCAGCGATCTCCTCGCCGTACTTAAACTCATATTTTATCATTTTTATTTTTATTTTGCTTACAATGATTATTAATTTTTAATTATGCTGAATTAGTTTGGCATTTAAATAATTATTTTAAGTTGAATAACTTTTTTAAAAAATAAGTAATAAAAAAGCTATATTATATATACGAGTAAAAAAAAGAAGTTTTTTTTTTCAGTTACCATTTCCCCTTTCTTTTATGAATAATAAGCAAGGGGGGTCTCCCGTGGTCTAGTGGCTAGCGCGCTGGATTCATAAGCGGGAGATTGTGGGTTCGATCCCCACCGGCGCCAGAAATTTTCTCATCTCAGGGCTCGCTGAGAAAATTCCTGGTTGCACCCTGGAAGTCGGCGCTAATAGCCACGATTTGTTGATGCGCCGTAAAAAAAAAAAAAAAAAAAAAAAAAAAAAAAAAAAAAAAAATAAGCAAGGGAATTGAATACTCAATAACTAAGGCAAATAAATTTTCCACCTTCATTTTTGATCCGTGACTTTGTACACCGGAGGAGTTAATTTTTTTTTTTTTTATGTATAAAATTTAGTGACAAAAACAAAAGCATAATTATAAATATTTACAGTTAATTTAATGAATTATTTAATTTAATATGTAATATATTAAACATTGTAATTAAATATTAAATTTTTTTTTTTTTAAATGGAGGACACGCAATAAAAAAAACAGTTTTTCTAAATTTAACGACACACGAATATAAGATCTTAACTTCAGGACTAAAAGTTAACTGATTTTGTAAATAAATGCTGTTAGGAATGTACAGAAGTATAAAAACAAACGGTAATTTGACTAGGGTTGACAAGGTAACAGGGCGGAGAAGGAAACGAGTTGTAATTCGACTGAAAACGACCAAAAACTTTTTTCTAATGCCATCTAGTAATAGGCAGGAATACTAGAAGTACAATACGGTAACGCTAGATAGCTCTAAAGTCGAGAAATGAGAAGATAAAGAATGCCGAGCTCTCGACTGCTGTACAAGTCGACGGTAGGTGGGTCCCGTCTTCCTTCGACTTCTACACAAGTCCACGGAATGTGAGTCCCGACCGCTCTCGACTGCTGGAGCAGTCCACGGTACGGAAAGGGTTAAGTCGACAAACTAACTACATCCTTGAATACACCGATGGTTCAAATGCAAAACACGGCATTGGATCGGCAGCTATTGTAAATGGCATTATTTACAAGCAAAAACTTCCTGCGCAGTACAACATACTAGAAGCTGAACTCCATGGAATATTTCTTGCCCTCACTAACACTCCTTTATCACAACACACAAACATTATCATCTGTACAGATTCCCTTAGTTCACTACACATATTACAGAACTTATACATTCAACATCCCAAAGCAATCCAAATCGAACAACACATCTACAATGCACAACTTTCAGGCATACATAAAACAATTTATTGGCTACCAGGACATGAAGACCTAGGACTTCGTACGACTGCAGAGGAACAAGCAAAATTGGCTACTCAAGACTTAACAATTCAACCACTTCAATATTGATGTTGAAGAAATTCTTGCTTAACTTCCATACCCTACTATTGCTAGTGGATCTGCTTGGGAGTTAAAACGTTTATCGATTTAACTATTGGTTACCTGGACATGAAGGGATTTCACAGAGCACTACAGTAGACTTACTAGCGAAAACTGCAACCCAAAGACCTACACCTGACCTGAATAAAATGACAGCAACTGACCTATGCAAACTATCTGAAAATAAGACAGTAAACGACTGGCAGACAGAATGGACTAACTCTCAAAGCAAACTGCGGGAAATAAAAAATACAATAAGAACCTGGTCAAGAGAAAACCTAACAAGACGAGACCAAGTTATTATTACGAGACTTCGCCTAGGACACAGTTTACTAACGCACTCCTATCTAATGGAACGACAAGACAGACCTGTATGCGCATGTTGTAACGAGACATTAACAGTTAAACACATACTTACTGACTGCAGATTACGAGACAACCTAACAATTCCTCACGACTTACTAGCCGAAAATAGTCCACATATTAACACCATACTAACTCACTTAAAGATAATTAACCTATATTCGAAAATCTAGCCTTATCTCCAATTTACCTCCTAAAGTTAATTTAAAATAATGAACGAAATAGCCTTTATAAAATTATTTACATTTTTAAGAAATTAAGTTAATTAACCTATATTTAAAAATAAAGCCCTATCTCCAATATAATCTTACCTCTTCTAGCCCCCCCCCCACTTTTTTTCCCTCTTCACACTCTATTTAATATCTGTTATATTACCGTATTGTTATTGTGAAATATATTATATAAAACATGTTATTGTTAGTATTAATTAGCTCACTAATGTACTAGCTATACTCATAAAATGTACTGACTTGTTATATATACAATGTGCAAAAAGTATTTTGTAATATCTTGATGTATGTTAAAGAGCAAGTCGCCAAAAGTTGCGAAACTCTTAATAAATAAATATCAAATTTATCGATTTAACTAGATTTTTCAGCATATTAAGCATAACATAATATCAATAATAGCTTTTTATTATATTTACATCCATGTCCTGTATTTATTAAACTTACCATTAATTATAATATTACACAATACAATTTTTTTGTCTGCACTGCTGTGTTGTTTTTACGTGGTCAGAGGTACAACACCCCATGGTCAAAGGTGCAACTACATGTTGTACCTTTGACCACTGTACAATTAATTTTTTAGAAATTAATAAAACATATTAAATGCAAGGTTAGAACCTTGAAAAATGATGAATGATAAACAATAGAATACTAATTACAATGAAATAAAAAAAATGAATTTAGCCTTAATATTCAAGCTAAAAATAATTCAATTGTGCAAAGTGGTCAAAGGTAGAACACCTTCCCCTATATATATATATATATATATATATATATATATATATATATATATATATATATATATATATATATGTTTGTAAAATAGATAGATTGTAATGGAACATAGTTCCAAAAGACTTTGGGTGACTAGAAAGGTCAAGTTTGCTAATACGTTGACTCCAGGATGTGTTTTGGGCGAAATTTTTAGAATCTCCTTGAGTCGGCACTTTGGACCTGATTAGTAATATGCAGCGTTATTTTACGCCGCCCTTACGATTCTATAATAAATTTTCAATGTTTTATTAAAACACTGAAAACAATTGCTTAAAAAATGCTAGAAATAGATAAACAAATATTTACTTTCGTGGCACCTGCAGAGACGTTGCTGCTAACTGCTCAGATTGCGGTGCTGACGAACGAAAAGTAGTTGACAAATGTTGAAGTTGGTAAAGCATTGTTTTGCGCACGAATAGGATGTATCTTTCTCTTTTCTTCGTTGAAAATAATTTCATAGGCACGACCAACCCCCGTCACAACACTCCCCGCCCAATCTTACTTGTATCTATAACCAGATTACAACCATTATTTTGGACCTACAGATAATTGAAAAAATAAATGTCTTGAATATAACCGTTTACCTTCAGCTTGATGCGCATATGAACACTTTCCCTCCAAGATGCAATTTGTCAATTCAATTTTACGACGGAAACAGGAAACTTTGATCCTCAAAAGAAAAAGTAATTCACAAGTTATGGACTATGCGATAAGATACTCCCTATTCAAATTGGGCAATGTAGAGAATGACAAGAAAGGATATTTCACAGCCGTTTATGAGATAGTAAAAACATTCCTTCCTTTAGCCGTTTCAAAATGCTCCAATAATTTATGCACGACATAAAGCAAGAGATGGTTTTACTGACTCTCATGGTATAAAACTCCCCTCTCCAACTATTCCTGCTGATTTACTATCTTATTCCAAGTCCTTCTCTCTAATATCTTCCAAGAATAATAATGGATGGAGGGTAAAAGTAGCATTAAAAATTAAATGGCTGTGAACTGGAAATTAAAAAAAAAAAAAAAATCTTGCAGGAACTGCGTCTAACTCACATGAACAGTGTCGTATTAACGTGTTTTTGTATGACGGTTCTATTTGGATTAAGAAGATAAAGTCCGATACAAAACTTCTTAAAATTCATCTTCATGAGTTTCCCCGTGGTCCAGTGGCTAATTCATTTAATTCTCATGCGGGAAATGAGGGTTCGAATCCCGCGTTCGGGAGGTTGAGTATTTTTATTTGTGGTCTTTCATGAAGGAATATCCTGCTCCGCCATGGGTGATTACGAATGTTTGTAACCTACAGACAGCCCGGCGCAAATGGCCTAGACGCAGATGCGCCGCAAACAAAACACAAATAAAAATATTGCTTTCGATGGACCGAAATAAAGATTTCCAGAACTTCAAGCACTATTACCTAATGCTGAGATGCTCTATTTCTTTTTTTTTTCATGTTTAACGGCGCATCAACTATTTGGAAATTTGCGCCGGGCTATCTACAGGTTACCACCCTTTTATAATGCCAACAGCCACGTGGTCGGTCACCCATTCAGGTACTGACCACGCCCGACGTTGCTTTACTTCGGTGATCTACGGGAACCGGTCCATTCAACGTGGCTTTTTTTTTTACGGCGCTTCGACATCTAGGCCATTAGCGCCGAAATCCAGGGTGCAGCAAGAGGAATTTTCCCAACGAGCCGTGGGATGAGAAAATTCCTGCCGCCGGTGGGGATCGAACCCACCATCTCCTGCTTATGAATCTAAGGCGATAGCCATTAGACCACGGGAGACCCCAACTGAGATGCTCTTATTCAAGTTTACGTCTGAAATTAATTTACGGGACTTTTTTTTTTATCCTTCCGAACGAACGTCTTCCATTTACAACGATTTTGCTGGTCTTTTGATTATCCTCAAGAATGTGTAAGGAAACTACAAAAGTGTTAATATATGTTGGATGAAATATTCCGTTTTTAATACTTTCTCTAATCCAACCGTAACTAAAGTCAACTCATCGTAATTGAAAAAATGACATACACGTAAAAAAATTGCCTTTCAATCCGTCGTTTTGTAAATCAAAGCCGGAAACAAAAATTGTTTCCTTTGTTTCTTATTTACAGTAGCATCGTGTGGACATTTCATCACTATAAAAATGGGCTAAATTAAATTCCCCTTTTCAATTGAAAAAAAAATCGGCAGGAAGGATATTAACGTAGAACTATGTGTATTTTTATTTAAAAGGCTTTTTTGGTCGATCCTCTTTTTATCTCCATAGACTTCACGTCATTCACTATTGCAATGCTTTAATATTTTGATTTTTTTCTTAAATGTTAACATCAGAACAAACTTTTTAGTAAATAGCATGATAGCACGTAATATCATGAAAGTAAGCACCAGGAAATAAAACATACATTATAGAATTCATTGTACGAATTTAGTATTTATAAAATAAATCAAATTAAAAAAAATAAACACAGAATTAGGATCAAATGAAAGATGTTCCGATAAAGCCTTATGTTTTAGATATTCCTTAGAACTAGGGATACGAAGTGATATTTTCCACGCTAGCATAGAGGACCTTTGAAATTTTAGCCGTAGTTTTTGCTGGTTCAGGTGACCAGAAGCCTGTTTAATTTAATAATAAAAGGTCAAAGCGTCTGTCCCTTTACCTTTTCCGCTACAAAAATAAATCCCACGCGATCAAGACACAATAATTCCTTTATCAGGTCATCCCATAAGTAATGTCGGTTTTTAATGGCGCGCTATATGGTATAGGATGAAATCAATGAAACAAGTTCAATCTAAAATATATTCACCATCTTGTTGCGTAACAGTTTGTCTTCTTGAAACTAAATGACTTTTCCGATAAAATCCTTTAGTATTCAATTAAAGAAAGCTAACTCCGCGTTTTTCACTTCATCGACCGTGGACTTGTATAGAAATCGATGGAAGACGGGACCCACGTACCGTGGACTTGTACAGCAGTCGAGCGCTCGGCGTATCTCTCGCATTCTTTATCTTTTCATTTCTCGACTTTAGAGCTATCTAGCGTTACCGTATTGTACTTCTAGTATTCCTGCCTATTACTAGATGGCATTTGAATGAAGTATTGGGTCGTTTTTAGTCTAATTAGAACTCGTTGCCTTCTCCGCCCTGTTACCCCTGTCAACCTTCGTCAAATTACCGTTTGTTTTTATACTTCTGTACATTCCTAACAGCTTTTATTTGCAAAATCAGTTAACTTTTAGTCCTGAAGTTAAGATCTTATATTCGTGTTTTGTTAAATTTAGAAAAACTGTTTTTTTTATAGCGTGTCCTCCATTTAAAAAAAAAAAAAAAAATTAATTAAAATGTTTAATATATTACATATTTAATTAAATAATTCATTGAATTAAATGTAAATATTTATAATTATGCTATAGTTTTTGTAACTAAATTTTGTACATAAAAAAAAACAATTTAACTCCGCCGGTTTACAAAGTCACGGATCAAAAATGAAGATGGAAAATTTATTTGCTTTAGTTATTGAGTATTTAATTCCCTTGCTTATTATTCATAAATGAAAGGGCAAATGGTAACTGAAAAGAAACCTTCTTTTTTTACTCGTATATATAATATAGATTTTTTATTACTTATTTTTAAAGAAAGTTATTCAACTTAAAATAATTATTTAAATGCCAAACTACTCAGCATAAATAAAAATTAATAATCATTGTAAGCAAAATAAAAATCAAAATGATAAAATACGAGTTTAAGTACGGCGAGGAGATCGCTGAAAGACGAGGCGCTGTGACCGAGAGTGGGAAAAATATCCCGTACAGGGGGACCAACGCCGGGTGTGAGTATCCCGTACAGCAGAACACACTCCTTGCGGCTCTTTGCGTACGAAAAGGGTTAATGATTTTTGGAGAGATCGGAAAACGTTTCGACAACTTGATTAGATTCACTAAATGACTGATGATTCACACTTCGTTGTAAGTTAATATTATGTTTTCTATGATAGAATAGTTCCAAGGACATTCCCACATTAATGAGTATTAAAGAAAGTTTACTTCAAGAAAAAAACAAAAAAAAACTACGGCAGTCCTTCCTTAAGAACCATCTTTTACCACCGATGCATCACTAATTGTATTTCTTATCAAATGTGTATCCATTATCATGTCGGAATATATCGCCGATACAAATCTATTATCATGTCGGAATATATCGTCGATACAAATCTATTATCATGTCGGAATATATCGCCGATACAAATCTATTATCATGTCGGAATAGATCGTCGATACAAATCTATTATCATGTCGGAATATATCGTCGATACAAATCTATTATCATGTCGGAATATATCGCCGATACAAATCTATTATCATGTCGGAATATATCGTCGATACAAATCTATTATCATGTCGGAATATATCGCCGATACAAATCTATTATCATGTCGGAATAGATCGTCGATACAAATCTATTATCATGTCGGAATATATCGTCGATACAAATCTATTATCATGTCGGAATATATCGCCGATACAAATCTATTATCATGTCGGAATATATCGCCGATACAAATCTATTATCATGTCGGAATAGATCGTCGATACAAATCTATTATCATGTCGGAATAGATCGTCAATACAAATCTATTATCATGTCGAAATATATCGTCGATACAAATCTATTATCATGTCGGAATATATCGTCGATACAAATCTATTATCATGTCGGAATAGATCGTCGATACAAATCTATTATCATGTCGGAATAGATCGTCGATACAAATCTATTATCATGTCGGAATAGATCGTCGATACAAATCTATTATCATGTCGGAATAGATCGTCGATACAAATCTATTATCATGTCGGAATATATCGTCGATACAAATCTATTATCATGTCGGAATATATCGCCGATACAAATCTATTATCATGTCGGAATATATCGTCGATACAAATGCACGATTCGTTCATTTTCTATCTACACTGATTGCTGTTGGTACTTTGTGGCAAAATCTCGTATCTAAGTTCACTCTGTGAAAGGGTAAGTAACCACTGTCAAACTATCGAATGTGCCGCCTGTTTAACTATGTCCAAAAGCAAAGTAATGAATAAACATTTCGTTAGTCTGCATTCGTTACTCTGAACAAATGTTTTGAACTGATCTGTTCCGAAGTCTCGAATGTGCCACATTCGCGTTTTTGACCTTGTTGGAATGAGGAGAAAAACAAATTTCCGTTAAGGCAAAGTATGGAATAAGCGTGTTTGCTGTGGCAATCGTTATTGTAAAATCAAAGATTGCTAATGCAGACTATCGATAGTGATATATTCAATAGTTACCAATTTAAATCAGGGGTCAAAAGAAATTGTTAACTTTTATTTTAAAAAAAGTATTTTTTAAAGTTTTACTTTTGTTTCCATTTAAAAAAATTAAAAGTTAGTAAATAACATACAGGTCAGCTGTTGATACATTAGTATATAATGAATTTTATGTTTATTATTTTATCTTAATATCCTAATCAGTATGATCAATTGTATTTCACAGATAATTAGATTGAAAATGGCTTATAGCCGAAACGTTACTACAACAACAAAAATTTAATATAAAATAAATGAAGACTGAATAAGCTGTTACCAACTACCTACAACATCTTAGTTTTCAACTTACACATATAATTAGAAAATAACTTTTTGGTATTTAAACTTGTTTTAAAAGAAGTTTTTTTTACTATTATTTTTCAACTTAATCAATCGTTAATCGCGGAGGTCGCAATTGACAATTAATACAGCATTTAATTTCCGGGAACAATAAAAAAAGGTAAAAAAATTAGCGCTAAAAGCTCGTCTCACTTCCTATACACTTCCGGTCCTATTCCTCATCATAGTACGGTACAGGAAGTGAACCAGTAGAGACCCGGATGTTACCGGGTTGATTCAGGCTGACCCGGAAGTGTCCTAGGGACGAATACAGATCCCCACAAGTAATTATGAGAGACCGGGAGTGAACCAATTTCACCTAATAAAGTCCGTCTCGCAGGACTGCATCATCTTAGCGCGGTTCCGTTCATATCCCTAGTCTAATTTGGAAAGATCAAAATAGAAGCAGTTATTATTTTGGTTCCACCAGTCTTTTTTTTTTAATTAATTATTATAATGGCGTGTCAACCCTTAAGGTCACTAACGCCATTCCTGTGAGTAGTAAAGTCTTGATAGGTCATGATTTACAATCTTACCTGGAAGGGTCGGCTACACTAGAAACAGACCCGCTAGTGACAAGGTCTTGGAAATCTATATTTCTAACAATAAATTGTTTTTGTTATTTTACTTAACCAGTTTTATTGTCAAATACATTATCCAACTATAAGCAATTAAAAAATAACAAGAAATAAAACAGACAAAAAGAACCATTGGAATAAACGAAATCAATTAATTTAAAGCTTTAAGCACTTTTTTCTCCGATTGACATCGCCTAATTAAAACTTTCTTCAGAACCTTTTTTGTAAGCTTCCGAATGGTAATCTTCCGCTTGACAAGATTGTCAACGGTTTTCGAGATACTAACGAAATTATACAAAGTTACGAAAACTTTTTTTGTCTGTTAATAAAATATTTTATTCTAACCCTTCCTTTACTCTAAACTTAACAAAAATTTCAACATATTAGTGTTGATGAAACTCAAACATGCAGAAAATGTTTCAACTGTATCCCATAATTCTAAGTACCAAAATCAAAGACAAAGAACCCTCCCTAGGAAGGACGCTAGGCAGTTGAAAAGCTATATATCTTGGAAATCCATGTCTCTAACATTAAATTGTTTTTCTTATTTTTCTTAACCTGTTTTATTTTCAAATACATTATCCAACAATAAGCAATTAAAAAATAACAAGGAATAAAAACAGACAAAAAGAACAGTTCGAATAAGCGAAATCAATTACTTTAAAGTTTTAAGCTCTTATTTCTCCGATTGACATCGCCTAATCAAAACTTTCATTAGAACCTTTTTTTTAGAGCATTTAATAAGCTTTCTAATGGTATTCTTTTGTTTACCAAGATTCTCACCTTTTTCGA
Organism: Gonocerus acuteangulatus; assembly: GCA_946811695.1. Taxonomy (NCBI): domain Eukaryota; kingdom Metazoa; phylum Arthropoda; class Insecta; order Hemiptera; family Coreidae; genus Gonocerus; species Gonocerus acuteangulatus. The sequence continues at coordinate 100,881,849 of OX328124.1, read as the reverse complement.
GATATTAAGGAAAGTAAACAAAGTTACTAAAACGTTTTATGTCTGTTAAAAAAATATTTTATTCTAACCCTTCCTTAACTCCAAACGTAACCAAAATTTCAACATATTAGTTTTGATGAAAGTAGAACATGCAGAAAATGTTTCAACTGAATCCCATGATTCTAAGTACCCAAACCAAAAACGGTATTCAAAAAATATTTTTCTAATTTTCTCGAAAACGGTTAAAGCTATCGCCTTGAAAATGGTTTCATTCGTTTTCCTAGCCCAGGAATCATATAAAAGGAGTACTTAGAAGCTTATGAACTCAAAAACGTAAGCGTTACGATTTTTTTTTGCGCGAATTTCGCCCCAATCGCCATCTTCCAGTAGGCGGATTTTGCTGGTTAACGAACATGACCTTTCAAATTGGACGACGGATTTTTGTACCAAATTTCATCACAATCGGACCATTAGGGAAGCCAGAAATGAGCGAACAGACAAATATATATATATATATATATATATATATATATATATATATATATATATATATATATATATACAAATTTGAACCACCGTTATTTTCGGTCTCTAGGGGTTCTGAAACGCGAAATTTTCTAGTCGGCACTTCCGGATTTTTTCATTGTATCAACCCTATAAGCGGGGTTCCTCCCTATGGGGGAGGGAGGAACCGCGCTAAAAAGTATATATATATATATATATATATATATATATATATATATAAAAGTTAAATAAACTAATTCTTTATGTGATTAAGATTATTTGAGTTATTAATTAATTTCCTCATAAAAAACTCCAGCAATTTTCTTCTAAAACTTATTTTAAATCATTTAAGATGAAAAATATTGCGTTCTAATTTTAAACGAATTGTAATTGAATTGAATTGAATTATTTAAAATAATACAATGCTAAATAACGTAAATTCCACATTCGCTAGTTTGCATTAAAAATTAAAGAAAAATAATTATCAATTACAGAAAATTAAATTAACGAATGTGCATTAAGTCTCATTAAAATATATAATAAGCAAAATATATGTAGAGACATCTATAAGCCACCAAACCAGTTAGATGAAAAAAGTTTAACAGTAAGCACTGATTTAGAATAAACCTGGCAAAAGTTTTTTTCCTCTCCTGAAAAGTGGTGATTTTCACATTCGATACTTAGCATTTGCATCGACGATATCATGAAATCTATTACTTTACTAATTATAAATATTTGTGAAATTATTTGGAAAAAAATTTCTATTTGTAACCCAATAGCTAATGGAGCTTGGAAAATGGTCAAAGTCAGTCCTCAAGGTGCGGAAAGCATATTATTTAGCATAAATTTACGGCATTCAAGCACTGTGAGTTCGGAACAAAAAGAATTTGATAACTGACACATCCAATTATTTCCTAAAAATAAATACAACATCTGAGAAGATTTACCGATTTTTGTAAGCCTCTCAAAGGAAATATCTTATAAATTTTTTAAAAGGGGCCCCGAATTGAATATTCATTAGAAGGCTCCCTTTTTGAAGATCGTGCTTTTAGTATTTTCAATTCGAGACTTAAATTGATTGAAATTTGCATTGGATTTCACTTTGACAGGCCAGTTCCAATTTATATCACTTCTTTTGATCAGTACTAAAGAATTCATTGAGTTTTAGAATCCCCAATAATCTCATACTTCCTAACATACTTCTTAAGAACATATTCCAATATTTTATTATTTAGATGGGAGAACATTATAAGAAAAATCAGCTCCGTTATAGAAGTAGATGGCCTTATACCGCACACGTGTTTCCTTTTTAGCATAAATATGCTTTAGCGACGACTAAACTGAAAAAAAGCGTCCGCTGGTGTTCGCGCATGCGCGGTGGCCATGTAGGAAAAAGAAGACTCTTAAGGGTGGACCTAAAGCATATTAATGTCCTGAATTTGAGGAGAAGGCTCTAAACGAAATTCATTTTTTTTTTTCTTTTAGCTGTACCAAATAATGGCTGTGTGGGCCGTTATTTCGAAAATCATACGACGATTAATTTTTATTACTGAAACCATACATAAACTAATTATATTTTATTGCTGAAACCATACATAAACTAATTATATTTTATTGCTGAAACCATACATAAACTAATTATATTTTATAGCTGTAACCCTACATAAACTAATTATATTTTATTGCTGAAACCATACATAAACTAATTATATTTTATTGCTGAAACCATACACAAACTAATTATATTTTATTGCTGAAACCATACATACACTAATTATATTTTATTGCTGAAACCATATATAAACTAATTATATTTTATAGGAATGAAATTAAAATTACGACTTCAATTTATTTAATTAAGTAAGCTTTACAATAGTCACATAATTTTCTTGCCTCTTCTGGAAATGATAAATCACGAAACAACAAATACAGCCTAATTGTACTAAGGCTCAACCTCATAATAACATAAAATATTTAAATAGCACATTTCTTTAATTTGCTAAAATTAATTTGAATTTTTATATTTGACTATATTATAAAATATATAAATTACATTTATAAATATACATTAAAAAGGTACCCTATTAAACTACTATTATATCAGGTGTAAGGTCGAAGGACTCACAGGAACTTCCTCATCTCAGCGGGTTCCCATTATATAACCGTATTCCTTGTGTGATTTATAAATGTGAACTGTTATTAATTTTTGGTTGGAAATTTTAAACAGTGAAGAAAAATTGATCATAGACTAACATTTGAATTATTTTTCATTTATACTATTTAAAACTGTCTCAAATAACAGCTCGGTCTTTTTGAACGACCCTATATTTGGGACTACAATTTTATGAGGAAGTCCAAAAAATTCATTTTGTAGTCTTGTTATGATGAATGAAAGGGCGAT
>OX328124.1:100792686-100878765 GCA_946811695.1 Gonocerus acuteangulatus | reverse complement strand
ATAAGAGAAGGTCGACTTATATTAAAAACCAGCTTCATTTCTTCTTAATATAAACTTGTTATTATGTCTAGTTTCCTGTTTAAACATAGCTTTTATGTCAGTACACAGTAGACTATTAATTCCGTTATTTTATGTGTATTTGATTTAGAATCTGGTTATGCGTTTGATGCCCAGAATGAATAGTGCCTTTTCTTTCGAAAAAAAAAAAGAAAGTTGTCAGGTATATCCTGGCTATAAAAAGACGCTAACCTTAAGATAACTCGTTCTAAGAATGTGTGATAATAATAAGAGGACGTAAAATTAAAATACGTCAGAGATCATTAAAAAGAGTGTCAATATAAATTCCAAATCTCTTTATGATTTTACCTACTATACCTGTTTTCGGCAACAGCAAAACTCTTCGGATTGATTCATTATTTGGTCTTTCACGAGTATAACCTCACCAAATGTGATCAAACTACACGTTTAATATTAGTCCTAACTAAATTTAAAACACATTTTGCAACTAGCAAGAAAAGTATTTGGCTACAAAACTAGTAAATAAAAATAAAATACTCGCACTTAAAGGTGTTGGATGAGTGTGGGTGCAGGACTGATCGACTTACAAACTTAAGAGATTTTTTTTAATATGTTTTATGACCTTTACAATCCTTACGACGACATTGTACGTTTTTAGCTGCAGGTGTAATGTATATAAATAGGTAAGAAGTAAAATAATACGAGAGAGATTAGGAGAAACCTAATCTAAATGCCAGCGATCAACAGCAATACTTAAAGGCCGAGAGTAACTAAGACAAGGTCGTTTCTGGTAAACGTGCTCAAAGCCAAGGTTAGGATATGAAGTAAAATACTAACAAAAAATCATACAAGACATATATTACCTTTAAATCAAATATTCTTAGTGTTTATTTAATCATCACGTGAATCTGTAAACATTTTGAGAATTCAAGAAATACTTGTATACTCTTAATAATAGTCTGTCACGCAGGAGATAGTCTGTCAGCGATTTATGATGTTGCAAGGAATAACACAGATAGAATGTAGAAAAACGTACCTGGATAAACTCTGGATAAAGCATTGGCTGTATTGAAGTAACTTTCATACGTCCTTCATACTAACCTACTTTATATATATATATATATATATATATATATATATATATATATATATATATATTGTGATCTTCAATTTTGTGGAGAAAAATAAACAATAAAAACAAACGGACATGTCTGCTCCAAATCCTTTATTTACTGCTATTATGTTTCAAGCCATTATGGCGCCACTTCAGGAGCTTATAACTAAAAATATTTCTAATCACATCAGTAAATAATTATAGGCAGCCCATGGGGCTAAATGTTGAGTAGTAAATAAAGGATTCGGAGTACAAACAACCTTTTGTTTTTATTATTGACTTTCCGCCACATTTACGTAATTAAGTTTTATTAGAACAACAATTGTGTATAAATTGTGTTTTATTTTTTAAATTTGTTATCATCATTTATTATTATAATATCGTTAAAAAAAAAGAAAGAAAGAAAAATACAGCTGCACTTATAATGCATATAAATGCATTGGATGTCTAGACAATAAACACCCACAACGTTGGGTTTCTACGATGTGGAAATAATAATAGGGAGCCCGGAAGCGTGAGTCTCTACAAGACACTGATCCTCCCAGTTCTGACCTACGCCTCTGAAGCCTGGACCGTGAGCAAATCCGACGAAAGGAAACTGCTAATATTCGAAAGAGAATCTTACGCTGGATTTATGGAAGCTTAGGGAAGGGGAAGTCTGGAAGCGGCATAGGAATCAGGAGTTGTATGACCGATACGGAGATTTGGATGTAGTCCGGTACATTAAAATTGGGAGACTTCGCTGGGCTGGACATGTTGGTCGAATGACAGAAGAAGGGATCCCCAGAAAAGCTCTGGAAGGCCACTTGGACCACACCAGAAGAAGAGGAAGACCACGACTAAGGTGGGCTGATGCAGTAGCTGCTGATTCGAGGAGTCTTCTCAATACCCGAACTGTAAGGTGTCGGCGAGTGATGGAGCTGGATGGTGGAAGCTCTTGGAGGAGGCCAAGATCCAACTCGGGTTGTAGCGCCATTAAACAAGAAGAAGAGCCCGGAAGCGGCCAATTCAAAACAAACCGAAACTTACAATAATTCTTTTTCTTTTTTATAAAACATAAAGACATTCAATCAATCGATCAAACGATCTTCATTAAAAAATAACGTGAAATAACGTTTTTCTGGGAACCTTCTTACTCAAAACCCAACTAAACTTCTTTTCGTAGTCAAAAAAACACATCAAAACGTTCAGCACTTACGATATTGAAAGCAAAAAATTACTCAACACTAAACGGGCTAAATTACGAACACTTTGCAATTGAAGCTTATATGATCAGAGCTAGACTTGTGGCGACGATTGCACAATATAATTGCTCTACTTAGTTGTTTACTTTAGCAGGATGAATAAATGAAACACTCCGAGCCCTATTCGTAATTCAGGTTACACACGCAAGAAGCCATAACACCCTTATCTGGAGGTTTATTCTTTTACGCTTTATGTGACTGTACGTTGCATGTTATAGGATAAATGTTATTGCAATACCGAGCATACAACGGATCCGTTTCCCCGCTTTCATCCTAATAGTGTATATGGTGCCTAATCTGCGGTTATCTATATAGGACACTGGTTCAATTTTTGAGGTCAACCTGTATAGAGGAAGAAATGTTTTAAGGAATATGATAATTTTTCTGTATTATTTATAACTCTTTTTAATCAAAGAATGAATGTCACAATATTTCTCTACAGTTGTTCGTTGGAAATGGCCGTGGATGTTGCGAAGACCGGTCGGCAAATAGTTCATGGTGAAAGAAGTTTTTTTGGCAAATTTCCATACTTTCAATGGTTTACCGTGTTGACGATTTTAGTCACCTTACTTGTCCTAGCTTGTAGCAAGCTTTCTGTGCTTTTCAGGCTGATGAGGCGATTCCTAAAGTTGCCTATCAAACGCTCCTCTGCTCCAACCAATGGCTAATGTTGCCCAGTTAGAAAAATTCAAGGTTTTCTTGGGTGGATAGTTTGTAGAACAATAATTAAAATCTAGACATCATTACTTTTTATTAAAAAAAAAAAATTAATGAATATTCAGATATTTGTGGAGTTCAAATACGTGTAACGCTCGATGTCTTCGTTGTTTCTCATAGAAATGAGTAGTAGGTCCATATAGGAGGACTTCTAAAAGGTCAGTAACTTAAATGTGATCTTTATACGAAGAGGCTAATGTTAGATTATTGGTAAGTAAGACATTTTGCCAGAGGATAAGGTCATGTGGTGAAATTTGTCTTTGTTCACTTAGATTTGTCAACTTTTGTACCATTCATAGAGTTTAACGGGGTACTATATATTCCCCGATTTTGGGTGGGTTGAAAGAAGTGCTGTATTATCAGCTGCAATATCTGTATATGTTACCAGAATGGAATCGCGGCTTGTTGAAACATTGGCATTATAAAGGATGTAGAAGACAGGGACTAGATCACTGCCCTGAGAAACTCCCATTTCCCCTAAGTAAAATCTTCAAAACACTATATATATATCTTGACATTGATTTGGCTGGACGGTGGTGGTACTGCATCCAAATAGGAAAACCAACAAACTCCAAGGTCTCCACCACAAATGATTTATTTTATTCACCAACACATCCACATTATTACACATTTTTTTGTTGGTGAATAAAATAAATCATTTGTGGTGGAGACCTTGGAGTTTGTTGGTTTTCCTATTTGGATATATATACATATATATATACATATATATATATATATATAAATATATTCATACATACATGCATTAGAAATGCATAGGTTGGATGGAAATAATCTAACAAATGGTCAATTCTTCATTTGGTAAAAATTAGTTAATATTAAACTATATTTTTTCTTAAATGGCATGTCAACCCTTAACGACATTGTTTTGTGTGTCGATTTTAGTGAATATATATGCAGCTATAAAAAGAGAGTTCTCTTTAAATTCAAAGTTCAATTGAAGGGGTCGGGGCAAAATAGTGCCAAGCAACATATTTAACAAAACATAACTGACGTTGCTATATGTTGGATATTATGTGGGACTATCAGTCTATGATGCAAATTCTATTAAAATATGACGACAATTTCTGTTGCTACTTAATCTTGTTGCCCCTAACCATTTTAACTGGTAGACCTACATAATATCCAACATATAGCAGCTACAGTTACGTTTTGTTAAAAATGTTGCTTGGCATTATTTTATTTTGCCCCAACCCCTTAAATTATATTTTGGTATAAGGTTATATTTTTTTATATTAATTTCGCGGCTTTCAAGAAGTCAAGAAGCAGCTTTACTTGGTTAGAGTGACAGCCTTGAATTTGATCTAAATAGTACGACTGTTAGTGTCCTTTTTTAGCTGCTCATTAGCCCTGTAATTTTTCATGATGTGTTTTACAGTAAGCAGTACTTACTATGATCAGGCAAATTAGAGAATCTTTTCATGGCGGATTTTGTTAGATTTTTACGGCCAGGTCTGGTAGGGGTTAACACCACTTATATTCTTCTTGACTTATTCATTTGAATTTTCGCCGATTTTTATCTCAAGCATAACCATCATCCTGCTCGGAAAGCAGAAAGATATTTTTAATTTTGAAATAAATTACATTAAATTGTTCCTGACACGAAAAAAGAGAACATATATGCGTATAATCCTGCATGCAGAGAGGGCGGTAAAACATAAATAACACTAATAAAGGCTAATAACATTGCGACAAGCGCATATATAAGAAATGATGCCTTTAATATGCTAATGAGGCATGATATTGCTCACATGAGCGGAATGAAAAGGTTTTCACAAGGAAGAAGGAGGATGAAATCCCCAAGGATCTAGTCCAATATAAGGAGAGAAGGTGCTAAAGACAATGCTAACAAAGCCGTGCTAATTTATCACGCTATGCTAACACTAATAAACATAGAATAATGTCTTCATTTGCGGGCAGACTAACCCTTGCTAATCTCTTCTTAGTGGCTAGGGCTGTGCAATTTACTCTTAACAACTATACCTCGTTACTATCACCCCAAGCAGTTTAGCTAAATTGTAAGCAGTAATTTGTAAACTGTCTTTGAAGTTGGATTGCAGTCACAGCACAGTGTTATATAAGCATGTTTGAGGTATATATATATATATATATATATATATATATATATATATATATATATATATATATATATATATACTGTGTGTGTGTTATATACGATAAATTTATCTGCAACTAACAACTCTTACATCCACGTTTACAGCCAAGCTTCTGTGGGACTAGTAACTGATTTTTGATTCAAATTGTCTTGAAGTTTTGATGCAAAAGTGGATGTAAATAGATAAATACCATTTAGGCATTTTATTGGTCTGTAATCTTTTGGGTCTAGGGTTTTACTTATTTTTTGGAATCATATAAGTGATTTCCTCAGCGAAACCTTCCAGAATTGACATATGTCCTAATAGCATCGCGCTATGGCTCCATGAAGCCTGGTAAAAAACTTCATCCAATAATTTTCTAAGTCTTTGCGCCCAGGACCTTTCCAGTTGTTAATCCCTTGAGTCAAGTCTTCTTCAAGAATTTGGCTGTCGATTTGCGGAACATTCTTTATTTGCTCTCGCACTTTCGATATCCAATCCACAGTTTTGCTTTGAGATACGGGAACTTCCCACATGTCTGCCCAATAGCTTACCATGTTGTCCATTTCAGCATTCACATCCCTTATTTTGCCTTTATTGCTTCAAATTAAGGTGTGACAGAAGACTCTTTCTCGTATGATGAATAGAGAATATAGTTTTACATACAGTAGACCCTCCCTAATCCGGCGACGTCGGGACTGGGGTACAGTCACATTAGGGAAAACGCCGGATTAGGGAATTCAGTTAGAAGCGGTCACTTGTACCGCTTCACTGTACATGAAAAAAACTTATTGTTTGAGGCGATAAACAATATTGAACATTTTTAATATTGCGTATGCAAGTAAAATTTAGATACCGAATTATAAAATAAATTCAAAATATGTAAATCCTTCCTGGTGCTTGCCAGGCGTTCCAGTCGCAGGGGCCTAAGTAGAAACATTTATTTTCTTGGTAGAAACAGGAGTTCCTGCCTCTAAAACAAGACATATATGCCTTCTTTGGCTTCCATTCAGTGAAGTACCACGAAACAAATGTTTGGCTAGGAAGGGAAGATTTTCTAGTAACCTCTATTTCTTATTTCTAGAGATCGGCGGATTAGGCAGCGCGACGGATAAGAGTACGCCGGAAAAGGGAGAGTCCACTGTATTACCAAATTATGCCTCACAATGTTATTGTATCAAAACCAGCAAAATTACTGGAACTATGTTTAAAATATCGTTGTTATATTACCAATAAGGGAATAAAAAGTAAATACTCAAAAAGGTTATCTAATAATACAGAAGTCGCATTTTTGAATACAGAATGTATGAAATACAACATCACTTAGCACGCTCATTGATAAAGTTATTAGTTATTCACAATCGATTAGAACCAACACAGAATAACAGCCAGTATTTATTTGGCCTCCCTAATGTCAGCTAAATAAAGTCCTCTAGTAACAACAATACGCCAGGAAACACCGGATTCAATTTTCCGAAGGACTCCGAGTAATGATAGATCCTAATAATAAATTAGGACGGGTATAATAGCACACTATTTAACTGCCGCATTAGCCAGTTATCTAAGACCAAACAGAATTAATTGCTATTTGTCACGCTAGGGGTTCTTATCAATATGCCTGTATCTCAGTGAACTATTTGAATAACAGATTTATCACGGCATTGTTTTTATTTGTAAACATAATTGAGACGTTTAAAATATACCTCTCGGAAGTTTTAATTGATTATTTTCCGTTATTATTATTTAATGCGTGCTTATATTAAACGACGATAAAACTTAAAATACAAATTTTTAATGAAAAAAAAAAACGTTTATTATGTACTAAATTAATCATCACAAATATAAAAGAAACTAGCCGAATATTTTATTGCGTTAAATAATGTATCAGCAAAATTAACGCTACTACATAATTTTTTACAGTTTATTATAGCATGGTCCCCGACATACTATATGTTATACGTACATCAATCGATAAGTAATCAAAGTAAATTTTTTCGTGACGCTGGGGCGCTCCTGCCAGTGTCAAGAAACGATAACCTAGAGATACCCCGTTATCTATAGGATACCAGCATAGGCGTAAATAGGGGGGGCTGCAGACCCCTCAGCCCTCATCCGACATTTTTATTTCATGCTAAAAATGTGTCTTAAAACCCTTAAAAATAAATTAATTAAGATCACTTAGTTCAAAAAAATATTTCATTTTAGTTGTAATAGCGCTTTATTTGCCTAAAACTATTCCAAGTTCTAAATTGTTAGTATTCCATTCCCCGGAAATGGTCCCAGCCCCTCACCCCCCGAAATTATTTCCTATACACGCCCATAGTTACCAGTAACAGCAGTGTAACCTATACAGGTTAAAGGACCCCGCCCTTTCCTAATGGAAAATGGCTTTTGGTCAAATTGAACGAAACTATGCTCGTTGGATAGGGGAAGTCTTTCTGAACAAAACTCTCCATGGGCACAAAACCCGAAAGTTGAAACTTTTGGTACTTTTCGGTATCCGAAGTTTTCCATTTTTAATTTTTGCAAAATCTCGAGATCTCTGGTTGGAAGGTTTCCCAAGCCATTTGGCCAGTAAAAAAAAAAACCTATCAATTATTTTTCGAAGACCTTTCGAACGACACCACATTTGACACTCCTACCCCACTTCCCGGGGGTGGGGGGGAAGCTTTTTTTTGCAATTATCGTCCATCCATTTTCATTTAAAGATCTTTTCGACGGCAATGCACTGAAACCTTGTCTCATACCCTTACCCCACCCCCAGCTCCTTGGGATATGCTCGTCATCATCAAAACATCAAATATGCGACTTCTTACTTGCTGAATCATACGTTAGATGCAGCTGATCGATAGCAAACGAAAAGTCAAAACAGTTGATAGTAGTCTCAGCCCTTTTCAGGGCCACTAATGTTAAAGTCTGCTAACAGAACACTTTTTTTGTGAAAAAAGGCCTTTTTTTTAAACATGGGGGTGAGGTAAGGGTGTGAGGCAAGGTTTCAGTGTATTGCCTTCGAAAAGATCTTCAAATGATAATGGATAGACGATAATTACAAAAAAAAGCTTCCCCCCTACTCCCGTGGGTGGAGGGGGGGGGGTAGAAGTCTTGAATGTGGTGTCGTTCGAAAGGTCTTCGAAAAATAATTGATAAGTATTTTTTTTACTGGCCAAATGGCTTGGGAAACCATCCAACCTGGGGTTCTGACTGGGGATGCTGATGGGTGAGGAGGCTGTGCGAGGGTTCGGGATATTATTACCTCGGATGGACCATCACCAGGTGTAGCGAGAACTCTATGGGGGACAAATTGAAATGAACCGCAATTAAAACGGTGATTTTGCCCCCCATTGCGTAAACTCTATGAGGGACAGTTTATTTCTAGTAATTCAAGGACTGCCATCATAGTTGAAATTAACCTCAATGAAAAATAATACTATGAAATAGATAATGTACGGTAACTGCTGTTCTTTATCGCCCTAGCAACGCATGCTGTCTAGGCTTGCCTGCTCTAACCAACTAAAATTTTAATCCCCTCTAAAAATACGTAAAAATTTGAATATCAAAAAATCCTTTCTTAGCGAGTGTCTACGTTCTATAGGGAGTGTCCATACAATATCTCAAATTTTTCTGTCGAGTGGTTTGGGCTGGGCGATGATAGGTCAGTGAGTCAGTGAGTGAGTGAGTGAGTGGTATTTGACAAATACATATATAGTAGATGTTACTAAAATGTGTAAACATAAAAGACATTTTAAATTATATATTTTCTTGTGTTATTATTATTTATGTCTGTTATATTTTTTATTATTATTTCTTTATTGTGATTATTGTTTGTTCGATAATTATTCAATAAAGAAGTACACTTCGTCCACTCAACGCTAAGAATAGCGGAAATCATCAACATAGAGCTGTCGTAAATGAGAGAGACAGACAGACTGAAAGAGAGATGAAAGGAAATTATTATATATAAAGAGACAGAAAGAGATTGATTGAGAGTGAGAGAGAGAGAGAAAATATTAATTCTGTTCGAATCACAAGCCCAAAAAATATATTGCACGATACTGTTAGGCTGAATAGATCAAGCTTTTTTCGTGAAGTAAATTGATGAAATAAGATAGCCATAATAAATATAGGTTATATGATGAAAACAAAGGGATAATATATTCTAATAATCTTAAAATATTAACTCAAGGTATATTCAATATTCACACTCCGTGTAGCCGGATATTACATCCAATGTTTCCGGATTTCTCCATGTAAACAATATTTCCTAATTAGCGGGAGTGGCATATTTGTTTAAGAACTTGTTATATTACCGGTTTCATGGTGTGTTTTCTTCCTCCTTTTACGAAGGATAACCCACCTATTGTGTGAACCTATCGAGGAAGTACAGATATGCTGACGGAACTGGATATGGAACGGATGTCGACTGCAGACGGGGATTTTTCGATTTTGATACTTTGGTGCGGAGTTGAGGAACTTAAATGCATCTGGGTGCATAAAAATTGAGGATTCCTATCCTCAAAAGTAGATTTTGATCAAATAGACGCGGCAAATAGCTCCAGAAATATGGTATTTTGACAATATCCCGCCATTACAGTCTGTTTAAAGTATATTGTACAATGTCATAAGACGAGTATCATTATTCTGTTGGCACAGTGCATTACCCGTTAGAATGAGAGTCCTTGACTACAAAGTTATGCTGGAAAAATGCGGTGATGAAAGTAACTATCGTATATTTTCATCATCAAAAGTAGCGTGAGGTGAGTATGAAATTCAGAAGATATTTTCACCTAATTTCACCGAAGTACAGTATTTTTTAGGACTCCGTGGAGTCGATTAACCACAGGTGAATGTTGGAAGAAAGTGGTGAACAAAATTGTGTAGGTTTATTCTCAAGAGCAGATCGAGTTGAAAGTTTTTTTTTTTTTTTTACGGCGCAACGACATCTCGGACATAAGCGCTGACATCCATGGTGCAGCGAGGAATTTTCTTAACGAGCCGTGTGATGAAAAATTCCTGCTGCTCGTGGGACACAAACCCACGATCTTCCACTTAGTAATATAAGGCGTTAGCCACTAGACTACGGGGTTAAAAGTAATATAATTTAGAACCCCATAGACCTAATTCCGCTATATTTCTAATGTTTTCCATAAGAGATATATGAATATTATAGTATAAAGTATGTTTTACCATTCAGCGAAGTGGATTGACTAAAGGTGCATGTTTCATGAACAAAATTGTGAAGTTTTATCCTCAAGAGCGTATCGAGTTGAAAGAAATAGCATTGTGGACCGTCAACGTCAGAAATATGTTATTTTACCCTAATTCCGCCAAAGCTTACTGTTTCTTTCATGCATTCCAAACGAGTATGTATGAATATTATTGAGTACAATATATTTTAGGGCTTAGCGGAGTAAAGTAAAATGCCCACACATGCATGTTGTAAGAATGTGGTGAAGAAAATCCTGAAGTTTTATCCTCAAGAGCGTATCGAGTTGAAAGAAATAGCATTGTGGACCGTGAACGTCAGAAATATGTTACTTTACCCTAATTCCGCCAAAGCTTACTGTTTCTTTCATGCATTCCAAACGAGTATGTATGAAGATTATAGAATACAATATATTTTAGGGCTTAGCGGAGTAAAGTAAAATGCCCACACATGCATGTTGTAAGAATGTGGTGAAGAAAATCCTGAAGTTTTATCCTCAAGAGCGTATCGAGGTGAAAGAAATAGCATTGTGGACCGTGAACGTCAGAAATATGTTATTTTACCCTAATTCCGCCAAAGCTTACTGTTTCTTTCATGCATTCCAAACGAGTATGTATGAATATTATTGAGTACAATATATTTTAGGGCTTAGCGGAGTAAAGTAAAATGCCCACACATGCATGTTGTAAGAATGTGGTGAAGAAAATCCTGAAGTTTTATCCTCAAGAGCGTATCGAGGTGAAAGAAATAGCATTGTGGACCGTGAACGTCAGAAATATGTTATTTTACCCTAATTCCGCCAAAGCTTACTGTTTCTTTCATGCATTCCAAACGAGTATGTATGAATATTATTGAGTACAATATATTTTAGGACTTAGCGGAGTAAAGTAAAATGACCACACATGCATGTTGTAAGAATGTGGTGAAGAAAATCCTGAAGTTTTATCCTCAAGAGCGTATCGAGTTGAAAGAAATAGCATTGTGGACCGTCAAGGTAAGAAATATGTTATTTTACCCTAATTCCGCCAAAGCTTACTGTTTCTTTCATTCATACCAAACGAGTATGTATGAATATTATTGAGTACAATATATTTTAGGACTTAGCGGAGTAAAGTAAAATGACCACACATGCATGTTGTAAGAATGTGGTGAAGAAAATCCTGAAGTTTTATCCTCAAGAGTATATTGAGTTGGAAGCGATAGCTGAGAAGGCTGTCCACTCTAGAAGAAACTCCCACACTGGCAGCTATTAGACAGTAGACAGGCCGGCAAAGGGACAGAACTACTTCTCGAACTTTTCTAGACAGATCCCTCCTGTTTGATACTCCACGCTCCAACTGTCTAATCCTAAGAGCGTTTGGGACTTCCAGAGAGTTACATTGATATTAACGCACACAGTTATGATATTTGAAGTACTTCTGATAAATTGAAATTCAATTTTAACAGCAATAACACAGATCTGCGACCGAATAACTGAATGTGGTTTCTTGACTGTTTCCCATATATTTTTGAATGCTGAAACCGAAACAAATACTCAAAAAATCCCATCACTTCTAGTTATTTAAAAGAACTATATTTTCGAATATCCATCGCTTTGTGTTGCCGTTAGCGTAAAACTTCAAATTCGGTAGTTGCTGCCAGGTTGTCAATCTTATAAATAACATAGGTTTCCCCTCTTTCGAATTTAGTTATGTCACACACGAAATGAAAAAGAGGCACTAGGGATAAGAATGAAGAAGACGAGGTGTAAGGATTTTCAAATAATAAAAAAAAAAGTAATAAAAAATCTTCAATTTGTTTTTCTGAAAATAATATAACAAAATTGGTGGCGTTTTTTCTACATTTTAGGGTATATTACATGCCTACTTTCATATTTTCCAAGAAAACAGTAAGTGATGGACAAAAATATCGGTCATGCGGATGCCGACAGAATGTTTAGGGAAGTTATCACTGCACCGACGCGGTTATATCCGAGGGATCATAAAACACTAATATAAAATATTTTTTTAAATACTTCCTCTTGTATAAACATAATTAAAACTTATATATCATAATTTATTTTATTTATTTATTTATTTACTTTAAGAGCTGCACAGCAATGGTGATCTGCCCTAAAAGAATTTATATAAAATATAATAAATAAAATAATAAATTATAAGCTAAGGATCAGTAACAAAATTAAAGGGTACGGAAAATGAAATGAAGAAAAGAATAATAATAAAAAATAAAAAAGAAATATGTAAGGAATTAATAAAATAAATAAATACAGAATTAAACTTATAATTTTAACGGTAATAATAAATAGTAGTAATATATTTGCGGAGTTGATATCTGAGGAATATTATCCTGAAATAAGAAACTTTGACTTGGGAGTAATGTTTGGTATAATTATATTTTATTGTATGACTTTGTCGTCTTTAAGTATGTCAGTATGGTATCAATGTGGGGGCTCCTATCAGATAACAGTTCACTGAGGCGTCGAGGAATCTGTAAGTTGTCTCTTTTAAGGCAGTCTGTAAGGATGTGTTTTACAGTTAAAGGTACGTTGCATCCCTCACATAGTGTTTTGTCTTGTCTTGTGAAGAGGTATGAATGGGTGAGTCGTGTATGTCCGATTCTAAGTCGTGTTATTATTACTTCGTCGCGTCTTGTCCTTAGTTCACCTGACGAGTATGGTTTTATACTGCACTTTACTTCCCTGAGGTTGTTATCTTGTGTGCAGTACCACGTTGCTTGCCATCTATTCAGTATAGTGTGTGTTATTTCTGTTTGTAAGTCTTTTGATGTAAGTAAGTACTGGTCATGTGGTCGGCTAGTTGTAGCAAGTTTTGCCTGTTCGTCTGCTTTTGAAGTCTCTCCAAGGTTCTCATGACCAGGAACCCACACCATTGTTACCATTGTGTGTAAGTCTTTTAGTGTCGATAGTTCTTGTAAAATTTGAACGAGGATCGGTTTGGTGGTGTAGATGTTCTTTAAGGAGAGTAAACAACTTAAAGAGTCTGTACACAGTATTATGTGCGGTATTGTAGTCTGTACGTTGGATAAGCCCAAAAGTATGCCGTGCAGCTCTGCTGTATATATGCTTGCATCTACTGGGAGGCTGATGTTGTATATACTTTCTCCTAAAACAGCAGCTGCACCCACGCCATTTGCTGTTTTGGACCCATCCGTGTATATTATTGGAGTATTTCCATTAGTCCTTGTCAACTTGTTAAATGAAGCTCTGTAGTAGTTCTGAGATGATGCGTCGGCTTTTTTAAATTTTGTCATAGTCAAGTCAATTCTTAGGTTGTTTACTCTCCAAGATGGGATTGAGAGGTTTCTGTAAGGATGTGTAGGTGTATTGATCAATTTAGCATTTTCTGTGTTTTCATGGAATCGGATTAGGAGTGGTTTTTGCCTTGGTTGTTCCTGTATATATTTGTTCATGTAAGGGTTGTTTAAAAACATGTTTACGTATGGGGTGTTCAAAGTTTTTGATCTCACGATAAATTTAAGACAGATCATCTGACGTCGATAATCCAACGAAGGTTCTCCAGATTCTGAATAAAGGCTAGTTATTGGACTCGACCTGAAAGCTCCTGTTGCAAGTCTTATACCTGTGTTGTGTATTGAGTCTAATGCTTTTAGTGTTGTCGAACTGGCAGATGAATATGCTATGCAGCCGTAATCCAGCAGAGGCCTGGTGAAGGCTCTGTAACACTTTAGCATGGTACATTTGTCAGCTCCCCATTTAGTATTGCAAAGAATTCTTAAGAAATTCAGCGATTTGTAACATTTGTTAAGAATACTTTTGATATGGGGTCCCCATGTTAGTTTCTTGTCTAATGTCATGCCAAGGAATTTTAATGTGTCGCTGTGTTTAATGTTCGTGTTATGAAGAGTAGCCAAACCTCTAGTGGGTAAATTATTAATCAGCTCGTAAGAAATGTTGTCTGGTCCCGGAGAAGTGTCACGGATGCCTGAAAGAACACATTTCAATTCGTTTAGCGTGAAGTCGTCATTCAGTGGATGTTCTACGTCAGTAAGTATAGGTATTTCTATGTTCTCAGTGTAAGTTTTGTGGTCTAGGAAGTCTTCACTAAAGTTTGCAGTGCTAGATATTCTGCTGAAGTGACTTCCTAGAATATTACTTATCATTCGAGGGTCTGTTATTATTTCGTCTTGATGTTTAAGTCCAGTTACAGGTGCGCTGTATTTTTTGTGTTGAATTTGGTTCAGTTTCTGCCAGACGTTCTTTGAAGTCGTATTTTCGTTAATGTTTTTTAAAAAGTCAATCGAACATTTCTTCTTACTAGATTTTATCACCCACTGAGCTTTGGCTTTCTTCTTTTTATAATCCTCAAGATAAGTTTGCGATGGATTCCTACTAAAAAGCCGGAGAGCTTTCTTCCGCTCATTTACAGCCGTTCTGCATTCATCGTTCCACCCGGGCACCGGAAGTCTTTTGTAGGTGTTTGGAGTTTTTGGAATGCTTTGCTCAGCTGCCTCGAGTATTAGAGTCTGGGAAGCGTCGATAGAAGAATTCTTGTTATCTTTAGTTTGTCTTCGCTGTAATCCTGAAATACAGGATTATAAATATTTGTATTAAATCTTGGATTAGAACAAAAGGTTGGTATATCGGAGTTAATGGTGATGACAATTGGGAAATGGTCACTCCCATGACTATCTTCGCAGACATCCCACGTGAATCGAGTGAAGATGGAAGCTGAGCAAGCAGTCACGTCGATGTTGGATAGTGTTCCTGTACGGGGGCAAAGGTGTGTTGGTAAGTGCGTGTTTAAAGGGATCAAGTCAAAGTGTCCAAATATGTTTTCAATTATTTGTCCTCTTGTATTTGTGGTAGTCGATCCCCAAGTATAACTTTGTCCATTGACATCAGCCAATATCATGACAGGACTTGGGAGTTGGATGATCAGATCCTCCATCATGTGTACGTCAATGGGATCACCAGGTGGAAGATATACAGAACAGACAGTAACTCGGAAAGGTATGCGTACTGAGACCGCTACTGCTTGTATGCCAGTATATAATCGAATTGGCTCAGAAAACATGCTGTCAGTTACAAAAATAGCAACACCACCGGATGCCTTATCTCCCAAAACATAATCATTCCTGTACAGGTTAAAGCCACTAAGGCGGACATCTCTACCATGTTTCAAATGTGTTTCCTGTAGTGCTATTATGTGTGGGTTATTACTTTGCAACAAGAGTTTAAATCTCCAATGTGTCTTTGAAGGCCATTTATGTTCCATTGGATTATAGAAGCCATACTGATTTGAATGTGTACGCAAAAATAATAAGATTAAATAAAAAGAAAATATATGGAGAAATAGAAATTATAAGAGCATGTATAACACTAAGATTAAGTAACAGAAACAATATGAAAATGTGGTTAGTACAATCGGTTAAAGATGTGAATGACTGTTTCAGAATTTTACTAACCATTTTGTTTCACGAATTTTGTCTTAGAAGTGCTTTTTTTATTGTTTCTGTTACCTGATTTATATTCTGATCTATCCTTTGCTGTGCAGCCCTCTGTGTCTTCCAAGATTTCTTCCGTTTCGACTTTGGAATATCTGGGAAGGCGACCTGTTTTACCAGATGGTGATTTGTCTTCAACTGGCTTGTGTACTTTTTCTTGTGAGTTTCCACTGGTCACTTGAAGTGTGATCTCTTCATCATGGAGTTTTGAGATTTTCTCTTTACTTATGTTGACTGAGTTGTTATGTTCTTCTATTAGGCCTTTATTATTGGTCATATGTATTATCATATTCTCCAATTTATCGATTTTCTGCATCATGTTATTAATCAGAAAAGTCATAGTCTGAAAACTAAAGGTTTCTCGCTTGTTTTCTGCTGTTTTCTGAGCATATGTCTCCTTCTTGGCTATCACCTGTCTTGTTGCCTCAAAATAAGGAATCTTCTAAAGGGCCATTACCTTTATTATCTTGGCTTCTTTAACGTAAACCGGGCAGGATTTATCCCACGAATGATGCTCTGAGCCACAAAGACAACATTTCACCTGAGTGCAAGGGCCTTCATGTTTTTCCTGAGCGCATTTTCCACACATCGGGGACTTCTTGCAGGAAGAGGCAACATGCCTCAGCCCATGGCACTGACTGCATCTGAGAGGCTGTGGAATGTAAGGTCTCAGTCGTACACTGAGATATCCTACATAGACATGCTCAGGCAGTTCTGGAAGATCGAAGGTTGCGACAAATAGAGAAGTATTATTCGGATTGTTGCGTGGAACAATCCGTCTTATCGCTGTTACCTTTTGGTCTTGCAATTCTTCTAAAAGATTTTCGTTCGGAACATCCTTGATTTCTTTACAATAAAATACCCCTTTTGTTATATTTAATGTTTTATGGGGTTCTATAATAATTTTAATATTGTTAAATTTTTTTTTTTTTAAGTAAAATCTGCCACAAACGTTCATTTTGGCAATCTAAAAGCAGGCTGCCGTCTTTCCTCATCGTTTTAACCTTAATTTCTTTAGATATGCTCGTTATCCACTTATTAATAACAAAAGGATTTATGGAATTAAACGTAATACCCTCGTCTAGACAACGCACTGTTAAATACCTGCATGAATTCGGCTTAAGTTTTTGCATTTCTAGAATTGTTGGGTTAGCTGTTTGATTGTGAGCTATCTTGTCAGATGTAGAAGGATGAAGTCTGATGTAGGATTCATTAATTTCATTTGTTGTTAGGTTAAGTCTTATATTTTCGAGATGGTTATTCCTGTACTTGGAAATTCTTCCAGACGGATAACACGTCAGAAGATTCGAGTTTCTTTAATGTCCAAAATACGTGTTAGCTCCTTATTCAGTGGTAAAATTCCCTTGAATGCAACGGGAGATGAAGCCCTCTGTAAATGTGCTTAGAACAAGTATGATTTCCTTGAAATCGAGTGTTTATATTAATATTATTAACATCCAATAACTGTAAAGATTATAAATTTACTTTCCAATTTATTACTCTTTTTTTTACTGTTCATACATAAACGTTTAACAGTTTTAATTTTAAGAGTCGGCTTGATTTACTGAATGAAGTTAAAATATACCTAAAGCAAATTATAATAAATTGACACCCTTCAGAAAATGGAGTGTGTCAATTCATAAAACAAATCGTTTTTAGAAAGATGTATGTTGAAGCTACGACCGTTGCAATCACTAAACGAAAATTATATACAGATTAAATAAATACATAAAGAAACAGGAAACTGACGATGTACATTTAATATGTTCCGGGCATAGTGACGTTCGCTTATAACGAAGTAAATGTACGAGGGCCTTGGTTATCAATTAACAGGGGAATTCATTGTACAAATATATAAATATATATATATATATATATATATATATATATATAAATATACATACATATGCATACAAATATATATATGTGTGTGTGTGTGTGTGTGTGTGTGTGTGTGCGCGTGCGTGTGTGCGTGCGTGCGTGTGTGCGTGCGTGCGTGTGTGCGTGCGTGTGTGTGTGTGTGTGTGTGTGTGTGTGTGTGTGTGTGTGTGTGTGTGTGTGTGTGGGTATGTTTGGACAACTGGAAAGTCTCTACTAATGGGACATAAAACGTACACATTTCTAGCCGTCCAGTATACACCATAAGCGGGCGATTCTATCTATAGGGAGGGTAGAAACACACTTAAGATAAAAATGAATTGTCCATTATCGAAAATGAGAACACCCAGTGGCCATAAATATAAATCACTTCACTCCGATTAGTATAGAGTAAATGCAAGTTATGGATCGTCATGACAGCAACACAATAATAATACATTTCGGACGTTTTAACGTACATCTAATGGTAATATTAGGAATATGACCGATATGGTCATGCCATAAAGGCATAAAGCATTAAAATTAATGGCTAATATAACGAATTGAGGTGATTTCTCTTCTTTTAATGAACTCACTAACCGCAAGAAATATATCATTCTCGATTGTGTCATTTATCTACCGAAAATGTGGTTTTCTGTTTCAGGATATTTACAGGGAGACGTTAAAACTGACATGACAAATTAAGGTATAATTCTTACTCATATGCCGGTGTCATAAAGAAGGTACGTTAGAACCAATTATTATTGAAACTTAAAACAATTATTCACTAAGCTTAATAGTATTTCGCTTTAAATGAGGCGATGACTTTCAAAATGGGTTAAATCCACTTTTACATAAAAAAAAAAAAAAAAAAAAAAAAAAAAAAAAAAAAAAAAAAAAATTCTCTCATAACTTTGTGTTTTTCAAATAGCTAAAACATTTTTGAGGGAAATCTTATTAAACACAAGGAAATTAATGTTAGTATGACCTCGAAAATATTTATTTCATTCTGAAATTATACTAGCTTAGAAGTGTTTTGTTATCCCTGAAAAGTTGTACGATTTGGATATATCCTGTTTTGAAAGTCCACGCCTCATATATGCAGTGAATTCTAAAAGTATTGATATGCTAAGTTTATTTAAAAAAATAAATTTGTAAGGACCACCTTACTGGGGAAATTATTTAAATGGTGTAGTGATAATTAATAATTAATAAGTTATGCTAAGAATCAACAATATTAAAAAAAAAAATAATCGTTAGATGTCAATAATCAACATTATAAATCCATAAATACAAAAATGATGAATCAAAAGTCGAGATTTTAGTACTCCAATATATTGTAAAAAACTAGCGATCACATTTTATAAGTTACTCTTAGGGTCGCCACTTCAATGTTCGGAGGAAAAAATTGTAGTTTTTCCATATCCATAAAAGTACATTTACATCTTAATAATTTTATTAAAATTTTCCTACCGGTTTTACAACTGATGTTTCATTAGGGGCATATAACACTCTCATGGCTGCCTGGACATAAAGACCTCTGACAAAATACGACAGCTGACAGACGTGCTAGACTTGTGACAGAAGAACTGACATACTTACCATTTGATCTATTTCACCATGACGTTACTAGACATACTAGGAGAATAATACTAGACAAATGGCGACTTGATTGGCATACTGTGACTGACAATAAACTAAGAACTATTAAACCCAATAATACAGACTGGACATCATCGTACAGGAACTCACGCCGAGAAGAAGTAGTCCTTGCGAGGCTAAGAATCGGCCATACACGCATAACTCATGAGTACCTGATGACAAAGACTGACAAACCTAAATGTACGACTTGCAACATAGACCTTACAGTAAAACATATTCTAACAGACTGTCGGTTACGGCATAACTTGGACTTTCCTCATGACCTGACAGACATACTTTCAGAAGGCAGCCAGCGTCTTGATACAACATTGACATATTTGAAAAACACTAACATGTACGACAAAATATAAAACAATACAATAACCAGAAGAATCCATTTCACCTTTTTTGCAATAATGATACAGTAAAAATAAATAAATAAATCACTCATCTAATTCAAAAATTAACTTAACTTATTAACTTAAAAATTATTATTTAATTTATTTTCTAGTAATTTATTCAATTTTTGTTTTCTTGACTATTCATACCTCAAAACTTGCCTAATTGTCTGAGCTAATATTTTGGAGTGGCATCGTTTAATCCAGCGCCTACATCAGGTATTGAATGCTCTTCGCTTTAGGTTCGGTGCATTATCTATCAATAAATAATCATTAAGGGCAGTAACACGAACTAACTAAGGGTACAACTTTACTGGAGGAAAGCGAATCTTCAGCCAACAACTGTCCAAACTGAGATCATTTAATTGCAGAGATGTTTAGTGCCAGCTGTTCAGGTCGAATTAGTCTCATAATGACATTAAACAACACTGAACAGCTGATGCTCCTCAAGTAGGTAACTTCAGTTTGGTTATGGTCCGTGGGTAGGTTCCTGTTGTTTGAAGGTCCATCTTTTTAGAGTTAAGCTTTATGCTGATTTAAGTCTTATTGCCTCTGAAATGGCATCAGTTGATGTAAAAGTCCTTTTATTTTTTTGATTGACCTTCTTTTTACTTTATAAGAATTATAGTAATTCTTCATTATTATTGCAAATTCTATTGGTGTTACAATCACGCAGAAAGTTGAGTGTGTGTTTATAACATATGGTTCCTAAAAAAAATGGTATATTGATTAAGGTCAGTGATTTCCATCTTGCATACTGTTTATCCGAGAGACATCTGTTAGAAAGATATCTGAATGCTAAGTTGAGAAGGGCTTGTATGGATCTGGCATGTCCTGATAGTATGAAGATAACCTCTCCACATGTCCAACCTATCTCCAAGGAGGGACATCCAATACGAGGTGAACCCTAAGACTCCGTTTGGAGGGATTTTTCATCTTATATATTCAGATTGTGCCTGATCGTGTATTATATTATCAGAAATATTAAATATTTCCTAAGCGTAGGATAAAAAATGTTCTATGGAATTCTAGAGAAACTTAAATGTAACAGTTACTAGTACATGAAGATATTAAGTGAAGGCTAGTTCTAGAAGTAAGCTAGACTTATTTTTATTCTTATTACAGATATCGCTTTAAAAATGTTTTTATTCGTTTTCGTACAGTAAAGAACTTACAAAACTAGTATTTGCAAGCATATAAACTCCTTAACTTTATGATACTTTTTTGGCGCTGGTTAATGAATATGACCTTTCCAATTAGATTTTTGTACTGAATATTATCAAAATCGGACCATTTTTTACCCCCGGTTAGAGAGCAAGTAATGAACCGACGTCATTTCGTGACGTATGGGATCTGAAACCCCAAAATGGGTCAAAGTCAAAATTGGGTTTCCTCTTATTGTAGTATGAAGGAACCGCACTAAAAATTATTAGTGAAGAATAAATTGATTTAAATGTGTCTTTTGATGTGTTTAACGTTACAAATGACTAATTATAATCATATTATAATATAACAAGTTTAATCGTATTTTATTAATTCAAGTACGTATGTGAGAGGACCAAGACGTTGTCACAAATTTTATTATCCTGTCTGAGAAATGATACAATGAAATGAGAACTGTTAGTTTTAATAGTTACAACGCATATTCGGAAGAACTGAAGTTGACGCAATCTCTCAAAAATAGCGACCATTCATTTTCTGACTGCACACAACCAGAACTCCTTTCCAGTAGGCAGATAAATTTCACATAAGAAGAAACTCTTCAGATCATTACATCTAGAAATCTCTTAAAGATATCTTGGAGACTTTATCATCGAGAGATATCAAAGAGGAGAGCGCCTTACAACCAGCTGGCACTGGGCCATGGAATCCAAGGGCAATTTTCTTGTAATGAATCTACCCTTGGTTACACTCATTCATCTACAACTTCTATTGAACCATCAATGGGTAGTTCCATTCAAAACTAATTGAACTATTATTACTCCTAGAATGGAGGTACTTGTAAGGGGGGGGGGAGTTATTACAAGCCGCTATTCCCTATTGCATCTCAATTACTAGTGATTATATTTTTAATTGTTGTATGGGATTAATAGACTCTGACCAATTTCCAATCACGGACTTATTTGGAGGGTTCAGAGAACAACTAGACCATTTTTGGCATTTTATGTTGTAATGGCATTGAAAAGTATTACTAAAATGGCTCTTTTCAGTGATACAGGAGACTTAGTCCTATCTTCATTATTTTGCCACTTGTAGCAGTTCTTGCTACACATCTGGAAGTCATTCTCATTTTTTTTCAGAGTACAAGTAAGCCAAGTCCAAGTTGTAACTATTTTATGAACAAAACTATACATAAATAATGTCAGTGATATTTAAAATTAGGATCAGTGTTTAAGTTCAATTCTTTTAAAGACTTATACTGGTCAATAGGATTTATACAACCTTTCTGCAATAAATACGCATAATACTAATTTTCTTTTAGCGCGGTTCCTCCCTCCCTTCATTGGGAGGAACCCCGCTTATAAGGTTGATCTCATGAAACAATCCGGAAGTGCCGCCTAGAAAATTGCGCTTTCAGAACCCCTTGAGACCGAAAATAACGGTGGTTCAAATGTGTGTGTATATATATATATATATATATATATATATATATATATATATTAATTAGTATTATTAATTACTATTATAAATTAGTATTATGTTCGTTAACTAGCAAAATCCGCCCACTGGAAGATGGCGTTTGGGGCAAAATTCGCGCTAAAAAAATCGTAACGCTTACGTTTTTGAGTTCATATGCTTGTAAGTACTCGTTTTATAGGCTTCTTGGGCTAGTAAAACGAATGAAACCATTTTTAAGGCGATAGCTTTAACCGTTTCTGAGAAAATCGGAAAAAAGTTGTAAAATCAAGTTTTTGGTTTGGTTACTTAGAATCATGGGATTCAGTTGAAACATTTTTTGCATGTTTGAATTTCATCAAAACTAACATGTTAAACTTTTGGTTACGTTTGGAGTTAAGGAAGGGTTAGAATAAAATATTTTATGAACAGACATGAAAAGTTTTGGGAACTTCGTATAATTTCATTAATATCTCGAACCAGGTTGGGAAATCGTGATAAGTGGATAGAAATTATTTGAAAGCTTTATAAATTCTCTACAAAAAAGATTCTGAAACAATTTTTGATTAGGTGATTTCAATCGGAGAAATAAGTGCTTAAACTTTGAAGTAATTGATTTCGTTTATTCGAACAGTTCTTTTTGTCTGTTTTTATTCCTTGTTATTTTTTAATTGCTTATAGTTGGATAATGTATTTGACAATAAAACAGATTAAGTAAAATTAGAAAAACAATTCATTGTTAGAAATATAGCTTGCCAAGAGAAAGAGATTCGATGACGTCTTTTGAATATTTTCAATTGCCTTCATGCTGTTGGTTTTTTTATTTTATTTTTTAATTGATTTTATTTGTAGAATTATTACTATAGTAAAAGAACACAGGAATATGTGAAAGATTTTAATATTTTCCAATGATGAAACGTATGAAATGAAGTATCGGTAGAAGAGCATTCTAGGGCCTGGCGGACCCGACCAGGTAAAGCCATAAAACCCTTTGAACAAAGGCCGAGGAAAACATTAACTGTTTCTACTCTAAGCTTTTCAAATGACAATGAATGAACAGGAACCGTTTCTTTTGTAATGACTCTAGATTTTCTTATTATTCTGTTTTCTTTTTCAAAACGTTCAATAATATTTTGAATAGTCGCATAAATCCTATTGATAATAGTGGTGATTTCATGTTGTTTAACCCATTTTAAATTTGTTAATCACTATTTCTCGTTCAGGAATAGTTGTATGCGTACCAAATTTACGCAAATGCTCGAACAAGACTCATTACTTGTATTCATATTGTTTATTCTCGGGTTTAATAAAAGACTGAAAAGTAATTAAAATAAATTTTATTCCTTATTATTTTTTAATTGCTTATAGTCGCATAATGTATTTGACAATAAAACAGATCTACTAAAATAAGAAGATCAATTTATTGTTAAAAATGTAGCGTTCAAAGAGAGAGAGATCCCAAGGCTTTCCAAATGCCTCTGAGCGGAGGCCTTTCTGGCCGACTTATGGGTTAGCCGACCCATACAGGTAAGATCGTAAATTAAGACCTTTCAAGACTGGTGGAACCAAAATAATAACTGATTCTATTTTAATCTTTCCAAATTAGACTAGGGAGAAGAACGGAACCGCGCTAAGATGATGCAGTTCCTGCGAGTCGGACTTTTTTAACGTATAACAGGGACTTGGTCTAGTTGTGCTCTGAACCCTCCATTTATCAATTACGTCAATCAGTAACTTCTGCTCTTTTTTTTCCAATCGCATAAAAAATCGGGAACAAAATCGCATAAAATATAAATCACAAACAATGGTCCAGTTCCCATTTCTACAGTTTTAAAAGAGGGGTTTTTCATACTATGTTTCATGAAATTATACCTAAAGCAAAAGTAAAGTATTCACCAAACAACGCCCCTTGGGCCAAATAACACGTTATTTCCAGGCGGTACAGATGTATTTAGATCCACGAACCATATGTACATTTTTTATTCTTAAAAAAATAAATCAATTGGTTTATTAAATATCGAAAAATAAATTATTTGAATTATTAAATTATGAAAATTATCATTACTATTTATTGAGGATGAATCTCCGCGTCACTGGCTAATAGCATTTTTTTCTATTTTTTAGTTGACACAGTAGTAAGTGATGCCATTCCGAAAACATCTCAAGTGAGTAAGTCAACTCATTTTCTTTTTTTTTTTTTCTTTTAGTAGTCGATATGGATACATGGAAATAAATTTAAAATTAAATAAATGAAGTAAAATAGAAATAGAAAATAAATAATTAAATATACTAACAAAATAAGGATTAAAATTATGATAAAAACTAAAGTGGAAATCGTTTTATGAAGCTATGAAATTATTGTAAAAATATGTGAAATGTGCTGTTATAATTATGTAATAATTTGCCACAGGCTCTTGGTGACGTCTGTATTTTCTTGATTTTTTTTTAAAGATGTCAATGCTGTATCTATATAATGCTGCTTTCACAAAATAAATCGGTCAAGTCGTGTGCAAGTTATATAATTAATATTGCTAGAATAATGAATAACAATAAATTTTATAAGAAAACTATTCTTCATTGAAAATGAAGAACTAATTCATCATAAAAATGAATTCCTAAAGTGTCCAACAGACAAAACCTTTAGAAAAGATGATTAAAATAAGCGTTATACTAACAAAATATGTACCTATTTCTCGTGAATATTATGGGAGATTCGAGTGATTTACAAATTCTATAGGGTTTAAATATTTTCCGTGGGAAATATATATATAAAATAGGCTATATTTCCACAAACATAAAAATTAATCAAAGCTTTCTAAAGAAAAAATAATAATCAAGATTTATAAAATTCTTGGTAAAAATGCAGTTTCCCGCCCTCCAAACCGATTTCTTTCAAATTTTGCACAATAACGTATTTTGATGCACTAATACGATAAAAAACACGTCGGATTTAACTAGGAAAGAAGTTATTAAGCACTTAAGTTCACTGTTATACAGGTTATGAGAGCTAATGTAAACAACTAAATTTGTGGCGACTTTAAGGCATAAATTACGACTTTAAGGCATACATGCTATGCGTTTCCGCTCGCTACGCTCGCTCAAGAAGATAACAAAACCCCAGTCAATCCAACTCGCTAAAATTAATAGAATTTTAAGCACTAAAGTTATTAAGCACTAAAGTTAGGGAGGTTATAAAACTAGGCGTCATCAGCGTATTTGTAAACACGCGCATGCGCAGATATGTAACATTGGGAAACAGAGAACTCTCATTTGAAATGTTCAGAAACCATTTATTGGAAATTTTGTCAATTTTAAGGGCATCGTCACCTGTCGTCATACGTGCTATGCGTTTCCGCTCAATACGCTCGCTCAAGAAGATAACAAAACCCCAGTCAATCCAACTCGCTATAATTAATAGCTCTCATAACCTGCATAACAGTGAAGTTTAGTGCTTAATAACTTCTTTCCTAGTTAAATCCGACGATTAGTTTTTTATCGTATTCGTGTTTAGTGCATCAAAGTACGTTATTGTGCAAAATTTGAAAGAAATCGGTTTGGAGGGCGGGAAACTGCATTTTTACCAAATTCTTTAACTGATATTATATTTATAAACCAAAGAGTTAGTGTAAAATGAAAACAATAATTATCATTTGAAAAATTATCCATTTTATGTTGTTGTAGGCATGAATATATATATATATATATATATATATATATATATATATATATAAACATTATGGCACTTCGACGTCTCGGCCATTAGCGCCTGAAATTATAAAGAATTTATTCATGTAAGTGTACACAATGCAAATTTTTTCCTTAAATTCCTATTTTATTACATGTTTTCCAATTAAAACTGAAATTAATCTGTCTGTTAGGCCGTTTTAATAAAACAAAATCTTCAAAAAACTCGCTTTGAAAGTGATAATTTTCAGTAAACTAAGACCTCCAATTGTAACTTAAAAAGATTGCTGATTATAATCAATAATTTAAACGCGCAACAATAATTATTATTTTGTAAATAAGTATAAA
Organism: Gonocerus acuteangulatus; assembly: GCA_946811695.1. NCBI lineage: Eukaryota > Metazoa > Arthropoda > Insecta > Hemiptera > Coreidae > Gonocerus > Gonocerus acuteangulatus. Next base: position 100,852,327 of record OX328124.1, on the reverse strand, counting down.
TGATTATTGAGAGATTTTTTAATTAAAGGACTAAAAATAGTCTGAACTATATGCAATATATCATTCGATTTTGATATTTTGTGAATTAAATTAAAAATCTTGGGAGCCTTAACAAAAAATAAATATAGTCCAAAATATAGTGGATTTACTTTAGAAATTATTTTATTTATATTATTTTCCTCTCTTTATGAAACACGTGAAATGAGTTTTATTTATTTATATTCATCTGTGTGAAATCCCGTTGTTGGACTTAGTACAAGCTGTTTGTAAGATTTATATTCTTATAAAGCACATTTATATATGAAAATAAATGTATTTTTAGACTAATCTTTCGTAGAATCTCTTTACGAGCACATTAATTAATATATTACAGCTATAGCGAGAGGACCTACTACATGCTGTTCCAGAGGGATACGTCAAATCATATCTACTGTATATCAGCTGTTTATTATATAATTTATTATTATAAACAGCTGATCAACAGTAGACCTAATTAATCTTATATAGACGTGGCGCCGCTTCCAGATAATACTCTTAGTTTCAAATATAATTTCTTAGTATATGTGCTCCATGTGGACTTTAAATATGAAATAGGAAAGATTATATAAATCATAATTGAATAATATTGTTTGGTAAATGTGTGTAAATTAATTTTCCTTTCTTCATGTAGCTATAATTTTTTTTGTTTATTTATATTCATAGATGAGCAATATAGTTAAATATTTATAATATTTTTTTGTATCCCATTTATAACTTTTTTATGCAAATTGCTAAACAAGTTGTTGAACTTAGTGCAAACTGTTTTTAAGCCTTATTTTATTATGAAGAGCATCTATATGTTAAGAACCATGTGTCCAAATAAAAAAAAAATATAGAAACCAAATTAAATATGAAGATAAAAAAATATCAAATACTTATAATAAATAAATACCTACATATATTCTGCAGAGGAGTGGATCGTCGGAAGGATGATCCACAGGAACCCGCATCTGTTCAAAAATTGGAATATCTTTGTGACAATTTATTTCTGCTAAATTATCATAAATTTATAATGTTATATTTTGAAACAAGTACACTAATTACAGAATCAAAATATACACATACAAATTTTGTAGCTACAAAACATTTTTTTTTTTTTTTTTTTTTGGAAATACTCTTGGCGACATTAAAGCGTTAATAACTACTGACGAAAAATGAATTACCTTACAAGATATTAAGACATAATAAAAAAAACAAAAAACGAATAGCAATAGACATGGACTTACGCTACAGACAACTAATTACACGAAGTGAAAGAGTATAACAGAAGACGTTGTGTTTGCTATGCTAAGAATAGGCCAACTATAGTACAGACTCTCTCACATAATGACGAGACAGGACGTACCAACTTAGTATAGTTTGTAATGCGACACGGACAAGAAAACACAAATTCCTCTTTTGCCAAATACAAAAAAAAAGATGAAAAAAACAAAACCAGTTTCAGTGGTGGAATTTTAGTTACGGCTAAAATTTATTTATACCTACAGACGAGCAACTTTTCATAAAATGTCATAAATATGTAGTAAACGGTTGTGAAATCATGATAGATGGAAGTTGACTTATCGAAAGCCTGATCAATTTTATATTAAAAAAAAAAAAAAAAAAAAAAAAAAAAAAAAAAAAAAAAAAAAAAAAAAAAAAAAGTAAGCACAAAGTCCGAAATTCCGAAAAAAACAAACAGACTTTTTAATATAAATAAAATAAAAACCCTATTAATCATCATCAAACATTCGTGGAGTAGATTTTACCTCACGTGGAATGATGTTACAAATGACTGTCACGCTGCAGCTGTATAAGCACATTCCTCAGAAGACGCGTAGAATACACGGTATTCCTGAATAATTTATTTTATATAACCTATACATACACACACATATATATATATATATATATATATATATATATATATATATATATATATATATATTATATTTATATATATATTTTTAACCCTCCAGAAGTCGTCCCCCACTGAGTGCGCCAAGCCAACATTTCTTATTGTAAGAAATTGCCGGGAAACCCTACGTCCCTCAAACCTCAGGAATTACAAGGAAAACCAATACCACGCCTACAGTGACGAGTGTTGTTATAACCTTTTACGCATTACTCAGTTATAGCTTGTAAACCGTTCGAAGAGGTTGATGGCGCAAGCACTGCTCCGACGATCAATGCTAGAATCTTGCAGTTCAGCTGATCAATGGACATTTGCAGTCCAGAAAAAGCATTCCGTCATTTCCTTCCGATAAAAAACAATTTTTGTTTGGAAAATTCCAAGAATTGAAAAACCACCTCCGAAGAAAAAAACAGTGCGATGTTATGTTTGTGGACTACAAAAAAATATAAAGACCAAAATAACGTGTAGTACATGTAATAAATTTACATTTAATGCCTGAACCAATTTGCATTAAATCCAATAAAAGGGGGCAGGAGCCAGATTTGTGTGAATAGATCGTAATAATTATATTCTTAGCATTTAATTACCATGTATATTTCTACTTTTATTTAAATATCTTTTAATGTTAAATTTCTTTTAAAGTGTGTTTCAGACATTAATGTTAAACATTATAATTTTCAGCCTTATTGCACATTACATAATTTGTTTTAAATAAAAGAAGTTATATGCAATGAATTTGTTTTAAATGATAAAATGAGCTTATTTACATTACCATTTACATATCTGTCTACAATAATGACTTAACTAGAGTAAATAATATAATAGTGATGAAAAAAATAAATATGTATGAAAATTTGTAATTTGGGTCAGAAGAAAGCCCCCCTCCCTCCCGGTTGACTGATTTTTGTGTTTTACGAGCTTTGAAATTTTAACGGATGTCACCAAGGTAGGATGAAGATTTGAAGAAATGTTTCAAAAATTCTGTCTTGAGTGCAACCTTAATAGGTACGACTTCTGTAGCTTAAAAATGTAGTCCGGGCTCTGCCTATTTCAACATTGGGAAAAATGAATTAACGCAAACGTTTGCCAGAAATCAAGAAATAATTTATGTAATTATTAATTCTGTTTTTCACATTCCTTGAAATATGATGTATCCGTCTGATTCAAACAGTTCCAATTTGCATTGACAAGTTATGATTTCTAATTCAGATGTAGATAATGGGTAATTCTTCAAAAAGGGGTTTGGACGGCCACATGCATTCAGGAGTGAATGTTTATTTATTTATTTTACGAGCATCGCAACGACGGCGACTTGCTCTTTTTTTTTTTTTTTTTTTTTTTTTTTTTTTTTTTTTTTTTTTTTTTTTTTTTTTTAACAGTAACAGTCTTTTTTAACAGTAACTTATAGTACTAAATACAAAAAAAAAAAAAAAGTTTAAGGAGAGCATAAGACAAAAGTTAGTAGGTTTGTGTTAAGAATTAATTGCTAAACATTATTTAGAGCCTTGCTATTTGAACTATAGTTAATGTATTTACATAACTTATCAATAAAACTAACTGCCATTATTTAACTATTTATTAGGTCATGGAGGATGCTACATGTTGTGGTTTTCCATTAATGACCAAGTAAAATTGAGTAATAATTACATAATAGGGAGAGAACAAAAAAAAATAAATAAATAAAATAAAAATAAATAAATAAAAATAATCTTAAAATATCTTTCGTTTCCTCAGATTCTGTGGTAAATGTTTATGTGTTTTAAATATTGAAGTATAGAGTTTATGTATGGACTACCCTCTGTGAGAAGTTCTTGTAGGTCGTGTGGAATGTTCAGTTTGTCGCGTCTTTTACATTCAGTGAGTATGTGTTTAATTGTCAGTGTTGTGTTACAAACTCTGCATATCGGTTTGTCCTTTTTCTCCATGAGGTAATTATGTGTGAGCAACGAGTGTCCAATGCGAAGTCTGGTCAGTACTACTTGGTCTCTTCTTGTCAAGGTATGTTGTTCGTTACTCCATGCTTTTACTGTGTTCTTAATTTGTGATAATTTGTTGTTTGTTTGTAGCCAGTGTTGCAACCAGTCGTTTAATATTTTTGTGCGTAATGTGTGAACTAAATCATCTAACGTTATGTTTTCAATGTCTACGATCTGTTTATTAGTTGCGTCTTTTGCATGTTTGTCTACTGATGTACTTAGTCCGATATCCTCGTGTCCGGGTAGCCATAATAGTGTAAGTGTGTGATTGCTGAGTCTGTGTTATTGTTCGTATATCTGTTTAATTATTGGGTGGTTAGTATAAATATTATCGAGGGAGCGTAAAGAACTGAGTGAGTCTGTACATAGGAGTATGTTGGTGTTTTCAGTGTTATGTAGTTTTGTAAGGGCTAAGTGTATGGCGTGTAATTCGGCTGTGTAGATACTTGTGTTGTCATCTAATTTGATTGAATGTGTTTGGTTTTCGTTAATGGCTGCTAGTGCAGTTCCAGATGTTGTCTTCGATCCGTCTGTGTAGATGTGAATATGGTTACGTTTGTCTGCCAAAAGTGAGGTAAATATGGTTTTGTTATAAATTTTGTTGGATAGTGGATGATTTTTTTTAAATTGTGCTAGTGTTAAGTCAATCATGTACTTCTTTACGCTCCAAGGAGGGAATGTTAACGGTGTGTTTGTGTATGTGGGTTTGTGTAGTGTATCTCTATCAGTATGATGATGCGTCTATCTTATGAGTAGTGGCTTCTGTTTTGGATTTTTTTGTATGTATTTGTTTATCATGGAGCTGTCCATATAGTTCCTCTATTCAGGAGTGAATAGTGTCTTGCGTAGACGAATAGGGGTATTTTCCTCTCCAATCTGAAGTAGGTTTATTCGAATAGAGATCCATGTGAAGAGCTGTTTATTCTTTGGTAGGAATTGTATATAATGGCTGGTGATTGCAAGATGGAGTCTGTTGAAACAAATAGCAAGGCCCTATGGAGATAGAAGGCGTACATTCATTAAAGTTAATTTCACATTCCAGTTACTGGGTCGATGTTGAATATGGAATTCACAACTTAAGATTCATTCACATGTTAATGGGTTCTTGAAGGGATTTGAGGAAACATATTGGAAGTAATTTCCGCGTGAATCGGTCTTCATTAGCGCGTTTCCGTGCGAATTTCATAAAATCATCTAAAATACTATACAATAAAAATGTTTGTCGAGAAAATCCTCACCTAATTACAGATGATTAAAATACAAGAATTGTTTCTCATTAAAAATATCAAGTCGGTGAAAATAGTTTGCAAATATCTTCCTATTATTGAAATTGTGAAAGGTTTTATACATAAACCACGGATGTTAAAAAAAAAAAAATTATTTCGTTTAGAGCCTTCTGCTCAAATTCAGGAACATAAATATGCTCTAGGTCCACCCGACAAACATATGTAATTTACTGTATAATATATAGTATTATTTTCCGTACATGGCCACTGCGCATGCGCAAACGCCAGCGGACACGTTTTTGTAATACATACCCTCCTCTTTCTCGTACATGGTCACGCCACTGCGCATACAGTATTCTTTTTCGTACATGCGCGAACGCAACTGCGTAAGCGCGAACGTCAGCGGACACTTTTTTGTGACAAAAACAGTATTCTTTTTCGTTTATGCGCGAACGTCAGCGGACACTTTTTTGTGACACTTTTTTGTAACGGTTTTTTCCAGTTTAGTCACCGCTAAAGCATATTTATTCTAAAAAAGATTGACAGCTTGTATACAGCCCTTTCCTAAAGGTGTAGCATTTGGCGTGGCGTAATAAATGAAATTAGGCTAGTTATCAATAATTATGAATTACACAAAGGCGATTAAGGTGAGTGATGAGGTGATCACTAAATTCTATGTAGTAAGTACATAAGAGATCCACGAAGTAAATTAGAAAATTAAGCAATAAAAACGAACGTCCGATTATTATTATTAAAAAAAAACTTAATACTTTGATATATATATATATATATATATATATATATATATATATATATATATATATATATATATATAACCTCATAGATACTAGGTTTTATTTTATGTAAATATTCTTATTTCTTTAATATATAGATATGTATGTTTGCGTATATGTTTCAATTATTTTTTTAATTGGTGAGTAATTTTAGGTCAATTTTAGTACCTCATATCTGTATTTATAAGATAAAATTGTATACGAGGTAAGGTCCATAAGTTTCCGGCCTGTCCTGCTTCCCCTCCTTCAAACGTGCCGGAACCTGCACGCCTATGCATGCCTGCACACTCCATACCCATCGCCCGCACTTCCTCAGTCTTGTCAGTCAGTGTCCAGCCTTGAAGGAAACTCCCCATTTTTACAATGTTCAAACTCGAGTACCGTGCGGTAATTAAATTCTTTTGTAAAGAGGGTCTTACTCCTCCGCAAATTAAAGAGCGCTTGGATTGTGTATACGGGCAGTCCTCCCTCTCGTATTCCACAGTGAAAGAATGGGCAAAATTATTTAAGTTAGGGAGAGAAAGTCTAGAAGATGACCCACGTCCCAGTCGCCCATTGGAAGCTGTCATTATTGAAACAATCCAACTTGTGGAATCTGAATTGCTTTCTGACCGGCGACTAAAAACCAAGGAAATAGCAGCGAGGTTAGGGCTTTCAAAACCAAGTGTTTTGAGGATCATCAAAGAACATTTGCATATGAACAAGGTTATTGCAAGATGGGTTCCAAAAATTCTTTCAGCTGCTCAAAAACAGGAACGAGTTCATTGCTGCAATGAATTTTTACGCGAGTATAATGCCGACCCAAGGAATTTTTTGGACTCAATTGTAACTGGGGATGAGACAATGGTTCTATATTATGACCCACTCAGCAAAAGTGAGTCCATGGATTGGAGAAGACCAGGAGAAGCGCCTCCTTTAAAGGCAAAAGTCACGCAGTCAACAAAAAAGATAATGGCCACAATTTTTTGGGACTGTAAAGGAATACTACTGATAGATTTTAAAGAAAGGAATACCACAATGAATGGTGAGTATTAAGCAGCCCTACTTCACCGGTTACGAGACGCCAGTAAAGAGAAGAGGCGAGGGAAGTTAAGCAGAGGTGTCCGCCTTCTTCACGACAATGCCTCTGTCCACACAGCATTGATTTCCAAGGCCGCTGTGAAGGACTGTGGATTCCAAAAAATCTCTCATCCACCCTATAGCCCAGACTTGGCCCCTAGCGATTTCTACCTTTTCTCAAAGTTAAAATCTGACCTTCGTGGAAGGCGATTTAACACCGACGAAGAGCTCCAAGCAGCAGTGGAAGAACATTTTTTTAACAAAGAAGACAATTATTTTTTTTCATGATATAGAAATGTTGCCAAAGCGTTGTATTAAGTGTGTTGAACTTAGAGAATATATTGAAAAACAGTAAAACCAGTTTTTTTCTTTCACCTTTCCTTCTATCCCAGGCGGGAAACTTTTGGACCTTACCTCGTACCGTCCTGCACTTTGACAATAGCTATATCGGGGAGTGAGGGTGTGTATCAGGAAAAAAAAAATCCCCTAAATGAATACTAGTAAAATATATCGAAAAAATATATACACAGTAGGTACAAGGTCTAATTTAAAATATATATATATATATATATATATATATATATATATATATATATATATATAAACATAATAAAAGGGGGGAAAAAATCCTGACTTCCTAAGGAAAGCACGCCCTTCACTAGGAACATGGGATGTGTGGTTGCGCGTTACAATAACATGGTAGGGCGCTGACGACCGTGAGGTTTTTCGCCCCATATTGTCCAAACAAACAAACATCCATTTACATATAGTACAGATTTATAGGACGAGTTCTCTACAGGTTACCATCCTTTTTGTTAGCAAGAATAGACCTGACGCTTTTACTTTATAAAAAAAGACAAAAAAACAAAACAAAAAAAAAACACCTGGTGTGAAGTGAACTCAGAGCCGTAGGCATAGAGTGCTCACGCAATGACACACTTGGCTGTCAGGCCTCCTTGTTAACATTTAAAAAAAATAAATATGGAGTGTTATTATTTTAATAGAACATTGTTGACATCTTATTATTATTATTGTTATTTGTGCAAAAAACTAATTGTTTGGGTCCAAAATAAAAATTATATTTGCTTGTTGTTTGCCTTTATTGGTTAACTTGAAATCACATGTTCCAAAACCATGTGTTTTTATACTGCCAAATAATTTGTATGGGATTGGAAAGTAATAATATCAACTAAGAATAGGCATTTGTACATACCCTGGCATATCCGGTCATCTGTGCTTTCCCCCTCTTCCAGTTGATAGTTTTGGCTTTAAAATGTGGAATTATTTTACGAGACATTTTTTGTTTTCCACGTATAATGCGTTACTCCACCTTTTAAAACGTTACACTCGAACAGCGAGCACGTACCACTCATAACCCGACGAACATCCCGCACATCTAAGGGAACCTTCAAGGGATAAGAATTTTTCGAAAATTGTTTCCCACTAGGGAATACCGTTGGAGGACACAATCTCATGACAAACAACATCGGAAACACCGTAATGAAACCTCCGAGTGTTTATCTTTCAACACGATTACATATGATTTGCAAGAACTTATATTTTTAAACAGGAAAAATTTGAAATTATTAATAATCTACAAAATGGACTATATGTGGACATTAACACTGGAAACCCCGCTTGATAACAACTAAAACCAATTCGTAGCCGATGCAATAGAGCGTATGCAGTGTTTACGCTCATTAAACGGCGCAATCAACCCCCCCCCAGAAATACAAACGACTGAATATTATCAATATTAATGCTGGGATGTAGAACGTGACTGTTTTACCTAAGCAAGTAATGAAAGAGACGTTCCAATGAGTAAGCTATATTATGCCATATACAAATATTATATTTGTACATTTCCTGAACAAAAAAAATATTCCGTATTCTAAAATTTTAGGGCATGTTTGTCTGAGTGAGAGAGAGAGTGAGAGGGAGGGGGGGGGGGGGGTAGGAGGGAGGGAAAAGTGTATGATTTTGACAAGCTTTGAGACAAAAATGCTTCGTCAAGCGGGCATATTCGCCTCTTAAGCTACTGATATATTTATGGACGAAAATACAATGATTTTAATATACGCCATATATCCCGCAAAAGTTCCGGATAAAGTTCATTCAGATAGACGGAAAAGTTTAATTGCGCAGGCGCGGACTTTTGATGGAAATATCCCTTTTACTTCACTTCTGTTTAGCAGCATACTTTGATCTTTCGGGAAATTTGGTCTCCAAATAGATGTTTATTGCCGGGAGACAGTAGGTACTTTTTGGGAAAATGAGTTGCAGAATCTCAGGAGATCCGTCCATTTTGCCAGAGTTCTTCATCATTTCTTAAGAATTATGTTTACAATAGCTCGTTCAGGTAGTCGAAATAGTTCAAGTGCACGAACTTCAGGAGGGAAATAGTCCTTTTCACACGCTCTTCTATTCGTCATTTGCATAGCCTTTTAATGAACGCCACTTTAACACATTGGCTTCGACATACATGTCCCGTCCAGGCTTCCACGGAAGTACGGCTGGCAAAATAGCTATCTAAGCTTACGATGTTTGTAACTTCTAAACAAAAATAAAAAAAAATCTAAAAAAAAAATACAACAATCAAAAACTTCTCAGTCCAGAAATTAAACGTATACTAAAGAACGAAATCGGCTCGTGGGACACCAGTGTAAATTTTTTTTTCATTAACTCGTAGGCTTCGACGGTCCGAGTCATTACACATATTATAGTCTTCTCGTATTGACCGTGTCACAAATTTCTTTGCCGACGTTTCGCTAGTCATACTGCCAGCTTCTTCAGGGCTTAGTCTGAGAATGAGGATGTTCTTCTAGTTCTTCTGTATAAATACCTCTCTTTGTATTCATCCGCGGGCGTAGTCTGCTCTTCCATGTCTCTGATTGGTTGGTCCCGGTCTTGCTTGATTCTGGTTGGTGGGTTCCATCTGGATCATTGATTGGCTGAATTTCGTTTTTTCTTTTTTCTCTAGGGTTAATTACCGGATGCCATAATTTGCTGAGCTTGTATCCATCTTCTTTGTTGAAATTTTCAGGGCATCGTACTATTTCTATGGCTTCCCTTTTGATCCGTTCTTGATAATTTTCTATTTTCACCAGAATGCTTACTTGGTCGAACTGGATAGCATGATTAGTGTTATAAAATGTTCTGCTACCGCCGATTTTTCAATGTTGCCATTCTTAACCGTCTTCATATGTTCTGTTATTCTAGTGCACACCAATCTTCCTGTCTGTCCAATGTATTCTTTTCCGCAGGAGCATGGGATACTGTAGACACCTGGTGATTTTAACTGTAAATTTTCTTTGGGGTTATTTATTATTTGACTTATCTTGCAGTCAGTGGTGTACACTGTTTTTATGTTATGTTTCTTTAGAAACTTTGTAATCTTCTCTGTAGTACCTTTTACATAGGGAATGATAACTTTTTTCTCGTATGGGTCTTTTTTTTTTCACTGTTATGCCGAGTTAAAAGCTGAAACTTGTTCAATCATTTTTTTTTTTTTTTTTAAATATATATATTTAACTTGATTCTTACGATTCCTCTATGTAATATTTGTAAAGTTTGAGAATATAACATAGGTACGTATTTTGCATTATCAAGTACTCATTTGTTTGTTATCTAATCCCACCCCTGTTTCAAAGAAGTTATCATATAACCTTTAGTAACAAAAATATTAAGCAATAACCTTCAGAAAGTGTTTTTTTTTTTTTTTTTTTTTTAACTTCGTGTGATGTATAGATGTTTCGTGGTGGTGCTCTCTATCACCCCAATCAAGGCATAAATGGACCATGTGGCTGACATAACTTAAAAAAAAAAAAAAAAATCTCCATTTTTCTAGCCAGGAATATGAATCCTAATGCGCAGGAGTGAAATGGGAGGGTAACATTTTCTGGGTTGTATAGTACTATAATAATTTAAAAAATAAATCTCCTTCTTAATATATTTAATGAAATATTCACTTAAAGGGCAATAATTTAAGGTTGAAATAATATACAGTTATAACATAAGTGATGTTGATAAGAGGAATTTATATAAGAACTTGTGAATATAGAATTTCAATGTTGAGAATTGTACAAATGCTTTGTAAATTTGAGCGAGTTTGCATAAAGCCATAGAAATGTAAATCTCATTACTGAAATTGATTGTTCTCTCTAGTAAAGTGTATCTTATGGAACAACATTGGTTTCCTCGCTTAGCCTACATTCACTAAAACCCAAAGTACATTATTTCCAATAAATTATCACTTTTAATTTCAATAAATTATATTTTTTAATACCAAGAAATTATAATTTAATGCCTTAATCAAATCAGTCCCGAAAAGGCTACGAGGGCCCAGAAGGGCAGATACTGTAGAGGTATCTGATTCTTCACCAGATGGTCAGTAGTATGCTCCAGCCACCTGATTTTTCCCATTATAGGTATCCGTTGATAAATTAATTAGAGGCTGGGTAGGCATAGGGACGGCCTGGGATCTCGAATCGCTCGAGCGTTGGACTCATCTATATAATGTTTGGCAAGTCCATGAAACTTTATTATTTACCAGATATCGTGAAACCTTATAAATATTAAAATCCTAATTATTCCCCTGATATTGAAATATATGTATCATACTTGGAAGAAACAAAAACAACAGAACTTCAGGTCTTACTCTTGGGACAAACTAAGTACGAGGTATAATGTCAAAAAAACTGAATAAATTGCATACAACGTGGCATTGCACACAAGAATGAAAAGAAATTCTTAAATGAAATAAAGAGCTATTCAAAACCATGGTTAGCAGATGTTTTCAAATAAATTTGAACAGCTTTGTGTTTAGTGGATAAGATACTAAAATATTGTATTAGGTTCTACATTTGAACGAGTTAGTCATTTCATCCCGGATAATTATTTTACTTCATATAATGGCATTGTGACCCTTTCTCGATAATTTATATTTTATTGATGAGCTTGCGCAAAAAATACAATTATTTCATATAATTTTAATTACACAATTGAAATTATACATATATATCCAGTTCCATAATTAATGATACATCAACAACAAAATACTATAGATATATTCAATTATACAGTTAATGAAATTTGTAATGACGTTTTTAGAATATAATATTAACTTTCTCAAGAAAACTATATAAATGTATTCCATGTTTTGTTTGTGTAACTTTTGTAATTTGTTAAGAAGCGGTGTAGACGAGAAACGTGAAGAGCAATAAATAATGAATATGATGAGAGGTTGAAGTGTTTTAAATAAATGGATAAGCTTCTGACATTTTAAAAATAAATTAATTCGTCTTTTGCTTTCCGTAAATAAGTGTTTTACTGTAAATCCTTAATGCCATATGCCACAAGTTGATTTCGTTGTCCTGCCTAGTAAACATATTAATTTATAGCCCAATTTTTAATAATTTTATACATTTTTCAATTATAATTATAAACAAACCTGCTGTTTTAATGATTTGTCGTAATAATCCAGCTCTGGAAAAAATGATAATTTCCACTAAAAATAATAATTACATGTACACGTCGAATGGGAAAACTATGGCCTATGTCCCCTTTTGAAATGGAATCAACATTTCTACACTTGATTTGAACGGGGTTTAGAAAGTTTTAAATGAAAATGATTTAACCAGGTGATAGAAGGAAAAAATCATTATATTTTTAAGAAAAACAATTATTTTGATTAAAAAGTGGATTTAAACCATTTTGAAAATCATCGCATCAATTGTTACATTTCTCATGGGCTTATATAAGGGGGGCTGAGGCGGATGCAGCGCCCCCTGCCCGAAATTTTGGTGAGAACATTTCACGTAAAAAAAAAGCCTATAACAACGAAAAATGACTTCTACATTTACCTTGGTCTACTAGGTATCCAGAGGACCTTAAAACCCACCATTTACACTAAAATATTTAAAATTTTCCCTACACCCCAAATGCCTAGGGGCTCCCAGCCCCCCCCCCAGTTATTTTCTATATACGTTAGTGACATTTCTATAGTTTTTATGTATAAAGACGCTTTAAAAACTTTTCTATATAGACAATTTGAAATCTAAAGGGTCTGCTGCGTTAGAAATAGGAAAAGAAAAGAAGCGTCGGAAAAAGGAGCATTCACATAATCCTCTCATGCATTATTTACTATGTACCTGTGCCTTTTCGCCGCAATACGAAGGCTATGCCTTGAGTTATACGGTCACCATGGGACGGGACGGAGGTCCAACTACCCCTTTACCATTTATAACAGCCACCCTTATTCCTCCAAGAAAGAGTTTTCTCATGAAAAGGATAAGACATTTCTTTTAAAAGAGATCAGAAGCATCATGCTAAAACGGAATACCGATGAGGACGACCTTGTCAGGAACGGTAATTCTATTGGAATATTTTACATGAAAAGAGACCGGTGGCCGACGTATGCAAACAAATTGATTACTGATTCTGTAGGTTAAACTTCGGAATTCAAATTAGTCCGCTTTGCAGTGTGGCATCTTAATGCATACTGTTCTTATCCGTAGTGTCTTTTGGAATTTTTAGAATAGATATAGATAATACCCTGTGAAAAATTTAGTCACTTACTCCAATGAAATATTGAATAACAGTGGGATTCTGTGCGACACAAGGTACAGAAAGTAACTCATTTAGGTAAACAAATTACTCATTTGGCCTCTTTGGGTGCTGCTCGGAATCCTCTACTCCTAACAACATACATTGTTTCTCTTTTACGCTTCTTTTTTACTGACAAATACATTTCACTGCTAACCGTTCAAAGGAACTATAAGAATATGTTTTACGTTTTAAGCTCTTATTTCTTAAGTGAAATTGAAAATTACTTGAGAGAACATCTTGTTGAGGATTTAGTAATCATTCCAAATGTTAGACTTCACTAACAAAGATTTTCAAACATAGCTAAAATAAATTAATTTCGATAAATGAATCGATCCATACAAAAAGAGCTTCAGTCTAAAATCAGTAGTTTTGAGAAAACTAGACTTAAGCCCTTTCTATATGGAATAATAAAATTAGGACTATGTTTCTATGGCAACTATGTATTGGAATGAAGTCCTTTTATCATAAAAATGTGAAGTTACCTTTAGATACAAAGAATTCATCACTCATACTAACAAAAATATTATCGGAACTCATATTGGGAAAAAATGGACTGAAGTTCTTTTTGCATGCATCGATTCAAATGTCAACAGAACATTTGACGGATCTATTTGACGAATTTCAACTGAACCATCCACTTTAATTCAAAAAGCAACAACGAAAACGTCATGTAATAAAGAACTAAGAAAAACGGTTAGAAAGAAGCGTTAAAATCAACGGAACCAATTCCTTTGAAGTTTTAAGCGGTTATTTCTCGACTGTGATATTTCCTTGGTTACTTGAGATCTGTCCTTGAAGGGTATTAAGTAATCTTTCAAAAGGTAACACTTCAGTTACTACTACCTTCAAACATAACCAAAATAACTTAGATTGGCTAAATGCCAAACATCTTGTTCAATTGAGGCATTACCAAAATTTCTCATATTATACAAATGCGAACACAATAAACTGAAGATGCCACACTGTACACTGTTAATGAACAAAATTAACGGTAAAATAAAAATAAATACATCAATTGGGTAGTTCGCCCTTCTGGTTGGGAGCGCCCCGATTGAACTGAATTTCAACTAAATCCATCATTTCATTAACCAAACCGAAATTTAGTTAAGAAAAATAGATTCATCCAGTTTTCTTAAAAACAGTTACAGATATAACCATCAAAATGGTATCATTCGTTTTCCTACGTTATATAACCTAGCAAGCCGATTTACTAAAAACCATAAGTGCTATGACTTTGGACCATTGTTGAGATTGCTAGAGCGCAAACAAATACCACCTGTCATTTTGTTTGATTGGAGTTGTGAAATGTATAATGTTCTAGTCGACACTTCCGGATTGCGTCAGTGAGTCGACATCATAAGCGGGTATTCTTTCTACGGAGTGAGGGAGGGAAACAATAAAAGAGCCTAGAATCCTTATGATACACAACACGACGTTGCTCGGTCGACGTTGTTGTTCGGTTAATAATAAGTATTATTGTTAGTTAATATTACAGGCCAACCCGCAGGAACTTCCACATCTCTGTTATTAAGTGGAAAATATTGAAAAAACTCATCACATTTCACCAATATAAATTTCCGGGATTGTTTTCTCCTATTGTGTTGGTAGATTTTTTTTTTCTTATTATTTTTTTTATTTTATTTTTTTATGGCGCACATACGTCTGGGCCATTAGCGCCGACATCCATGAGTCAGTGGGGAATTTTCTATTAATATTTTTTATATTTAATAGGAAAATGCAAGTGCAGGATATCAGGCATATGAATTCCAATCACCGTAAAAACATCAAATCCTTCGTGTGGCAAGAGACCATACGACCACCGAGGGCAAATCACGCAAACCAACTCGAAAGGTCAATGCCAATGTTTCTTTCTACTTAATTAGATTAAAGAAATAATTTTATGACAAAGAAGTTATTATTGCAAACATAAATAATCTACAAACATTATGGTCGTCGGGTTTTGACCGTGTCATCATGTTCTTTACCAACGTTTCGCTCGCCATGCCGCTAGCTTCCTCAGGGATAAGTCTAAGATGCTCATGGGCCTCGCGGCTGTCCGGAAAGTAGAAGTATTTATACAGAAACTCCAATAGGTTAGAGTCTGGTATAAAGCGATATGTCTAACTTCAGCGATAAACCGCAATAGTGTTGTTCCTAAGGTAACCAGGAAGATCCAGGAATCTTGGAAAATTCCTGGATAGCGGATGTCCACACATTTTCGGCTTAGTGCTGGATCTTCAGAATTATTAATTAACGCTTTTATTTAATTATTCCTACTATGCTGAAGTTAAAATATATTTAGTCAAAAATAATTTTAAATGACTTAATTAAATGTTTATTTATTTATTTTCGTTTTTCACCATTTGGTGGTAATGCTATATATTTTTTTCCTTAATATCTTTCTACTATCTTATATAAATTTGTATGTTTTAGGTATTTCATAAGTTCATCAAAATGGTAATTTAAATTTTGTCCTGAGTCTTCATAGATCAGTATTCATAGGTGAGTATTGGAGTAAGTACATGTCGACCTTGACATAATGTAGGAGTGAGACAGTCGTGCATGGCCAATCTTTAGACGGCATAAAATGAAATAATTAAATAAAAAAAGTTATTTTACAGTGTTGGTATAGATAGTTGTTCCCTTACATCATTATTTTATAAGAAGTCAAAGAATAGGTTGGATTCGGCTAAGAAAAACATCCAAATTTTCGGAAAATTCTATATATTCAACATTCGGCGTGTTCTTTGACAGCCTTATCCCCCCCCCCAAAAAAAAACAACTAAAGAAGGCTTTTAAAGAGCATGCATAAATATTCAAAATACAGATTTTTCCGAAAATATGACTGTTTTTCTAAGCCAAATATCACCTATTTCATTAATTACCCCCATCTATTGCGCCAACTATCAACAGAATTTGACCTTGAGATAAATATTACACTGTGCCGTTTATATGAAACATTGGTCCCATTGTAGGAACTCACTAGTTATGCTTTGACATAATGCTTGTATGCCTAATCGGCAAAGTAACTAATTATAAAACAGCAGAATCTGGGCTCAAAACCAATTTTTCTAATCTTTAATTAATTAATTATCTAATCTTATACAAATATAAAGATTAGATAATTAATTAAGTGAAGGTCTGAATCAAGTCACCAATTTATTGTATTATAAAAATATATCGAACAATATGATAAATAGATCTGAATATATTATGTATATAAATATACATGATGTATCACACGTATCGAAAAAAGGGGGTGAAACTAGACCAAAAAATGTTGCGAGACGCCCTTTCATATATTGTTTTGTTCAATAATTAAGGCGTTTAAAGGCTATTCCTGGGGAAAATACTTGGTTTTTGCAAGGAAATTTCACTTTTCTCTGCTTGCACACATTTTTTTACAACGTTCCACGAGTGACTTTTTCAAACTGCAATATATATTCAAAAAGTTGATATTAATAATAAATTCTACTTAGCGAGAATTTTTTGCAGGCTATTGAATCTGTCAAACACTGTAAAAACTCTTGACTCGATATGCGGTCTGTTTTGTATACTTACAAGTTAAAAAGTTTGCCCTGTAAAGTTATCTAGCCTGTCCCTTGTAATTATACAGTTTACGTACTGCGTTTATATAATTTCTAAGTATTTATAAGCGTTTATATATTTTCTAAGTATTTATGGTTACATATTCATAGACGTCTGTATCACCAAAATATTCATGATATAAAATTTCAAATGTTTAGTTGTTTTTTTTCATTTATATTGAACATGATCAACAAATTCTCCAATTTCATACCATTTTCTAAATGAATTTAGATTTAAAGTATCATTGAATCAATAGTGACGCAAAATTCTAAACTACTCTTGGTTATTTAAAAATTTTATTTCTAATACTTCTTCTATTCCAAAAGTAACCAAAATAGCTTCGTTCATTTTCCTTTTATAAACATACAAAATTTTAGCGCGCTACGATTCTTTTACGCGAATACAGCCAAAAATTCTATGGATGGAATGATTCTACTGGCTAACGAACTCGATGTTTTGAATCAGAATAAGAATTTTCGTACCAAGTTGTATTAAAATTGGACGATTTTTGGGCCAGCTACAAAGCTTACAGCCAAATATGAATAGAAATATATATACATATACATATATATATATATATATATATATATATATATATATATATATATATATATATACAAATTTGAACTAATGTCATTTTCATGATCCATGGGCAATGAAACCTGAAATTTTTTAGTTGGCACTTCCGGATTGCGTCATAAGGTCAACCTCATAAGCGTGGTTCCTCCCTATAGAGACAGAGAGAAAACGCACTAAAATGAAGTAAAAATTTTCCTTAATAAAGAATCTTCTTGATCAAAAATTGTACTTAACTTACAAAACGATCATTTGTTTTTAATTAAGATTTATTTACTCAGATTATGGATAAAAAAAATTCTTCTCTACCTTGAATTAATATAATTCCTCTTTAGAGCAGGAGAAGAGAGAAAAAAATGAATTCCAATTAGGCTTTGGATTCTTTTCTAGTTATTTTTCTTAATTAGGTTTAATTACAAAGCAAAATCTACTTAATATAACAGAAAGGTATAAATTCTTCATATATTTTGCGTCCGTGTTATTCTTCTTATTATACAATTAAACATTTTTTAATCCGGTTTGAATATAATATAATAAATTTCCAGCATAAGAATGTGTAAGAGGGCTATTTTTGTTTGAATACGAAAAATATCTTGGCTACTTGGTGATGAGAACTTTAAATAGTAGTTATTAGAAATGTAGATTATTAAAATATGAAGATATAAATAAAATATTAACACATTCTCCTTAAATTATTATCATTTTTTTTTAAATTAATGATTAGATGAGACTTTATTCAAATGTAGAAGTTATAGAAATAGGCGGAAGATCAATAAAACTGTAACTATATTTAAACACTCTCCTATATGTTCCACATATTTATGGCGGCTCTTCAGGAGAAAACTTTATAAATAAACAGCCACAACCTGAGGATGACCTTCCAGGAGAAGAGTCACGTCCAAGATGTGGCTGTAACCGTATTTATTTTTTAAATTTTGCCCTGAAAAGTAAATATGTAACAACAAATATATTGTTATAGTATGTTGTGAAATGATATTTAGATAATTTCAATTTTATCGTAAACTTTCTTGCAGTTATTATAGTTTTTAGTGTTCATTATTATTTTATTTATTTTGTAACTTCGTTTATTATCTCACTATCACTATCATTTTGTATTTTGTTTTGTCAGATTTTATATATATACGTGTATATATATATATATATATATATATATATATATATATATATATATAAAATTACTTTTATTTTTAATATTCTATTTTATTTTATAATTTGGATGTACTGTTTAGTTTATCGGTTAACGTTTTTATTAAAAGAATGTAAAATTTTCCTATGCTGCGGTACACGAAGGAAATAAAAAAATATTATATTTTAATTATGCCATTTATATTTTATTTAAGAACATTTTAATTTTACCGCCCCGATTTTTTTTAATAACAGATAAGTTGTTTAAAAATAACCAATTTTCCAGTATCACAAAAAATGAAAGACTTTACTTAATCCTCTTTATTTATTTAATAGGTATACTGCACATGTATAAATTGAAAAAAATAGTATACTCTACTTCCGGCGTTATAATCTTAAATAGCATATTCTTATTTTCCATTATAAATAGCTAATGTTTCTTGAGTCACAACAAATATAAATTTGTATTGTTTTTACACATATTATTAGATATAATAACCCAAAATGTTATTTTTTTAAATTCTATTTTGGTAAATCCTCCATTTAGCAAGTATATAAATATTTGAATATTTTAAAAACGATGGAAATATATTTCATTCAGAGAATTATATAACCGAAAGCTATTGGTCTCCTTATGTAATTTTTGTATTTCTTTTTCTTAAGCCTGAATAAAAACAGGTCATAGAAAAATCAAATTCTTAAAAAATTATTTAATTTTAATTGTACTAGGATTGAAACCAAGGGAAAACGGCAAAAGTATTAATTTTATAAATTTTAGAATTTATAAATTTGCAACCTTCCTTGAAAAATTAAAAATATAATAGAGAATTCCATTTTGGTCAGCAATCCATGGTTATTTTTTCAATTAATTACCAATTGTAAAGTCTTTAGTTTATTAGTACAATGCACATGCTAAATATAGTGCGCATACAATAATTACAAAACATCAATTGATAAAGCACAATCACACAAAGCTATAAACAACATAAACATTTAGGCAGTGGAATGACATTACTTTCTAATTCTAAGTAATTTATAGGAAGTATAGCTTAAATCACTAGATGGTAGTTGGATATTTTTTATTGTTTACGACAAAAAAAAACCCCATCATTTTATAGCAAAAAGTGATTTAAATTATTTTCAAGTCCATTATTATTTATATTGATGGAGTATGTCGTAGATATTACAGGAGTGTAATACAAAATCTCATTTGTACACATTGGCTTTTCTATTTATAATTTCATAAAATATAAAACTTGTAATACTGTTGTTTAAATATGTTACATATATGTATTCTAATAAAACTGTCCTTTATAATTTGATTAGTAATTTATCAACTCTTTATTGATGAGCCTGGAATGATACATCAATATGTCGATGGGGTTGAAATGGTTCCTCTCTTGTGGGTCAAAAGGCATTTGTATTTGTTCAATCTGAAGTGTTGGCTATAGTCATTATTTTAAGTTTCATGAATAATATTTTTGACATTTTAGGACGAATGTTAACTATGAAGTTAGGTATGTTTTTGGATGACAAGTCAATGGATTGGTTCTTTTTGCTGGATTGTAGCGGTTTGAAAGCTTCAAAAGTACCCATATCTTTGATCCAAAGTTTCTTGAGTTGTGTGCAGACAGTTATGATTTTGGCTCATAAGTATATAGTTGTGTACGGCCTACCTTTGCAGGAATGAAGCTAGTGTCTACAAAGAAGACTAGCATGGACTAGATGAGGTTCATGTTATTATTGATGCGATAGGAGTCGTACGGAGAGGGGTAGACCAGCCGCTGAGCTGGGTCTTGGCTCCGTCAGGTGTTCCCCTCCATGCCGACATAGCTGGAGGCGCAACCACTCGCGGTCGGTATAGCCGGCCCACTGGCAGCCTCCCTAGGGTCTAGGGCGCATGTCAGGCAACATCCCCTCCCACCCTGACCGGGTACCGTGGTTCCATCCTGGAAGAGATTTGGGGAAGAGTGGTAAGGATATGAACCCAGAGAGGAAGGACCTTTGCGCATGTTGACATTGTGTCCGATTGTGAAAGATATTTCAAAAGAACGATATCCACGTTTCTTGAAAGTGACTAAAAGACATTCCCTTAAAAATTGTTTTCCTATACTATAAAACCTATAAAAACTGGACCTCAGAGCATATGAATGAAAAACGTAAGTTCTTAGATTTCGTTTGGAGCAACTTTCGCCTACAAAACATGAACCGGTTGACGTATTCATGTGGCAAACGAAAAAAACCTTTCAAACGCATAAAAGTATTTTTGCATACAATTTTTTTCAAAATCGTAAGATTTTTGCATAACGCCAGAGCACACATGCTTCGATTCTTTACGCAAGAATTCCCCGAATAAACAGTGCTCGTTAAAGAACTTAGGTTAAAGAAAATAAGTGGGGATACTTTTTAGCAAGCGTAGAGATAATGGAGTTACCCACTCTTAATGTAGAATCTATATTGTAGATGATGTCGAAATCCAAATTCAACCTGAAGCTCAATTCTTGGGTTTAACACCTAACTACACGTTCCATGGGTAACGTATTTAAAAGAATTAAAAAAGAGATGCTTGAACTCTTTGATTTTTTTAAACGTTCTAACCAATACTAGATGGGGAGCTGATCGGAGGAGTATGATAATACTGTACAGAAGTTTGATTAGATCGAAATTGGACTATGGATGTGTGGCCTATGGATCTGCCAGTCCCAGAACCTTAAAAATAATAGATAGCATCCATGTTTCTGGCCTGAGAATAGCAACAGGTGCTTTCCGGACGAGTAATAATAATTACCTTGTAAAAATAATTACATTTCCTTATAATTCTTCACACGAGAACTTCCGGTACATGTATTTAAATCAAAGCAAAAATTTTGTTAACAGCAACCAAATTATTCATAGATCCATAAGATTACTATCAGATTCAGATTTCAATCCAAGCAAACTTCATCAGCTGACATAGTCAAATTTCGATCCTTGGAGTCTTCATGGTCCTAGAGTCGATCTTTCACGGACTAAATATATCAAAGGAGAGACTGTTCCTACAATATTTCAAACTAGGTAAATTGAATAGAATCAGGTTGAGGTATTCTAGAGCAAAAGAGATATTAACATTCAGTACTGTATCATGTTTATTTATACTCCAACAATTTTTTATTTTTTTATTTTACTGTAAATATAAAAATAAGAGAATCAGTTATTATTATAAGAAGTTTTATTCATAGAAGACTTCATTTTGTATGACTGTAGTGAAATTTCTTAATTACCCTTCGAGTCGAAGTAAAATGGAAGTAACATGAAGGTCTGAGTAAAGTTAGATTGTTTCCCCCTGGCACATCTGTGTTTAAGTAAACTTCCAAAGGGAGGGAATCCGAGCCGTACTCTACTCTGTCCCATTCTTCTCTGGGGGTTGGTGAGGGGGTTGAATCTCGATTCTAGGAAGGAAATGAGAATAAACTCCATTAACTAAGTGTCTTCAATTTCCTGTGCTTAGGCTTCCAGAGTCAATAGTGGATTAGAGACACCGGAGTCCGGTTCTAAAACACACAAGAGCCCCCGTTGCGCACAAACACACTGAGACGGCCGACACTCCGGACACATTCGATCGGGAACCAACACATAGACACCTTCCAGCGACTCCATTTCCAGGCCCCATTCTCTCCAGAGCACAATCCATCCGTTGTTCTGGTTACCTTACATGCATCCGACCCGGCATATGGACGAGAAGAGCCCTCCAGAACAAAGGCAGAGACAATAGGAAAGGGAAAGGGGAACATTCGTCTAAAGGAAATGGAGAAAGAAAGAAAAAGCGGAATGGCCACGCCAAATAGGTCTTCCTACAATAAATAGCACAGATTGGCCTTATTCTAAGACGTTCTAATCCTAAATAGTAATGCAAAATACATTCACCATTAAAAATAATAAATACACATAGGTAAATTAATGAATTAGTCATTGAATCACAGGCACACAAAAATAAAGTGGTTCTTTCCAAAGACGCCATACATGTATTATTATGCATTTCGACACGCTGAATCTGAATCCCGGAGTCCGTTCCACCCCATCACGTCAGGTTTAAAGAGCACTTGAAGGTCAAATGCCGTATGAAGTCGTCAAAGAAATAAATAACTAGAGCTTTCATGGTTTTGAGGGTCGCTGAATTCGAATCCGAGGTCTGTTCCACCCCATCACGACGGATTTTCGTACCAAATTTCATCAAAATCGGACCATTCGTCTTCGGCCTAGAGAGCGAACAGACAAATATATATATACAAATTTGAAACACCATCATTTTCGGTCTCTAGGGGTTCTGAAACGCAAAATTTTCTAGTCGGCACTTCTGGATCTCCCTATGGGGGAGGGAGGCACCGCGCTAAAAATGGAAAAGGTTTAATTTGCTTTAGTAAAAGTTAAATTTGACTTGAATGAAAAGATTGACTACTGAATGCCATATTTTGTGTCAATAAAAGGGATCGTTAGTAATGACTGTTATTACCCATTTTCTTTTTTCGACAGGCAATAACAAGATCCCGTATCAGATTGACGCATAGCTCATTACGAGGACATTGTGTTGTTAGTCGCTGAGTCGTCACATTTCGATATCTAACCTAATGCTTTGGACTTCCACCTGGAACCTGCAGATTTTTAGAACCTCCGTTAAATTAAGGACTTTTCATACGTTTGAAACTTCAAAAATAAATGCAAATTTATTATATTTAAGCGTGTTTTCAAATACATCAGTCTCCTCACAGCTCATTCACCGGACCGCCAAAAGATAATTTCTTTATGTCAGTTCCACTTCAGTCACCGAATAGCCATGAAAATAATTTTTTTCTTGACTAATACTTGTTGGAATTGACGGAGACCTGATATTTCTGATGGTTGTGAATAAACTTAAAAGGTTCTGCTCGAAAGTAGATTTTTCTAGATATCTCCCGAATATATATATTTTAAATGATACATTATATCTTATTTCAAAATGTAATTTTTTCCTGCATTATTTTGTGTAGTTAGTAGTTGTTAGTTATTCTGAAGAAATAGATGATTTACTAAACCGTAATATTTCTATGAAGAGGTTGCTCTCGTTATTTTTGTGGATTAAGCTGCTGACCTTTTCCCCACGATCTCGTGCAACGACTAGCTGATTGTAAGGGAGATAGAAAACTGCAGAGACTTTATTTCAACGTCAGTCCTTAACAAACCCCTTCTTAAAAAAAAGGGGTACATGGAGGTAGAATTTTATTATTATTATCTCTTCATTTAATGCTTATTGACAACTTTAATATTTTAGAATGTATGTTATTTCTTATGTTATCATTATGTTTAAAGTTAAACTGCAATCGCTTTGGCTTCTGTACGAGCAAGAATTTCTTGCTTTTCTCTATTTTTTTAAGGCATTAATTCCTTCTTTCATCACGCGCCATTTTCATTACAGAAAATGCATATAAAGAACATCATCAACCAAGTGCTGCTCCCATTATGACCTCAAGATTTGCAACTTTCCTCATTCCAATACGTAAACCATCACAAATCCCATAATTTCCAAACAATTATTTAAAAAATAAAAGCATGAGAATTTATAAACTAATTCTATTTTAAATCACAAACTAACGTCTTCTTTCAAGGATCAGACCTGAATATTCCTTTCGATATGGCCGACATATATGCTTAGTACCTTAGCAAATATATCTATAACATATATAAAAATATTCCACATTTGTTAAAACAATTAACATTTTGCATTTTGTTTTTAATAATTTATTTTTGCTTTAAATTTTTTTTTTTTTTTCTAATACTCAACGTATAATAGCAATTATTTCAGCATCAAGACGTTTTTTGTATATTTGGAGCTTTCATTTAAGCAATTGTAACTAATCTATTATTTCTATGGCTGCTGATAAATACTCAGTTTAGACTTCTTACCCTTAAATACTAAAATATTTTAATTCATTTAATTCAATGTAAATGAGTCTTTGACCAACTTTTATTTTATGAGAGAATTTTTAGTAAAAAAATTATCACCAAATTTTGTAGGTAATACAGGAAAAAGAAACCAAAAAAAATATATATATAAATAAACCAAACAACAAGCTAATAAAACTGTGACCATAGTAGTAAAATTCTTAGTACGAATGCATAAAAAAAAAAAAAAAAATACTTCTAATTACAGAAATGTATACAATAAATAAAAAATTGAATGAATGAAAAATGATGGATTCGCCGCATATAATTATGTTGGATTGACATATAAGAAAGAGGGAAAGAAAAATCTGGATCAAAATATCATAAAAATTCGAAATACCTTAATATTAATAAATTCTTGTTCAGTGGTGAATTTGCATCTGAGCCGTAATCCTAGGACTAATTGCTTTCGAAAATCCATAAGCTTCTCAGTTCCGTATCCCATGTAATTGTAGGGATTATTTAGTGAAAATATCAAATTTTACGTATGCTTTGTCAATTACTCTATCTTAGTTAAATATTTTAGAGCTTCGAACAGAGGACGAAAATAATTGTTCACTTTTATACACCACAAACCGTGCATTCATGGCTAGATTCTCTTTTAAACATTTTTTTGTTTAAACGTTTTTGATAGACTTTTATTTGATTGTAAATAGTCTCCTCTTTGGGAGGCTCTCAGTATGGGTTTTAATGAGGCCTGGTGGCCGTGACTGTTAACACTTCATGCCAAGGGTCGTGGGTTCGATTCCTACTAGAGGTGGTGGTTTTTTTTGGAAAAAAAGAAAAGGCATCAGCCCTATCCTGGCAAGAAAACGGTGGAAACATATAGATATCCGTCCTAAAATTCTTTAAATGGACGTTAAAATTTAAATAATATCAGGCCAACGTTAACCAGTGAGCTTGCTTGAGCTCCTTTCTTGGTGCTAAATTTGAATAAGTGTTCAATTCTAAGCAAATTATCGAATTCTAGGCGGTCACACCAACGAGTGAAGCGGCTGTTTGACTTTCTAAAGGGCCGCCAAGTTAATAGGTAAAATCTAGATAGAACAAACGGAACTGAAATGCTCATTTGTTTAGTTCATTTATTCAATATTTTAATATATTATTTTATTATTATTTTTCTTTATTTTTTTAGTATTTTCGATATATTTTTATTAATTCATTTTGAAAAGCAATATATCCTTTGTCGTTGGAACTAAATTTGGGCAAACAAAGCAATTATTAATAGCAATTTAATCAGAATGTACCCACAATAATACTTATTACAGAATTATATTGACAATGACCACAAAGGAATGGCGTTATTGACCTTAATGGTTGACACGCCATTATAAAAGAAAAAAAAAATTTTGTTTAGAGCCTCCGGATCAAAATCAGGAACATAAATATGCTTTAGCTCCACCCGACAAACCTATGTAATGTACTGTATAACGTACAGTCATCTTTTTCATACATGGCCACCGCCCATGCGCGAATACCAGCGGACACTTTTTTGTAAAGTTTTTTCTCAGTTTAGACATCGCTGAAACATATTTATGGTGAAAAAAATAAAATAAACATGAGATTAGTGTGTACAATTCTCACTCTCGACATAACCACAACATCTCGCCTAGCGTCCGCATCATTGTTCTACAATGTCCATACAAACAATGATAATTTTACCAAGTTAAGCCCCTCCTTTGAGGAAGGAAGACTATGATCGACCTGTTTGCAAGATACATATGTAAAGAGGGAGTAGAAAGCACGTTTGAAAGAAGGACAAAGACGTAGAGTGCCCCGTCAAATATATCGATTAACTATACCAAACCTGTCAACTCTTTCCCTTTTATCTTTTTATTTCTAGTGCCTTCATTCAGCTCTTTCTTCTTGGGACAACTATTGTTATTTTCTCTCAGCGCATTTTTTTATTTTTTTTTTATTTTACTTCGATACTCGAGAAAAACGTTTTGAAAGCATAGCATATTTATATAACTCTTCACTGTATATTTAATGGTATCTCCAATTGATAGGCTCAGTGCCAAAGGTGAATAACCTACAATTAGAACATACTGAGAAAATTAAGGTTAAAGTTTAGAAGACTTGAAAAAATTGGTGTTGGTAACAGAAACGATTTTAATTCGTCTTTATTCATTAGATACATAAAATACTTATGAATATACCATAATAATAAAAAGTTTATAGTTAAGGTTGGTCAAGTCTGCCTCTCACATGATTTAGCTTTGCAGTAAGTTCCAAAACAAACTAACAGAAGCCAGTACTAATCAATGAGGTGTAAAGGCGGGTCATTTCTATCAATTATAAAAACTTAAAATTCTCTCAGGAAAAGTGAATAACTCAAATTTGTTAAAAATGTGGGTTAGTCACCTTTGGCACTCACCCCTTCAATTATTCTTTTGGATCATTAATCGGTAAGAACATCAACGTAAATGTTTTCTATTTATAATCCGATAAAATATTTCGTGTAATGGCCAAAAGATGAATGCTTAAATTCCTTTATGCTATAAATATAATAATAAACTAGATTAGCTAAAACACTGGATCTGGAAGAACAATTAAATAAAAATAAAAAAAAAAAAAAGGCCACAAGGGCCCAGTTACTGTAGAGGTATTTGATTCTTGACCATACGGCACACTAAGGAGATAGTGTGGTAAATACTATGCTCCGGCCGCCTGATTTTCCCCTTAGCTGCTTCGACTGCTAGAGTCATTAGCACCCAAGGTACCCGTTATTAATTAAATTAATTAAAGGCTGGGTGAGCCTAGGGACGATCTGGGGCCCCAAATCCAACCCTCGAACGGCAGCACTAGAAGAAAAAATCTTTAGTGCGCGCTGGGATTTTGAACCTGGTCCTCCAGTTCATTAGTCGAGTGCTCTACCACTGAGCTAACCTCGCCCTCCAGAAGAACAATAAATTAAAATAAATAAAAAACGCAATCATAAATTATAATGATAAAACATTTCCTGGCAGCAGGAGAGACCAAATAGTCGTAACGAGGCTTAGAATTGAACAAAATTGACTAAACTAACGTTAATTCATTCTAACTAAAAATAAACTCACGTTATATTATTAGTTTAAGTTTTAGTTTGATTTTAGATTTGTAAATTTTATGTTGGAGTATTTTCTTAATAAATAGTTGTTTTTAGTTTTAGCATCTGTTTTTAGTAAGGTAATTAGTTTAATTTAATCAAAAATGACCTTAATTTATGGTTTTTGTTTACTTTGAGCTTTTAATTCACTAATTAGGTAATTGCATACATTAATTTAGAACAAGGGTAAAACAAAAATAGGTATGTATGTATTTTTGTTTAAATAAAGAGTGTTTATTTATAATGGGGAAAACATGAGGTTACAATTTCATTTTATTTTAACCCTCCGTCGACCACGTGAGAGTGAGTTACACCGTCCCCCACGTGGGGTCAAACAGGATCCCACTTACATTTATGGTAGTAACGTGCTAATACTTCATAAGACTACCTTAAAAACATATTCAATCAATTTGTAGGTGCCTGAGAAGATACAATCCAAATATGCAGTCTCAGGTTCCAAAATTGTGGTTGTAGGATTTGAAATTGCATTACCGAAAGACAATAACACAGGAAAATGGAATAATAGTCTCTGAAATGTTTAATACCATTTTATATTTGAACAAAAGAAGGAACTTGAGTTAACAAATAACAGCTTTTTTTGAGAAAACATTACTTCATAATCCTCACTTTAGCCAGCCTCCTTCTCATATGAGGCTCAGCAAAGCTGTATGCAAGATGTTTCAAAAAATATCTTCGAAATGATTTTTTTCCTGCTAAGATGTATAAATCCCAGCTGTTAACTCCCATTATGTCAAAAATCCCATAGAAATGTCTCATTGGCTAACGACATAGTACCTCTTTGTTGCGTAAGTGTGATACATTCTGACTAATCAATCAACTCCTCTTTTCGTCCGATTGTGAAATTCGACGAATTCTGTTGTATCTTGATAGCAGTTACTACCATGTGATGCAAACTAATGAAAGTGGGGGAAAAATATGTAAATATCCTAAAAAAATTGTATCACGGAAGCCCACGTGGGGTCCGCTCAGACCCCAGACCCCCTTAATTTGAAGGGTGGACTATCCTTTATGAGCGATTTGACACTGCCGATCTCCGGAGCACTATTGATTAGGAAGCTACTCAAAGAGCAGGAAGGTAGAAATACGGTGGCTATAAGGGAGGGGCAAATAGTGTGCGTGGGGTCAGCCTAGACCCCACCTGGTCGACGGAGGGGTAAATAGGCTGAAGTTGTAAGCTGATGTTTTAATAATTGACTTTAATATCGACTATATATTACTAAAATATATAATAATTACTATATAATTAATACATTACTAAAATTAAATAAAGCTTAAATTTAGTTTTTAATCAATTTCCAATGATTTAGTTCAACTGATATCTAGTAGGTAGTTAATTTAATTTTAGTTTTCCTTTTTTTTTTAGGTTGCAATTTTTATTTTAGATCTAGTTTATTCCAAAAAAAAAAGTGAATGTAGTTTTAATATTAGTTTTTAGTTTTGCGCAACGTTGCTTACGAATCTATAAATGAAAAGCCCTAAGTGGAACGAATCTAGCGAATGTTTTTTTATTTGTGTGCGCTTTTAATATTTATTGTTTATTTTTATTTTACGATACTTTACGATATTTTCATTCGTCATTCATAATGGTCGAAAACTATATATTTTTCTGTGAACAGTAAAAAAAAAAAAAATCCGTTTGCGTTCAATGAGACTTTAAGATCCAATATTTTCTTTCCGATGTAGTATTGGCCTGTCCACTGGCTGACTTCACTTAGAAATTAATTTAAGTCGTTAAGACGTTAATAATTATTTACAAATACATTTCACACTTGTTATTTTTCAATTTCCAATTTTAAAATGAGGAAGATACTTTTTGCCGAAGGGTTACTAAATTCACTTTGTAACTACTCATAATCATGGCTTCACGTTTAGTAATAATATTATTATATGCCGAAAAACATTATTTTTGCGGGCAAGTATTGAACTAGCGAAGATAAATCTTTTGAAAATGTTGAAAGTCGCCTATCCACTTTATGATACATTTTCTTTTGTGCAGTCTTCCAATGAAATGTTGGAGTGAAAGCAACTCCTTGTGCTAGGGCCACCATGAAAATTTTACAGCAGGACTTTACGGTGAGTTCACTCTCACATGAAGGAAGCAGTAAATTTATGATTGTATTCTATATCAGATATTTTTTGTATTTTAGAATCTGCGATAAATCGTGCTTTCAGCGCTAAACTTAAACGGATTTATATGCGTTCGTAGTCATTTTTTATTAAGTTTGCCCTTTTTTTCATAGATAATACAGGTACCGAGTTAAAGGAATTTATTTTACAGGGAGTCCGCATTGATAAATAAAATCCTGTACGGTATATAAACGATATTAATATAGAAAATGGCCCTTTTTCTTTGCACTTTTAATATATTTGTTGGTGAGGAAGTATTAGATAAAAATGTAAATATAAATATTAGCATTTCCGTGATAGTCATGTATTTCCTTAAATATCCCGGAAGCAGTTAGGAAATTGCCATAAGTGGAAGGGAACCTTTTCAAAAATTACTAGAACGGTTCATTTATAATTGTAGATAGAGAAATCCTAGTGGTAAAAATCGGCCTTATACATCGAAAGTGTTGGTTTTGTACCATAAACGGTTTTTGTTGATAATATTTTCATTAGTCTTTAATTTTTTTAAATTTCATTAACAATAAAATTATATTGTTAGTATCTAATAAAAATCCGATTCGCAGGAACTGCGTCATCTTAGCGCGGTTCCGTTCTTATCTCTAGTGTTTATGAAGGCATAGAATAGAAACAGTTATTACTTTATTTAGATCAATAGCGAAACAGCTATCCAAATGAAATCTCAAACAAACCAGTCTTGAAAGGTCTTGATTTACAATCTTACCTGTATGGGTCAGCTATACCATAAGTCGGGCAGAAAGGCCTCCGCTCAGAGGCATTTGGAAAGCCTTGGGATCTCTCTCTTTGAACGCTACATTTCTAACAATAAATTGATCTTCTTATTTTACCTAATCTGTTTTATTGTCAAATACATTATCTGACTATAAGCAATTTAAAAATAACAAGGAATAAAACAGACAAAAAGAACAGTTCGAATAAGCGAAATCAATTACTTTAAAGTTTTAAGCACTTATTTCTCCGATTGACATCGCCTAATCAAAACTTTCATCAGAACCATTTTTGTAGAGCATTTAGTGAGCTTTCTAATGGTCACCTTCCGTTTCGCAAGATTCTTAACCTTTTTCGAGATATTAAGGAAAGTATACAAAGTTACCAAAACTTTTTATGTCTGTTAATAAAATATTTTATTCTAACCCTTCCTAAACTCCAAACGTAACAAAAATTTCATCATATTAGTTTTAATGAATGTAGAACATGCAGAAAATGTTTCAACTGAATCCCATAATTCTAAGTACCAAAATCAAAGAGAAAACGAACAGTTCGAATAAGCGAAATCAATTACTTTAAAGTTTTATGCACTTATTTCTCCGATTGACATCGCCTAATCAAAACTTTCTTTAGAACCATTTTTGTAGAGAATTTAGTGACCTTTCTAATGGTCATCTTTCGTTTCACAAGATTCTCAACCTTTTTCGAGATATTAAGGAAAGTGTACAAAGTTACCAAAACTTTTCATGTCTGTTCATAAAATATTTTATTCTAACCCTTCCTTAACTCCAAACGTTACATAACTTTCAACATATTAGTTTTAATGAAGTTAGAACATGCAGATAATTTTTCAACTGAATCCCGTGATTCTAAGTACCCAAACCAAAAACGGAATTCAAAAACTATTTTTCCAATTTTCTCGACAACGGTTAAAGCTATCGCCTTGAAAATGGTTTCATTCGTTTTTCTATCCCAAGAAGCCTATAAAAAGAGTACTTACAAGTTTATGAACTCAAAAACGTAAGCGTTACGATTTTTTCTGCGCGAATTTCGCCCCAAACGCCATCTTCCAGTGGGCGGATTTTGCTGGTTAACGAACTTGACCTTTCAAATTGGACGACGGATTTTTGTACCAAATTTCATCAAAATCGGACCATCAGGGAAGCCAGAAATGAGCGAACAGACAAATATATATATATATATATATATATATATATATATATATATATATAAATAAATATATACATATATATATATATATATATATACATATATATATATACAAATTTGAACCACCGTTATTTTCGGTCTCTAGGGGTTCTGAAACGCGAAATTTTCTAGTCGGCACTTCCGGATTGTTTCATTGTATCAACCCTATAAGCTGGGTTCCTCCCTATGGGGGAGGGAGGAACCGCGCTAAAAGGTAAAAAAATGTGAAACGTTTTTGTAATAGAGAGTTGACGCCGTAGTAGTCGTGCTCATGACGTGGCCATTGTATGGGAAGGTTCACCATGGTCCAATTTAAAACCTTTAGAAACGTAAAGTGTATTTTAGCTCCTGAAGAGGAACCAAAGTGGTGTCCACCAATTCGTTTCTTTATTCATATTCCGTTTATTTATATGATATATTAAGGGTTAATGCTACCGTGTAACTATTTTATTACCATTTTCGTTTGTGGGCTAGAATTCTTCCTTCACTAATCTAAAATGAAATCCGCGCGTGTTTATACGAAGAAATGTTTTTAATTTGGCAAAAAATACGGTTTTCCTAGGGAAGTCCTGATTCCGAGCGAATTTAAAGATAATTTTCCCGTTGGTCCCTTTTTAAAACAATAGTCCCTTTTTCATTGTTAAGTTTTTATTGGTCCTCCTTTAATTCATTTCGAAATTAAAACCCATTTTTTAGTCTTTATTACAAGAAAGTATGAAAAAAAAACAAACTAACATTTCAGAAAATTAAACTTTAAAGTTGTTTTCTCAAAACTATGTTTTTCAAATCGGGCGATACTCTGGCGTCTTTAATCTTTGCCCGATTAACTTCAAATATTAACTGCAGCTTCCTAATGATATTTACTTGTAAAGTATCAGGCTGTACTGTTTGAAATGTCTTCAAATGTCTTGAAACTGTCGTCGCTCCTACTCCGAGTTCTGTGGCATATTCCCTAGTGCTTTTTGAGGGACAAGCTTCAAACCTTTCTTTCTGGTGGTCATTGTCAAGCTTGGTTTCTGGCCTTCCTCGCTCCTCGTTGCCAAGGTCAAAATTTCCACTTCGAAACCTGGAAAACCATCGGTAAACAGTTCGTTCATTCACCGTTCCCTCCCCGAACGCCGTTTTAATGTTCATACACGCCTCAGCAGCGCTATGACCGAGCTTAAATTCATAACGAAAAATAATACGGATTTCCGTTGAAGTCATAATTTAAGTTTTATTTTTTTCTCAGAGGATCGTTCTCACAACAAGAAAAGAGCTTTAATTCTATATGAATAACAATGATGTTTGTAAATAATGAAATAAAAAAGGGAAAGGATTAAATCGCAAAGTAAACAAAACTGACATTTCATACGGTACAGCCTGATACTTAGAATGTTTTTAATACATTGAATTATAACGATTTTAGGAACGATTTTAGACGGATTTGTTAATAGAAAATGAATAATTGTTCACAATTTTCGAAAAAATTAATTGTTCTTAAAAATCCTACGTAATTTACTAGATGTAATTTAGTTCTTTCGAAATCATTTTAGTTTTTGGTTCTAGATTAAAAATTGCTGCCTACGGAAAGATGGTTTTCGTTTGGCGGACGGATGAAATGAAACTTATTTTTTTTATACTTTAACATCCCATATAAAACGTTAGGTATAAAGAATTAAAAAATATTTATTTATTTGCTATTTATATATTTAAGAAAACGACTTTGATTTTGATCGCAGAAGGTAAGTTTTTCTATTCTAAACTTACTAAATGCCTATAATAATAAGAATCTGTTAGGTATTTACAACCTTTAGTAATTGATTTTGTTGATCATTTTTTTTCTTTTGAGTCTAACGATCGAATATACCTAATGAAGGACTATTTTCAGAGGATAATTATTCATAGAGGTAGGATATGCGAGGGACAATTTATTTCCTAGCAGGAACGCTGCATGTAGATAGTAGGATATGCAAAGCAGTAAGGATAGACCCTGACTCATCCTGCTATATGTATATCTATGTAGGAATCAGATTTGTAGCGAGCTGCTAGTTCAGACGGGGAGTGTCTGCCTGGATTCAATATATCACATCTAACTATGTATTGACTGTAAGCGATCGATAAACAGCCACTGAACTAAACACCGATCAACTGAACGCACTCATGTATGCCAATACAGCGGATGCCCGATGGGAGTGAGTATTAAGGCCTAAGCACACCATGCCTAAAGTTGTGGGTCCAATTCCCATTAGAAATGGTGGCTTTTCCGAACGAAAAATAGCATTAACCCTGTCTTGGCGAGAAAAGAGTGATAACCTTTTGATAACCCGTCCTAATAATCAAAGTAAGTTATGCTTAAGTGGACCTTATTATTTAAATAAATATAAAAAATTATGTAGGTGAGGGTGTGCAAGGATCAATGGATTATAGAAGTAAATAGCAGAAGCTGCTCCCCAAATTGTTTAAAAATTAAGCTATATTTGCGACGTTTCGAACCTGTTTTGGTACATCATCAGGCATCTAAAATGTAAAATAAAAACAAAAAATAAGGAGGAAAATTCTTCTATGGCACTAATATCAATAAATAAATAAATCTTTATTTCCATTAACCCACAGAGGAGTGAAAATAGGAACGTCAACACATTTATAATTTACATATGAAGATTTTAACAGAAATAAAGTGTATCAATACAACAATTGTACAATAAGCCATTGCAATACAATATATTAAGTAAAACAAATAGCAAAATGATGGCGGTAACTAGAGCAATGAATGTGCAAGGAGTTATTTGGTGGAAAAAAATTCTTTAACTGAATAAAAAGCATGTTCTGTCAAGTAATTCTTACATTTTTTGGAAAACAACTTTTTATCCTCCTCCTTCAATTCCTTAGTTAATTGATTGTATAAAGTTGCTCCCATGTACACAAGCCCATTTTAAAAAATGTACTGTGCTTGCCCAATGCTATTAGATTCCCTTGTGGCATAGGAGTGAATATCCCCATGCTTCTTATACAATGGGAGGTGCTTTTAGCGCGGTTCCTCCCTCCCCCATAGGGAGGAACCCCGCTTATAAGGTTGATACAATGAAACAATCCGGAACTGCCGACTAGAAAATTTTGCGTTTCAGAACCCCTAGAGACCGAAAATGATGGTGGTTCAAATTTGTATATATATATATATATATATATATATATATATATATTTGTCTGTTCGCTCTCTAGGTCGAAGACGAGTGGTCCGATTTTGATGAAATTTGGTACAAAAATCCGTCGTCCAATTTGAAAGGTCAAGTTCGTTAACCAGCGAAATCCGCCTACCGGAAGATGGCGTTTGGGGCGAAATTCGCGCAAAAAAAATCGTAACGCTTACGTTTTTGAGTTCATAAGCTTCTAAGTACTCGTTTTATATGATTCCTGGGCTAGGAAAACGAATGAAACCATTTTCATGGCGATAGCTTTAACCGATTTCGAGAAAATTGGAAAAATATTTTTTGAATACCGTTTTTGGTTTGGGTACTTAGAATCATGGGATTCAGTTGAAACATTTTCTGCATGTTCTACTTTCATCAAAACTAATATGTTGAAATTTTGGTTACGTTTGGAGTTATGGAAGGGTTAGAATAAAATATTTTATTAACAGACAAAAAAAGTTTTTATAACTTTGTATAAATTCGTTAGTATCTCGAAAACCGTTGACAATCTTGTGAAGCGGAAGATTACCATTCGGAAGCTTACTAAATGCTCTACAAAAAAGGTTATTTCGTTTATTCCAATGGTTCTTTTTGTCTGTTTTATTTCTTGTTATTTTTTAATTGCTTATAGTTGGATAATGTATTTGACAATAAAACTGGTTAAGTAAAATAACAAAAACAATTTATTGTTAGAAATATAGATTTCCAAGATTCCAAGACCTTGTCACTAGCGGGTCTGTTTCTACTGTAGCCGACCCTTCCAGGTAAGATTGTAAATCATGACCTTTCAAGACTTAACTACTCACAAGAATGGCGTTAGTGACCTTAAGGGTTGACACGCCATTATAATAATTAATTTTAAAAAAAAGACTGGTGGAACCAAAACAATAACTGCTTCTATTTTAATCTTTCCAAATTAGACTAGGGATATTTAATAATATTTAAAACTCTCAAATTGTATAGGGCTGGCACTGTTAAAATATTTAATCTTTTAAAATGATTTCTACAGGACGTGTTCCTCCTAAGGCTCAATATTGTTTGAATCGAATGCAGATACAATATATAAAAATACAATAATAATAACATAAAAATACAATAAGGCTCTAGTATATTGTAGTTTTATATTTCTATATATTGTATCTGTATTTGTATTAGTGACATAGGAGAAGTGTCTTCCTTATTATCGGTTTATATTACACATTGTAGATTCCTGATGATGAACCTAAACAGGTTCGAAACGTCGCAAATACAACTTAATGTTTTAAACAATTTTGGGACCAACTACTGATCATTAATTAATTTACAATTAGGTTGCATCGCATTCCGGCTAAATGCTGCTATTAAGATTGGATTCTTGAAAGAATTTTAAGAGAGATTTACAAATCTAGAAGTTGAGAAAAATGTATAACGTGTAAATCTTGAATAACAACCGTTGTCCGAAGAATAATAAACTTTTTCACTAAACCATAAATATCTTTCTTGCTTAACAACCGTTGCCTCATATATGAAACTCTTGAAAAGATTATATATATATATATATATATATAATTGAAATTTTCTCTTAGTAAAGGCCTTAAAGGTTAAATAATTCTAAATTCAGTTTTATGGCATTATTTTTTTTTTTTTTTGCGCGTGCGTTTTTGGCAACTATAGCCTCTTTTCAAAAGCATTATCACTGAAATTCATTTTACATATTTATTATAGTTGCTCCCAACCAGATGATATAAATTAATGTTTACAAAAAATTACATAATTATATCACATGAAGTTATTATTTATTAATTACTAGCTGTTACCCGGCGCGCCATGCTACACCTACTTTCTGCATATAGAAAAGCCTAAATAAATTAGAAAACAAATAAGTATTATTAAAATCTAATAACACGACTCTGTAACTGTTATGAACCCGTGACCTCCCAACTGTGAGTCCTAGATGACTTTGACCTAACCTATAACACCCCCCGTATCAAGACATACATGTATACCAAGTTTCGTAAAAATTGGTCTATAGTGTGGATTTGCATAAGGGACAAACATACAGACAGACAGCTGGTAGACGTTTTTGACTTAGCCTACGACACTCCCCAAATTAAGATCTACATGTGTACCGAGTTTAGTCAAAATCGGACGAACGGTGTGGATTTGTATAAGGGACAAATATACAGACAGACAGCTGGTAGACGTTTTTGACTTAGCCTACGACACTCCCCAGATTAAGATCTACATGTGTAACGAGTTTAGTCAAAATCGGACGAACGGTGTGGATTTGTATAAGGGACAAACATACAGACAGACAGCTATAAGACGTTTTTGACCTAGTCTACGGCACTCTCCAGATTATGATCTACATGTGTACCGAGTTTAGTCGAAATCGGACGAACGGTGTGGATTTGTATAAGGGACAAACATACAGACAGACAGCTGGTAGACGTTTTTGACTTAGCCTACGAAACTCCTCAGATTAAGATCTACATGTGTACCGAGTTTAGTCAAAATTGGACGATCGGTGTGGATTTGTATAAGGGACAAACATACAGACAGACAGCTGGTAGATTTTTTTGACTTAGCCTACGACACTCCCCAGATTAAGATCTACATGTGTACCGAGTTTAGTCAAAATTGGACGATCGGTGTGGATTTGTATAAGGGACAAACATACAGACAGACAGCTGGTAGATTTTTTTGACCTAGCCTAGGAGATTTCTCGCATCAAGACCTACCATTATTCCAAGTTTGGTCAAAATCGGTCAAACGGTGTAGATTTGTATAAGGAACAAACAAACAGACACGTGATTTTTATATATATAGATGAAAAAAATGACTATTTATCCAGCGAATTAATTGGGAGCGAGAAAGAACTTTGTAGCCATTGCCTTCCGGAGCAGTAAAATTAGAATGGCGAAATTGATGCACAAAACGGATCATTAAACTTGATTACAAATTGAACGAATCATCAATTTTACAGCATGTTTACAGCAGGTAAAAAGCAGGTTTACAGCAGGTAAAAAGCAGGTTTACAGCTGGATCTCATAAATCTACAGTATTTAGAAATTGGGCGAGTAATAGCAGTATTTAGAAACTTTTCTCGTTTGATGATACTGAAAAAACTTACAGACCAAGAAAAAAAAACCCCTGGTGCGGAAATTAATGTCGCGAATAATTATCTGTAATTGCCTTAGATTTAGTAATTATGCAGAGCAAAATTCTGAGTAGTTCTAGTCAGCTGTAGTTAATTGAAGTTTTAGTTATAGGAACTAAAACTGTTAAAGCACGATCGGTTCGTGGTTGATTTATTAGTTCTCCTAATTAAAGATCTATTCTACTAATTGCTAGGCTTCGGCCTTCTTAACTTACAAACTAGACTTTCTATCTTTTTTTAGTTCTAAAGAATCTATTTACGTTTAGGATGCAAAATAGTATAGAAATACGCCTTTATATTATACAGGCGGTCGACAGAGTTCGTATATCGCTGGGGAATCGAAAAACCAAGTCAAAAAGTCCTTTGGCGATTTTTCGTTTGCGCTTCGTTTTCGAGAAAAACGCCAAAAACCGTGTTTTTTTTTATTGGAGGAATCCCGATTTATAGCTTAAACGAAGCGTTGTATGAAAAAAACACCTGAATAAAAGAGTTGTAGCTTATCAAATTATCTTTCAGTTGAGACCATGTTCAGCGTTCAAATTTAAAATACATTTTTTTTTATTTTTGTAATATTCCCAAAATTTGAATTTAGGGGTTTTTCAATGTGCTAAAAACGAATCTGACATCCGTTTTTAAATTAAAAATGGAATAAATCTATTCCACTCCTGACGTTCCCAACAACAGAATTACTGACAGAACATGAAGATTCAAATTCATACTTCTGCAGATTCAAACTTACTGACATTGACACATGAACATACGGCAACCACACGTCACGTACAAACCTAATTTATTGTGTACGAATGAACAAAAACTGAACGTATACAAACATACTTAAAAATGAAAGACTGGAAAATCAGCATCAAAAACTATTCCATGATTATATCCCAATTTTAAATAAAATTGCCAAAAATATTTACCAAATGAGAGAGGAATGAGGCACTTCCTTATACAAGCTACATTCATATTTAAAAACAATTCTAATGCCGTATAATTTTCTTTAATTAATAAGAATTTATTAGTTCTGTTTTAAAACATATAGAGCAATAACAGAAGTTTTGCAACAAAATTGATCCTGGTTTGTAGTATTTGACCTTCCACCTCATTTACGTAATTTTATGATATAAGATATCACAATCAACGCCGTAAAAAAATTATTTTCTAAAAATCCTCCTTCATTGAAATAATCCTCTTTTAGGCGAGCCTCTAGAGTAAATAAATGTTTAAAAAACACGCAGTAAACCCAATTTCAATAATGTACACTAAACAGTTTACTTAAACTTTAAAATATTACTAGCCTAGTTGTCTCTCATATTGTGTTGAAATTCCTGAAGGAAAAAGTGTAAAATTAAAGCAACATGTGTTTCCGCTAGGTAATGAAATGTTTATAAATTTTGAAAAAGCTTTTGGCCCAAACTTAACTCGTACTTTAAAGAATTTTACGGCTAAACATTTCAGTCGTTTTGAGCTGACGATGAGTCATGCTTTTCAAAATGTTCCTTTCTGGAGTACTGACAGAAAATAGATAGGCTCTTTGTAAACAGGACTTCTAACACGGGACTGCCCCAAACGGTTCTTTTTGACGTTAGGGATAATGGATAGAACGGTGGGAACATTTAAAAAAATATGTGCGCTTGTAAAAATGTTATAAAAATATTTATATATTTTATATCCAAAAGAAAGTTAATCGCCTAATTAGGCTATTAATGGACAAACTCAACTTGAATAATCTGTTTATTTAAGGGGTAACATTATCTTTTGCGATCAAAATCAACGTCATTTTATTGAATTTAGAAATAAAAAATAAATGACTATTTTTAATTATTTATATCAACCCTTTTATTGGGGATGTTAAAGTATCCAAAAAAAAAAAAATGTAAAAAAAAAGATGGTGCTTTGTATGCCAAACGGAAACCCTCTTTTTTCACGGGCGATGGAGGCGGCAATTTTTAATCTAGAACGAAAAACTAAAATTATTTCGAAAGAAGAAAGTTTAATCTAGTAAAGTTCGTAGGATTTCTAAAAAATATTTTTTTTTTTTTTTTAAATGGTGAACAATTATTCATTTCCTATTACAAAATCTGTCGAAAATCGGCTTAAAAATCGTTATAATTCAATGAATCGAAAAAATACATACTGTTCTAATAAATATCATTAGTTAGATGCAGTTAAAATTTGAACTTGATCGGACAAAAATTGAAGACGTTAGAGTACCGCCCGATTTAAAAAACATAGTTCTGAGAAACGACTTTAAAGAATAATGTTCTGAAATGTTTATTTTTTTTTCATACTTTCTTGTAATAAAGGTAAAACAAAATGGATAAAGTAGGACCCAAAAAACTTAACAATTTAAAAGTGACCAATCGAAGCCTCTTACAAACATGATTTTCAAATCAGCATCGGGACTTCACTCGGATAATCGTATTTTTTGCCCGTTAAAAAAATGTATTTCACATAAACAGCTTTGGATATCATTTTTGATTAGTTAAGCAAAAATTTCAGCCCATAAAAAAAAAAAAAGTTAGAACTTTAAAAGTTACAACTTTTAACTTTAAAAGTTACAACTTTTAACTTTAAAAGTTACAACTTTTAACTTTAAAAGTTACAACTTAAGAGTTATTGACACGTGTAGACAATCCTTAACTAAACTTACCTCGTCTTGTTGCGCTGTCTCTGGGGAGAGATTTTAGTAGATTAGAGTAATGATTTCCTCTAACTCTTTATAAGAAATGATTGCTTCTTTTATACATATTTTCCTTGCATGCAAGAATTTTACATTTTTATAAAAACTATTGGTCAGTCCGAATTCATTAGTTCCGTATTAATTATAGCATTCAGTTGAGCGGAAGACTGAATGGGCTATGGTCAGAAGTGGAAACATGTAATGCTTTTATTTCAACGAAATACCGGAAGTGTTGAAGAAGTGAATAATATCCGGAAGTTCGGAGCGGGAAGTTGTCTAGTAAAAGTATGAGAGTAAATCTTCTTTCTGGGATTGTTGAGCTTTTTCAGCACAATGGTTGCCAACAATTTAAGTCTATGGT
The DNA here is from genome assembly GCA_946811695.1 of Gonocerus acuteangulatus. Taxonomy (NCBI): domain Eukaryota; kingdom Metazoa; phylum Arthropoda; class Insecta; order Hemiptera; family Coreidae; genus Gonocerus; species Gonocerus acuteangulatus. The sequence goes on along the minus strand of OX328124.1, from coordinate 100,810,944 downwards.
AAATCTTTAAATTTAATGTTTCTGTTCTTTTACCTACTATTTAGGAAGGTATTTCAAGTTATTTTTTACAAGGTTTATTCTATATATTGTTCATCCTGAATCTGCTGGTAACCTAATACTTTTCCTGGGATCTAACATGTTGATAACCTTAAATTACCTATAAAAATATAATGCTCTTATTCATTTCAATCAGTATCTACCAAAACTCAAACATGCAAAATCTGTTCTACGTTTTACATTCTCACTAACACAATTACTGAGAGGACATGAAAATACAAATGCATACTTATGCTTATTCAAACTTTCTAACATAGCCTTTATTTCAAAAGGCAACAATCACCCGTGTGGTTGAATTGCCTTATGAAAAAAAAATCTTTCTTACATTGACGCATGAACCTGCTATAACCATAAGAGATATAAACCTTATTTAATTTACGAATGAACGCAAACTCAACATATTTATAGTAGAGATGGAGATTGTTCTCCTAGCCCAATCCCAACCATACCTTGTCTTCGTAAGCATATTTACAAATTAAAGACAGGCAAATCAGCCCCAAAACACTATTTCATGGTGCCAAAAATATTTACCAAATGAGAGTGGAATGAGGCACTTCCTGAAAACATCATCCACCATTAATATTTAAATTTAGTTTTAATACTGTATAATTTTGTTTAATTAATCAAAATTTCTTTGTTCTGCTATAAAAAAAAATTGTAAAACAGGATTCAATATTTAACTCTATGTAAAATATTTTAGACGCACTTAATATGCCATTAATGACATGGGATTTGCAGAAAGATAAATGCCCCACCTTAGGAGTACAATGATGTGGAAATATATTAAAAGACAAAACAAAAAAACTTTAACATAAATTCATCTATGTATTGGTATTTATATAAACTAAGAACTCCAACCAAACACCCTGGCCGTTTTATTGTCCCGTGCTGCTACAAATTAAATCTAAAGAATGAAGAATAAGTGATTAAAAAAAAAAATAATACAAGAATTTTTTTGAAGTTTACAAAAACGTTCAGAAAAAAATGAATTTATACAGAAATAATGATAAGAATGACCCCCTGTTTTAGATGTCGGAATGGGCCATTGAACACAGTGAGTATAATTTCTTTTTACCATATTTTTTGCTCTTTCTTCATGAGCCATCCTAAACTGTTTTTAGCCTGCTCGTCAGCATATAAAAGAAGTAAAAAATAAAAGGGATTCCTTTTGTTTTTCCCGCTGCCTCAAGAAGAGTTTGCTAAAATGAATAAATAAAAATGAATGATTCAACACTTTCTTCCATCTTGTTCCACAAGAGATGGCCCTCCCTCTCTTACACTCTTTTGTTTTAGAGAAGTTCAAATTATTATGTTTCTTCACACATTAGATAATAAAAAGTCTAACTCGCAGGAACTGCATCATCTTAGCGTGGTTCCGTTCTTATCCGAAGTGCGATTAGTAAAGGAATAGTAGCAGCTATCGGTAGGTTTTGATCTGTCGTTAAAAATATAAAATAAAATTTCAAAGAGAAGGAAGCTTAAAGAGCCACATATGGAAACTGACAGTTTTCTAAACGGATGGGACTCTCCCGTCATCGCGACGCTCACTCTAGGAAAACACTATTAGCAATATGATTCTTATTTTCTCAGCTTTAATGAAATACTCATTCCACCGTTAAATAAACTTAAAAAACAAAAGTGAGGTAAACAGTGACAAAAACCCGTTTAAAATAACAAAACTAACACTTTCGTAGTTTTAAGCACTTACTTCTCCGACTGACATTGCCCCATCGAAATTTGCTTCAGAATCTTTTTTTTAGAGAATTTAGTAAGCTTTTGAATGGTTAAATCGTACTTCCCACGATTTCTTAACTGTTTTGAAGATATTAAGGGGGAAAAATGGTGCTAATACCTACCGATAGCTGCTATATTCCTTTACTAATCGCACTTGAGATAAGAACGGAACCGCGCTAAGATGAAGCAGTTCCTGCGGGTCGGACTTTTTTTTTGTCAGACAAATTAATGTATTATGTTTATATTATAATATAAATATTATGTTTATAAGGAGAGCAAATCACTTTAATTGCGGTGTAAAATATTGTCGCTAGCTAAATCTAAGTATTATATAAGCTCCAAGATACGCCATCTTCCAGTGGGCGGATTTTGCTGGTTAACGAACTTGACCTTTCAAATTGGACGACTGATTTTTGTACCAAATTTCATCAAAATCGGACCATCAGGGAAGCCAGAAATGAGCGAACAGACAAATATATATATATATATATATATATATATATATATATATATATATTTGTCTGTTGTCTTTTGTTTTTTTAAGATATATATATAAATATATTTATATATATATATATATATATATATATATATATATATATGTATATAAATAAATATATACATATATATATACAAATTTGAACCACCGTTATTTTCGGTCTCTAGGGGTTCTGAAACGCGAAATTTTCTTGTCGGCACTTCCGGATTGTTACATTGTATCAACCTTATAAGCGGGGTTCCTCCCTATGGGGGAGAGAGGAACCTCGCTAAAAGGTGAATTTTATAAGCAGTTTATAAACTTTTTCCTCTAGTATTTTCATTTTTATATTCTTGAGGAACGTGAGAAGGTTTTAATGGTCGTTATTTTCTCTTCTATTCATCAATGTTTTTATTTTGGATATCATGAGTTCCTTGCTGTTTTGGTTACATTTAAGGTAGTTCATTAAAATGTGCGCAACAGTAATTTTTGAGTCGAAATTAATACAGGTTGTTTAAATAATGACTTTACAACTCTTGTAAATTTATTCAGAGAAACTACAGCGCTGGTTATAGTATTCAGAGAAACTACAGCGCTGGTTATAGTATTCAGAGAAACTACAGCGCTGGTTATAGTATTCAGAGAAACTACAGCGCTGGTTATAATATTCAGAGAAACTACAGCGCTGGTTATAGTATTCAGAGAAACTACAGCGCTGGTTATAGTATTCAGAGAAACTACAGCGCTGGTTATAGTATTCAGAGAAACTACAGCGCTGGTTATAATATTCAGAGAAACTACAGCGCTGGTTATAGTATTCAGAGAAACTACAGCGCTGGTTATAATATTCAGAGAAACTACAGTGCTGGTTATAGTATTCAGAGAAACTACAGCGCTGGTTATAATATTCAGAGAAACTACAGCGCTGGTTATAGTATTCAGAGAAACTACAGCGCTGGTTATAATATTCAGAGAAACTACAGTGCTGGTTATAGTATTCAGAGAAACTACAGCGCTGATTATATTATTCAGAGAAACTACAGCGCTGGTTATAGTATTCAGAGAAACTACAGCGCTGGTTATAATATTCAGAGAAACTACAGCGCTGGTTATAGTATTCAGAGAAACTACAGCGCTGGGTATAGTATTCAGAGAAACTACAGCACTGGTTATAGTATTCAGAGAAACTACAGCGCTGGGTATAGTATTCAGAGAAACTACAGCGCTGGTTATAGTATTCAGAGAAACTACAGCGCTGGTTATAATATTCAGAGAAACTACAGCGCTGGTTATAGTATTCAGAGAAACTACAGCGCTGGTTATAATATTCAGAGAAACTACAGTGCTGGTTATAGTATTCAGAGAAACTACAGCGCTGGTTATAATATTCAGAGAAACTACAGTGCTGGTTATAGTATTCAGAGAAACTACAGCGCTGGTTATAGTATTCAGAGAAACTACAGCGCTGGTTATAATATTCAGAGAAACTACAGTGCTGGTTATAGTATTCAGAGAAACTACAGCGCTGGTTATAGTATTCAGAGAAACTACAGCGCTGGTTATAGTATTCAGAGAAACTACAGCGCTGGTTATAGTATTCAGAGAAACTACAGCGCTGGTTATAGTATTCAGAGAAACTACAGCGCTGGTTATAATATTCAGAGAAACTACAGCGCTGGTTATAGTATTCAGAGAAACTACAGCGCTGGTTATAATATTCAGAGAAACTACAGTGCTGGTTATAGTATTCAGAGAAACTACAGCGCTGGTTATAGTATTCAGAGAAACTACAGCGCTGGTTATAGTATTCAGAGAAACTACAGCGCTGGTTATAATATTCAGAGAAACTACAGCGCTGGTTATAGTATTCAGAGAAACTACAGCGCTGGGTATAGTATTCAGAGAAACTACAGCGCTGGTTATAGTATTCAGAGAAACTACAGCGCTGGGTATAGTATTCAGAGAAACTACAGCGCTGGTTATAGTATTCAGAGAAACTACAGCGCTGGTTATAATATTCAGAGAAACTACAGCGCTGGTTATAGTATTCAGAGAAACTACAGCGCTGGTTATAATATTCAGAGAAACTACAGTGCTGGTTATAGTATTCAGAGAAACTACAGTGCTGGTTATAGTATTCAGAGAAACTACAGCGCTGGTTATAATATTCAGAGAAACTACAGTGCTGGTTATAGTATTCAGAGAAACTACAGCGCTGGTTATAGTATTCAGAGAAACTACAGCGCTGGTTATAGTATTCAGAGAAACTACAGCGCTGGTTATAGTATTCAGAGAAACTACAGCGCTGGTTATAGTATTCAGAGAAACTACAGCGCTGGTTATAATATTCAGAGAAACTACAGCGCTGGTTATAGTATTCAGAGAAACTACAGCCCTGGTTATAATATTCAGAGAAACTACAGTGCTGGTTATAGTATTCAGAGAAACTACAGCGCTGGTTATAGTATTCAGAGAAACTACAGCGCTGGTTATAGTATTCAGAGAAACTACAGCGCTGGTTATAATATTCAGAGAAACTACAGCACTGGTTATAGTATTCAGAGAAACTACAGCGCTGGGTATAGTATTCAGAGAAACTACAGCGCTGGTTATAGTATTCAGAGAAACTACAGCGCTGGGTATAGTATTCAGAGAAACTACAGCGCTGGTTATAGTATTCAGAGAAACTACAGCGCTGGTTATAATATTCAGAGAAACTACAGCGCTGGTTATAGTATTCAGAGAAACTACAGCGCTGGTTATAATATTCAGAGAAACTACAGTGCTGGTTATAGTATTCAGAGAAACTACAGTGCTGGTTATAGTATTCAGAGAAACTACAGCGCTGGTTATAATATTCAGAGAAACTACAGCGCTGGTTATAGTATTCAGAGAAACTACAGCGCTGGTTATAATATTCAGAGAAACTACAGCGCTGGTTATAATATTCAGAGAAACTACAGTGCTGGTTATAGTATTCAGAGAAACTACAGCGCTGGTTATAATATTCAGAGAAACTACAGCGCTGGTTATAGTATTCAGGGAAACTACAGCGCTGGTTATAATATTCAGAGAAACTACAGGGCTGGTTATAGTATTCAGAGAAACTACAGCGCTGATTATAGTATTCAGAGAAACTACAGCGCTGGTTATAGTATTCAGAGAAACTACAGCGCTGGTTATAATATTCAGAGAAACTACAGCGCTGGTTATAGTATTCAGAGAAACTACAGCGCTGGTTATAGTATTCAGAGAAACTACAGCGCTGGTTATAGTATTCAGAGAAACTACAGCGCTGGGTATAGTATTCAGAGAAACTACAGCGCTGGTTATAGTATTCAGAGAAACTACAGCGCTGGTTATAATATTCAGAGAAACTACAGCGCTGGTTATAGTATTCAGAGAAACTACAGCGCTGGTTATAATATTCAGAGAAACTACAGTGCTGGTTATAGTATTCAGAGAAACTACAGCGCTGGTTATAATATTCAGAGAAACTACAGCGCTGGTTATAGTATTCAGAGAAACTACAGCGCTGGTTATAATATTCAGAGAAACTACAGTGCTGGTTATAGTATTCAGAGAAACTACAGCGCTGGTTATAGTATTCAGAGAAACTACAGCGCTCGTTATAATATTCAGAGAAACTACAGTGCTGGTTATAGTATTCAGAGAAACTACAGCGCTGGTTATAGTATTCAGCGAAACTACAGCGCTGGTTATAGTATTCAGAGAAACTACAGCGCTGGTTATAGTATTCAGAGAAACTACAGCGCTGGTTATAGTATTCAGAGAAACTACAGCGCTGGTTATAATATTCAGAGAAACTACAGCGCTGGTTATAGTATTCAGAGAAACTACAGCGCTGGTTATAATATTCAGAGAAACTACAGTGCTGGTTATAGTATTCAGAGAAACTACAGCGCTGGTTATAGTATTCAGAGAAACTACAGCGCTGGTTATAGTATTCAGAGAAACTACAGCGCTGGTTATAATATTCAGAGAAACTACAGCGCTGGTTATAGTATTCAGAGAAACTACAGCGCTGGTTATAATATTCAGAGAAACTACAGTGCTGGTTATAGTATTCAGAGAAACTACAGCGCTGGTTATAATATTCAGAGAAACTACAGCGCTGGTTATAGTATTCAGAGAAACTACAGCGCTGGTTATAATATTCAGAGAAACTACAGTGCTGGTTATAGTATTCAGAGAAACTACAGCGCTGGTTATAGTATTCAGAGAAACTACAGCGCTGGTTATAATATTCAGAGAAACTACAGTGCTGGTTATAGTATTCAGAGAAACTACAGCGCTGGTTATAGTATTCAGAGAAACTACAGCGCTGGTTATAGTATTCAGAGAAACTACAGCGCTGGTTATAGTATTCAGAGAAATTACAGCGCTGGTTATAGTATTCAGAGAAACTACAGCGCTGGTTATAATATTCAGAGAAACTACAGCGCTGGTTATAGTATTCAGAGAAACTACAGCGCTGGTTATAATATTCAGAGAAACTACAGTGCTGGTTATAGTATTCAGAGAAACTACAGCGCTGGTTATAGTATTCAGAGAAACTACAGCGCTGGTTATAATATTCAGAGAAACTACAGCGCTGGTTATAGTATTCAGAGAAACTACAGCGCTGGTTATAGTATTGTTTTAAGGGTAAAAACTTTACCACTAGTTGCTTTGACTCGTGCAGTTCAGAAGCGTGGAATCAAACCGCCACGAGCGCAATCGGGAGCTGCCAAAAATGTTTAGAAAACAAATTTAAAATTTTTATATCAAATTTAAAGTTATGCTGTTGGACCTGAATTTTTTCCGTACGAGGAAATTTGATGACAGCTTAATTGTTTCTCAGATTAATGTTAACCATATAAATGAAAGTTTTTTGCTACATCTTTACAATATTTATAGGAAAAATGAATAAATCTGTTACCCACAATATTTTCACACAGTTTATAATTACACAATAATTACATTTAATATTTTTTTTTTTTTAAGTTTCAAATGTCATTAGATTGCAAGAATCAAAATATATATCATAAACAGAGTGTAAAAGTTTTGTGTTTCCTTTAATTATATATCCATAAACGAGTTATTACCCTGCATTTGTACAGAATTTACAATATAATTTCTACTCGTAGTCAATGCTTTTTTTATGTAGGCAATAGTTGCTTAGTCAATATAAATATACAGTAAATAATTAACAAATCTTGAGGGGGGGATTTTATCATTTTTTTAATTCTCACTTCCTGCTGCATTTACAGAAATGTTACATTGATATTCCACTTTTAAGCAATACTAACAGACTAAGATAATGCAGCACCCGTGAGTCATGATTTTATGTTTCCATCGGATTTCCAAAAATTAGCTAATTTTGAAACCTTTCAGTAAATTAAATGAAATACAAACACCAAATTATCGAAACCCAAATTGTAACGAGATCAGACCGTCAAAAGAGGTTCCCTTAAAGAGCGGGAGTAAATTTAATTTCGTTGGCGATGGTTTGAATTGTAATGTCGGCTTCCATAGGCAGAGGAAATTCATCTTATATTGCAAGAATTCTTTTTAGAAGCTCTATTGAATTTTTTTTTTTTTTTCGAGCCGAACTTTTAGCCAATATAAATAAATTCCAATTAAATAGAATTAGCTGGTTGAGTTAATGAGGGAGTTATGTAGTTTATGTTTGTGCAATAACGGAAACAGACCTGAGCTGCAATTAATCATCCCCCTAGTAGCTGATTATAAATTGTAAACAGTATTCCTCCTTCAATATAACTGTAAGTCGAGACAATAAGTACTTTAGCGTGGCTGTATATCACCCTGACAATAGAACGGGGAGACCGTAAATTCCATCGGTAATAGCCAGCACAACTCCCTAAGGACCGTGTCTCGCAGACCAGAAGGTTCTAATAGTAAACTATCTATACTTTTGAAGATTTATACTTTTGCAGTCGTTATTTTTATGTGAAATATAAAAAATAAATCAAAACCTCAAATAAATCAAATTAATGGATAGTCTGAAAAGAAGGATCGGTTTTAGCGCGTTTCCTCCCTTCATCCATAGCGAGCAAACCCCTTTTGACGTCAGCCTGATAACACAATCTGAAGGGGCTTGTGAAAAATGTCCACGATTCAGACCCTATTGGTCATTTATATATATATATATATATATATATATATATATATATATATATACATACATATATATATATATATATATATATATATATATATATATATATATATATATATATATATATATATATATATAGGGGGCGAGGTTAGCTCAGTGGTAGAGCACTGGACTAATAAGTTGGAGGCCTGAGTTCAAATCCCGAGCAAGCACTAAAGATTTTTTCTTCTAGTGTCTTTGTTCACCGGTTGAATTCGGCCTCCCTGACCGTCCCTAGGCCAACCCAGCCTTTAATTAATTTAATAATGGGTACCTTGGGTGCTAATGACTCTAGCAGTCGAAGCGGCTAAGGGGAAAATCAGGCGGCCGGAGCACAGTACTGACCACACTGTCTCCCTAGTGTGCCGCATGGTCAGGAATCAGATACCTCTATAGTATCTGCCCCTTAGGGCCCTCGTGGCCTGTTGCGGGAATGATTTATATATATATATATATATATATATATATATATATATATATATATATATATATATATATAAGTTGTGTGTGTGTTTTTGCTCCCTAACTGCCCCAAAAATTCTCCGATTTTAATGAAATTTGGTACAAAAATAAATCGTATAATTTGAAAGGTCAAGTTCTTTAACCATCACTTTCTAGTTCTATACAGTATATGTGCACTTTTATATACACATTTTATATGTATTTTATATTTAATTGTTTTATATATATTTTATTTCATCCTTTTTTTTTTACGTACTGTAGTCGTCATCTTTACATATCCGGCGACAGGCTAGAAAGTTCTACCACTGGGCGGCCATCATATAAAAACTATATACTCGAAATATTTAGATGAACTCAACGACTCCCTACGATGCTAAAACTAATCTACAAACGGAATCTTTTTTGATCATATTTTTGTCATCGTGTGTCGTGTGTTTATGTGAATATGAATAATAATAATAATACATAAATTCCTGCAAATCCGGCTTTTAGTTTATCTGTTTTCAGTGGTATTCAAGAAATTGGCTAATTATGATCTCCTTTTAGAAAAGAAATAAAGTACAAGAATGAAATGAAGTAATGCTTTTATAAGAAATTTCCAAATTTTACCTCAACTAAGTTAGTTGTAATATTAAGCATTTTTTTTTTTTTTTTTTTTTTTTGTAAGAAGATTTGAAACGTTTTATGAAAATGGAAAATAAATTACAAATTTCCTAGTGATATTCCATATTTCTATGAGTAACTGGTGTATCTTGTTGAAGCAAAAGAGCGCACATCTTTTATTTTCTGCAGTAATCACGACTTGCTTTCATGAGATCGAATACTGTGGGCACCCCTTTACATATTATAGTCTCAAATTATTTATTCACTCACATGGACCGCTTTTCGTTCGTCATCGGCCCCTTGGGGGTCAATATAGAACACTTTGGATAACACCGAGACAAAGCTTCTCATTTCGGATCTGAGAAAATACGACCATTATAATGGCTATGAAATCCGAAATCTTCAATAACCCGAAACCCCAATAATCCCCACCGACAAAAATAACCCCCAGCCCCATGAAAAAGCCCTCGGTCCTCTGGCTTGTAACCTCGTCCATTCTGAACTTCCGGAAAGTGTCTGGATAACTGCTGATCCCAGCCGTACCCTCCGGATCGTAAAAACGTCGGGACGATACTCCCGAATCGCTCCTTAAAACTTCATCAAATATAAACCTACGTAACGTCCATTTATTACTTCCCTGAAACACCAGAACCTGATATAAACTTTGGTTCCCAACCTTAGAGAACAGAGAGCTCCGTTCTAAGAATATTTTATTATATTGAACGTAAACTGTAATTCTTCTATGAAAATGACACCCTAATACTCTCTTTTTAAACATTTTTTCTGCCAACTACATAAGCACTCATTAATGTTTTTCACAATATCCTGTAGCTAACTGGTTAAATTCTCACATTGCATAAGCGGTTTTGTGGACTGGTTTAAGCTTAGGGATCATGAAAACAATTCACTGTTTGACATACAGGGTGATCAAACATGATTTAAATCCCACTTTTTCCCACAATTTTTGGAATTTGAAAATGAAATTTGGGGTAAAATGAAATTGAAAGAGGTAATCTTTTTATGCCTACTTCACATAGATAATATACATTTCGACAACTTTATAAATGAATGCGTGTTTTTTTCATTCATATCAACATTTTATGCATTCAAAGGTACTTTTGAGTAAGTAAATTTCATAACATAAAAGGAAGATTCTGCTCATTACGAAAGTTCGTTAAATTAAATATTTTATTTTCTAGTCCTTCAGAAAGTAGTAACATTTTATTTTTAAAAATACAAGAAATATTTGTATTTTTATCCAATATTTTTAATTAATTATTCTAACTTTCTTACTATTCTTTCTTAAAGTCCTAAGTAGGTAGAGTAAACTAACTTATAAAATTTTTAGTAACTATTAATGAAGTGTAGGTCACATTGATAATACACTTTTCGGACTACGTAAAAAACAAAAGCTTATTTGTCACTATTCATGTTTACATTTTAGGCATTCAAAGATACTTTTTGGGAAATAAATTTAATCCTCTTCAACATCAAAAGTGACTACGTTTATGATTACGGGTATACATTCAACGTTATTGGCAGAACAGTGACAAAATTAGATTTTTGGCAATTTATGAGCCACTTCAGCTAAAAAAATGACAAATATAAAACCGACATAGATTTCTCTACAATAACCTCACATAAAAATGACCCCTTCCCATTGGAGAATCGAAAAGAGAAAGTTGAGAGATCGTGCGCTAGGGCAGACGGTAGGTTTTGAAAGTTCATAGAAAAATCCGACCCTAAAATCCTAGAAATATGTCGTATTTTGACCTATTTCCTAGGATGCAAACTACACATTAATGGCGCTCGACTCCTAACTATGAGAAACGTCGTGTACCTTGCATTGTTATTATTAAGACGCCAATTCTTGCATTGGAATCTGACCACCATCTAATTGAGCATAAATTTCTATGGTAATCAATGTGTTTAAGCAGATAATAATATAATAATAACTGTATAAAGATCCTAAAAACATTGTATGAAAGGGAGAAAGTCGGAGAAAATTAAAAGGTCCAATCTTAAGACGGAATTCAATTTATTCTGGACTTTATCTGGGAAAAACTTTTCAGATAACCGACTGGCTGAGATCTTTGTACTTAAACTCCAACTGTCAAAGTTATTGGCGAACTTTTATCTTAATGACATCATTGTTCGCGAAGAAACACACTTTCAGTTTTTTTCAATAATATTATATTTATTCAACTATTAATTCGCATTAATAATAATAATCTTCTGAAAATAATATACATAAACCGTTAAATAGGAAGCAACTCAATTGAGGGTCAACATTTCCTAAGAGTGTGTTGTTGCATAATGCTAAAAGGAAGTGTGAGGTCTTCTCTTTAGTACCTTTTCCCAGCCAAGTACCTTCATTAATTAAATTAATGAATATTTATAAAAATAATATAGATTTGGGGTACTTTTATATACGGAAAACGAAAGAAAATGAAATTAAAATACTCCCCACTTGCAATCAATACAATTTTTATAAAACATTTTATTTTATTTAAATCTTTTTGAAAAATCAGAATATCCGTGGGACCATATGTCAGTACTGACGTAGAGAAAAATATGTCAGTACTTGAAGGTTAATGGTCTTCTCGAAAAAATACATCATGATATAGGCAGCAAGTTGGAAGCTCCCATAGGAAAGGGCCTAAAGGAAAGTAGGTATAGATGACGGGGATTTCAATTGACCATTTACTCCCTGTTCCTATCAATTAAATAAATAAATGATGAGTTCCAGCGGGAAGGCCCGCCCACAGGAACCTCTTGCTTTGGAATATAATCTAGCTAAGGGCTTGCTCTGGTGTTAGCAAATCTGTAGAACTAGGTATCCTGTTTTCTAGGTACAGGTTGCGTGATTGGCTAGCTCAGGTTAATAGGTGTCTTGCATGGCATAGGTGAGAAAAATTAAGACTATCTCTAAAAATAAGTATATTAATTACCGAATAATAGATAATAATTATTATTATTATAATAGACGGGGAAATATTGAATAATAGATTTGATTATAAATATCAGGGAATTTTTTTAAAAATGAATCATTAATTAGGATGGAATAGGAAGTTTTCATATAAATGAGATGAGCCTCTCCAGCCATTTTCCATAACACCTATAATTTATGCTTTTTCTTTTATTATATTTATGTGAAAAACTCTCTCTCTCAAAAAAAAATACAATACGAATTACTATGAATTTCAAGAAAGGGCACTGATATTCGAAGCCTATTCACAGTTGCGTCGGAATATAAATATATATATATATATACTAGCTAAATACCCGTGCTTCGTCACGGCAGATAAGTAGTTATTTTATTGCGTTAAATTAAAATTACGTTACTATACAATTCTGTGCAGTTTATTACAGCACGGTTCCCGTCATACTATATTTTATTCAATGGGCGTTAAAATTTAAAAGTTTATGTTTCCAAGAAGTCATATGGTAACACCCAATATATTTACGAGTATTACCAAGGTTATAGGCGAAGAGGGTGTGCAAGGGTTCCGGATATTATTACCTCGCATGGAAAACCTAAGGATATAACATACATCACGGTTTGACCGGGACTGTCCCGGTATTTTGCAATTGTTTCGGTGTCCCGCCCGGTTTTATCAATGTCCCGGAAAAGGCTGTAAGATGCAAAAAGTAATGAATTCATGTTTATAAGAATCTTTTATAAATCGGTTACTTTTCTACAATCAACATTGTTACTACTGCTAACAGTGTCAAAGAAATGAGAAGTAATCTAACTGTAAAACGCTGGAACTACCTGCGCAGCGCTGCCAGCTGCCAGACACTACTATTTGGCTGAGAGATTTTTTTAAGAAAATCAAGTAGCAAAAAAAGTTTCGTTCTTATTTTTAAGGTTTGGGTAGACTAACAGTTTAGGATTACCCCTTCCCGTTAGTTGCTAGGCTTAAAACTCACCAACCATTTTGCTTATAATGTGTACTCTTTTTATCCCCCCCCCCCCTGGTATGCCCATCTCATATTAATGTGTCTCGGTTTAACTCTCCAAAAATATGGCAAGCCTATCTGACGGGGACAGGCAGAAAAGAAACGCAATTAAAACTCTATGAGGGACTGTTAATTTCTAGTAATTCAAGGTCTGCCATCATAGTTGAAATTAACCTCAATTAGAAATAAAACTATGAGATAGATAATGTAAGGTAACAGCTGTTCTTTATCGTTCTAGCAACGCAGGCTGCATAGGCTTGCCTTCTCTAACCAACTCAAACTTTAAACCCCCCTAAAATGCTTAAAAATACGAATATCAAAAAATCCTTTCTTAGCGAGCGCCTACGCTATATAGGGAGTGTCCATGCAAAATTTCAAAATTTTCTGATGAGCGGTTTGGGCTGGGCGTTGATAGATGAGTGAGTGAGTGGTATTTGACAAATATATAGTATATATATATATATATATATATATATATATATATATATATATATATATATATATATATTATTTTACACAGATAAGTGTATTCGGTTATTTATTTCTTCGTTTTATGCGTTGTAAATAAATGCTCCACCCCTCTTATGTTAGATGCGAGAATATATTATTACGATCTCCTTACTCGCTCTATGGAAATGTTTTCTATCTTTTTAGAGTTCATTTTTTTCCCTAAACCTAAGTGAAAAAAAAAAGTTCCTTCAGATGCAACAAACGGTATTTATTCATTGAATAGTACAAAATAAATAAAAGTATCTAAAAATGAAAGAAATCTAAATATTTTCCTAACAATATTATATGAAACGAATGTTCTGGTATACTTTGTGCTAAATCTTCCCGTTGCTTTCTAATGTTAGCCATTACCTTGTTTATTTTTGCTGCTAGCCTGCTTAATATTCCTATTTCAAATAATTATTTAACTCCAACACACATATATATAAAATATTTATATCATAGAATGCAATTCCTTGGTGTTTGTACAAAAAAGGTGCAACCTACGATGTGCCAAAAATACTACAATTGTGTATGTACTAGTGAATCGTGTAAATGTGCAGATTTATTAAGTAAAAACTGTGAAAATGAATAAAAAAAATCAGTGTCTGTGTGTATTGTTTGTGGAATGATATACAAGCATGTATTACATGATAATTTTACTGAGACTTTACCATTACCGTTTTGACGTAGGTGACCGTCTCGCTGGTAGCGTCGGTGAAAGCACGTCTCAGCCGGGCCCTCCTCTGGGCAGCTAGGGTGTTGGGGTTCAACAGTATACCCTGTCACACATAACAAACAACCCCCAAATCAGAATGCGGTAGCTGAGGTTTATTGGCGTCTCACGTTGAAAACCGGTTATTCGACGATGCGATTAATTCCAAAATTTTGAACTTAAAATATTTTTTTAATTATATATATGTAGATGTTTTAAAATTTGTAGATACTAATAATTGTATGTAATATTATATAAAGTAAATTCACGGATGATGTTGTCATTTAGTCAGAAAACACTAATAACGCAAGATTGAAGACACAAAAACTGAAAGAGAAAAAATTGGTCGCAACACATCCTTAAAAAAAATCAATCTAATTTAAAAAAACGACGAATCTAGGTATGGAAGAATATTTGAAAAAGAAAAATTAAAATATTTGGGAGAATGGATACAACCAAACGACATCTTTGCACAGGATAAACATAAGATGGAATTAGCATATAGTACGGAATGACTTGAACAAAAAACCATGTCCACAAAAGCAAAAATTCGACACTATCAGACTTTTGTAAGGCCTGATGCTTTTTAAGAAATTAAATCTATTGCTCAAAAATATATCAGATACTTGAAAAACATACAAAATGTGGATACTGAGGACAGTATTAGGCCTGAATGAACAAGGGCCTCCTGATACTGACTGAGGCCCCAGGAGGACTACATGAATTTAGCGGACAAGTAAGAGAATCAAAAAGAACAGACTTGCTTACTTTCCTCACCTTTCAGAATTGATGAAAGTATACTTTAAAAAAGCCATCTTCAATTTCGTCTTGCAAAGTAAAAATAAATGGGTGGAAGGAGCAACCTAAGACATGGATAAAGCAGGGATTATGACGTCGATAATTCTCTCTACATATTAGACTTCGAATACCATACGAGCGATAAGCGAAAAGCTTCAGGGCAACGTCGCTCACATTAATGTTAAGTTGGAGTGCAGTAGGAATGAGGGAGGACTGGTTACAATAGGCATGAGCGACAGGGCGACGCGGCTTGCAGGTTTCAGCCTGTCGCTCATCGTTTGGCCCAGAAATAACAAATTTTTCTCGTCGCTCACCCTAGACATTATATTTTGCATGCTACAAAAAATGCTACAGCCTCTAAATCTTAACCGATTTCAATGCATTTGTTTTGTGTAAATGAAACCTAATAAAATGTAGAACAACTTTGTCAATTCACATTTATAGTTTTTGTTGCCCTTCTTAATTAAATTACGTGGATGATTATAACCATCCAATGTTTATAACCTCCCAATTTTATAACTTTCCAAGAGAGGGAGGGGGGGGGGGGGGAGAGAGAGAGAGAGAGAGAGAGAGAGAGAGAGAGAGAGAGAGAGAGAGAGAGAGAGAGAGAGAGAGAGAGAGAGAGAGAGAGAGAGGCAGTGATGGGAGAAAAGCGTAAGAAAGGGGGTTGGAGTGGGCGAAAAAGAGAAAGAGAGAGGGAGAGAGAAAAAAGAGTGTGAGAGGGATAGGGATTGACGGAGAGTGAGAGTAAGGTGGGAGAGGGGAGAAGGAGAGATAAATTTGCATTTGGTCCGGGTTGGGAAAAGTGAATACAATAAATAAATCTTACTCTCCAGCAAAATAAGATTTATTGACTGCCAATTGTTGTTTGTGCCATGAAGGTAGTAGCGGGTCAACTGTTGCACCAGGGAGTTGTGGATACTAGAATACCCTTCGCCTTTTGTCAATACCCATGCCTCTTTAACACAAATCTAAATATAGCCCAAGGACCGATAGTACCAAGGTATCTACTCATTCAAGGTATTGATGGAGGTAACCTTGAATATATACCCT
Organism: Gonocerus acuteangulatus; assembly: GCA_946811695.1. Lineage (NCBI taxonomy): Eukaryota > Metazoa > Arthropoda > Insecta > Hemiptera > Coreidae > Gonocerus > Gonocerus acuteangulatus. Next base: position 100,794,411 of record OX328124.1, on the reverse strand, counting down.
GTTTGATATTTGCAGCATCACTGAAAAGTTATTTAAAAAGTGGAAATACTGGGAAAAAGGCAGTATTTTTTTTTTCGTTTTAGCAAAATGCAATTTTTCTGTTGTAAAAAAGAAATTGTGGGACTTTAAATTTTCCCTTTGTAAAAAGGTCTGTTTTCCCCAATACGTATTGTGGCTCTAATAAAACTTTATGTTTCATATACTGAAAACGACAGCACTTATTCAACAGGACATAGGTACATTATTCGCTGAAGATAACCCTGATATCTACAGCGTAAAACACTATTTAAAGAGCACTAACCTAAACACAAAACAGAAATCAATCTCAATTAAATGTAATGTACAAATTTTGTACATTCATTTCTAATTGTTTATTTTTATATTATTGCCTTCGTTTCTGATTTTTGTACCAAATTAAATCAAAACTCCGTGCCAAGAGTCTTGGGTTCAATTCCCACTATGGGGTGGTGGCTTTTATTTAGAAAAAGAAAAGGCATCAGCCATATTCAGGCTAGAAAAGGGTGTTAACCTAAATGCTTAGTTTCTATAAAATTACAAAAGTCTTGTGTGTTTGTGACTTACTAAATATGCCTCCTATAAGGTGGCGGACAGATTTAGGCAGAAGAACCCGAAATGAAAAGAATCATATTAATTGATCATATATTTATATATGGGGGCCAGGTTAGCTCAGTGGTAGAGCACTGGACTAATATGTTGGTGGTCCTGAGTTCAAATCCCGAGCAAGCACTAAAGATTTTTTCTTCTAGTGTCTTCGTTCATGGGTTAAATTGGGCCTCCCTGACCGTCCCTAGGCCAACCCAGCCTTTAATTAATTTAATAATGGGTACTTGGGTGCTAATGACTCTAGCAGTCGATGCGGCCAAGGGGGAAAATCAGGCGGCCGGAGCATAGTACTGACCACACTATCTCCCTAGTGTGCCGTATGGTCATGAATCAGATACCTCTATAGTATCTGCCCCTCAGGACCCTCATGGCCTGTTACGGGGCTGATTTTTTTTTTATTTATTTTTTTTTATTTATTTATATATATGCTTGTCTGTTAATGGCCTGATTTTGATGAAATTTGGTACAAAAATCTTTCTTCTAATTTAAAAGGTCAAGTTCGTTAAAAAAAATAATGAATCTTATGGCAGCCAATTATGTGCAACGGGCTCGTATGTTCAATATACAATATACGGGCAGAAGTTTAATTGTAGTAAGAAAATCGCTACAGAAAACGTTACCCGCCTGTCTTAGAAATTTATTTTTAAAAAAGTCCGACTCTCAGGAACTGCATCATCTTAGCGCGGTTACGTACATCTCGAAGTAATGGAATAGATTAGCATCACAAATCACAGGAAACTGACAGTAGCCAACTTACACAGAAACGGATAATTCTTAATCTCTATAAGTCAATGCAATTATGTACTGAGAACGTACTTACTCTTTGACTACTGCTGAGAAGGCTCTATTCTAAACAACCAAAAATTCGTTGTCATTTTAAGTATCTTGTTTTACTAGCAAATTCGTTTTACTGTTATAATCAACTGTAAATATGTGCTTCATGGCGAATAAAATTCCATTCTGTCGTGGGTTAAATCTTTCTATAAAATAAGAAATAACGATAACTTCAGTTGGAGGCTATGAGGAAGGTTATATAGATAGGAGAATTCAAAACAAAGTACGCATGATAAGCCACAGCCATCTTGATTACCACAGCCACTC